>CAJVRN010000039.1:230000-517500 GCA_911728415.1 Lagocephalus sceleratus
CAACTGGTTATGAAAGCAGACCCTGCTGAAGGAAGAAATAACATCCTCGTCTGACACTAGTGGAGAGCACAGGATTACTGGAGATAGAACCATAGTGTTCCTCTCCTGCTGCAACACTTTAAAGCTCCACACTAAAGCCTTTGTGCTAAATGATTCTGATTTCTGTTCATCCTGCACATCACATCAGCACACATCTGCAAGAGTGAAAGAATACAGACCTCAGGCTGTAGAGGACATGTCCATCAGGGAAGACACGCAGCATGATGTTGTCAGTGGTGGTGTCATGGATAAACGACCTCTTGGAGTGCACAAAGAAGACATCAGGAACCCAGATCTTCTTCACCAGACGGCCATCAAAGGTCATACTCTTGTTAGTACTACTTCGAAATGACAGACGTTCGTCCTTCCAGTAGTGCCTCAGGTAAAGGGTCATGGTGAAATCCTGGTACAAACACACACCATTTAGAGATTTGTGACTGACCAAACAAATTCCAAAGATAAGACACGGATCCTTTCTGGACCCCCAAAATAGAATAAATACATTCACTCTCATCATTAAGAAATCATCATTAACCAGTGAAAGGACATATAGCCACAACATTAGGTTATTCTGATAAATCTTTAGTGTCCCACTAAGAAAATCTGACAATACAGTAAAGGTACTGTACTTGTGCTGCCCCCTAGTGGCATAGTGACTCCACAAAAAAAACCCAAAAAGCCCTGAACCTTCCCACAGCTGGAGATGATGGATCAGCTGAGCGGCTTGGAAATGTCCTTATCTTTGCGTTAATCACCCTGTCATCTTTTCATGGGAGCTTTCATTCAATCAAGAAGCATTTACCTGTCTCTAACTGTTGCACTGACTGTCTGTCTGTCTGACTGTCCGTCTGTCTGACTGTCTCTCTCTCTCTGTCTGTCTGTCTGTCTATCTATCTGTCTGTTTGTCTCTGTCTCACTGTCTCTCTGTCTGACTGGGTGTCTACCTCTCTGTCTGTCTGACTGTCTGTCTGTCTGAATGTGTCTGTCTGTCTGTCTCTACCTGTTTGACTGTCTGTCTGACTGTCGCTCTCTCTGTCTGTCTATCTATCTGTCTGTTTGTCTCTGTCTGACTGTCTCTCTGTCTGACTGGGTGTCTACCTCTCTACCTGTCTGTCTGTCTGTCTACCTGTCTATCTGTCCAACTGTCTCTCTGTCTGTCTGTCTCTACCTGTTTGACTGTCTGTCTGTCTGTCTGACTGACTGTGTCTGTCTGTCTGACTGTGTGTCTACCTCTCTATCTGTCTGACTGCCTGTCTGTCTGACTATCTATCTGTCTGTCTGTCTGACTGTTTCTCCATCTGGCCCATCTGTTTGTCTGTCTGTCTGTCTGTCTGTCCAACTGTCTCTCTGTCTGTCTGACTGTCTCTCCATCTGGCCCATCTGTTTGTCTGTCTGTCTGTCTGTCTGTCTGTCTGTCCAACTGTCTCTCTGTCTGTCTGACTGTCTCGCCGTCTGGCCCATCTGTTTGCCACTGTCTCTCTTTGTGACATTCTTTCTGTGTGACTATGAATTACTGTCCCTCTGACTGCTTGTCTGTCTACCTCTCTATCTCTCTGTCTGTCTGTCTGACTGCATGTCTGTCTGTCTCTGACTGTCTCTCTGTGTGACTGTATGTATGACTGTCTCTCTGTCTGTATACCACTCTGTCCGACTGTCTGTGTCTGTCTATCTGTCTACCTGTCCGACTGTCTCTGTCTGTCTCTTCCTGTCTGTCTGTATGTCTGTCTTTTTCCTGACTGTATCTGTCTGATTGTCTGTCTGTCTGTCTGTCTGTCTGTCTGTCTTTTTCTGACTGTATCTGTCTGATTGTCTGTCTTTCTTTCTGACAGTCTGTCTCTGTCTGTCTGTCTGATTGTCTGTCTGACTGTCTCTCTGTCTGTATGTCTCTTCCTGTTTGACTGTCTGTCTATCTGTCTGTTTTTCCACCTCTCTGTCTGTCTGCCTGTTTACCTGTCTGTCTGTCTGTCTGTCTGTCTCTCTTTCGGGGCTGTCAGGAACAGTCAGTGTTGCTGTTTTATTCTGGTGTGGTGTTAGCCCAGTGTTCCTGTCAGGTTTCCGGTGGTTGTGTGCTCCCCCTAATGTTTTTCACCTGTCTGGTTCTCTTCCCTCTCTCTTGTCTATTTAAGCCCCACTCTCCTCCTTCTCTGTACCATGTTGTGTAGTCATTTAGTTGCATTTCTGTTATTCTGTGAGTTCCTTTTGTTCCTGATTCTCCTGAGAATGACCAACTGGACCTGCGCTGTGCTTGCTGGTTTTGACTCGAGCTTCATGAACCAACTTCATCCACCGTTGACTACTAGGCAGGACACAGAGACGGACCGCTGGGGGGCTAGTATGTTGTGCACATGTTGGTGTGTTAGATTTGAGTGGGAAAGTGCAGATTCATGAACCTGCTATGAGAATGGAGCGTACATGGCACATCTCTTCCTCCATGATGAAGTCATTATCGTGCCTTGTTTCAGAAAAGCACAATGCATTTGCACATCTATGTGCCATCTATTCCCCAGCACCTTGGACAGACTACTGCTGGACAAATGCTGTTCACTCACACATCTGGGGACAGATGTGTCCATTCTCAGTCTGTAGGGGACATGGAGCTCAGGGGCTGTGGTAGCATGGAATCCATTGTGTGCTGTTCTTAAATAGGCTTTGTGAGGTCTATTATATGGTTTTGAAAAATAAGGTCTTATTCATGAATTTGTATGTAATGGAAAGTCCATGCTGTTTACATTGATTATAGCAATCATTGTATTGTTTTCATTGAAACACAGTTACCTTTAGCTTGTTCCTGGAATGAGTCAGAGTTTCACACCAGTAATATGTCACTTTTCAATCAGTTGTAATATTTCTGTGGATAAGGAAACCCCCCACTGCATCCTGGACCTGCATTTAGTCAGTACCGCTGTGGATGCACTGTCTTGTTTGGTGCTCGTATTGATCAGCATTTGATGATCTGTTCTGTGGTCAAACCAAAATGTTATATAAAACACTGGGGTATTTCTGACTGTAATTCCTATTATTATAATCAACAATAACTTCATAACCTATTTAACTACTTTCTAAAGTAATGGTATCCAATACTGGCAATAATCTGGTAGAGGTGCTTTAATACCGCCGTTCTTACCATATCCACCTCGGAGATGCTGTCCAAGCTCTCTACCTGAACATCCACTCCAACAGGGATGGCAGGCCCTGACCACAGAAGTGAAACACAGGTTAGCTTGTTGAGGCCTGCTGAGGCACAAAGCAGATCTTTACCTTTAGGCTTTTATTTGTTGAGAAGCTGATGGAGGAAACAACACAATCAATAAAGAAAATAAAGAGTTCAGGAAATTGCCAAATAAAATACTATCTGATAGAAAGTGGAACATCTACAGTCTTGCTTGTGAAGAACTGAACTCTACAGTTGTTTCAGAGACCACGGTAACTCCCTGTTTAGTCAGGGATGTTTTCCAACAGTTGTATCTGTGAGTGCACCATTGCGGGGTGTTTTTATGACAAATCTTTCATTCCATTATTGATGAAACCATGGACATTATGTAGGCAGAAGTCCAGGTCCATCTGGACAACAAAAAAACCCTGGATCTGGTTCTGACATGGAGGAACCGTTAATCGTTGTTCATCTGAGGACTCCATATGCCAACAGGCCAGAACTAATTTACCATGAGGATGATAAAGGGATATGAGACACAGCCGGAGCCCGAGAACGACCTGTTAACCGCTCACATCTCAAAGAGGATTCTCTACACACTGCTCCCAACTGTCAAGTTCTCCATTAAATCTGTGTCTTTGTGTTAAAACCTGCAATATTGAAGTGGTTCCATTTGGAAAAAAAACATACATATATACTTCATAATTCTGAGCTGCCCAGTGCATCGCTGCTGTCTTCAGACCGGGAACTGGGACTGGGACAGGCCTGTGCGTTCTTGGCAGAGTTCTGCTCGAAGATGCTTGGCCTCACAGCTTTTATTCAAAAGTTTTGCTTCTCCCAAATAATGATATCATTTTAATAACCTATGCTCAATGTCATCATGAATCATTAGCGCTGGGGTTTGTTTGGGAACCAACAACAGCATGACTGACCCGGCCTGCTGTGGGTTCTGCTGAAAAATTGCTGTTGTCATCTGCATGCTTGTCACGACATCTCTTACCCAGATGTGTCATGACCTCTGACCTCTACTTATGGTAAAGCCACTATATGTGATGCAGACATGCATACTGTAAGTGGAGAGGTGCTGCGGACCACTTTGCTTCACTTATCTGTACAGACAGTAATCCAGAAAGATTTGTAGAGCTCCTAAACACTAGATTAGTGTCACCACAGCTGGTTGGATGAGGTCCGGGAGGATTTTTGATGGAGATCATTCTCCACTAACTGGGACAGGAAGGGTGGGACACCTCTGACTCCTGTCTGACCTCCGCCACCAGTGGAGTGAACTCAGTCTGCCAGGTTACAGCTCCACCAGCAGACCACCAGGCAGCAGCTCTGGGCTCAGCCTGGGCAGAGGCCCTGAGAGGACCCAAGAGGCTCCGAGAAGACCCAAGAGGACCTGACCAAGAGGCCCTGGGAAGACCCGAGAGGACTGAACCGAGAGGCCTTGGAAAGACCTTACTGGGAGGCCCCAGGAAGACCTCAGAAGACCCGACCAAGAGGCCCCAGGAAGACCCAACCGAGAGGCCCTGAGGGGACCCAAGTAGACACGAGAAGACTTGAGGACCCGAGAAGACACAAGAGGACCCGACCAAGAGACCCTGAGAGGAACTGACAAAGAGGCCACTAGAGGCCCTGAAAGGTCCAAGATTCCCTGAGAGACCCTGGGAGGAACCAAGAGACCCCAAGAGGAACCGAGAGACCCCAAGAGGATCTGACAGGTCTCCAGAGGCCTGGAGAAAACCCGAGAGGCCCCAATCAAACAATCAATCAATCTTTATTTATATAGCGTCTTTTACAATCAGAAATTGTTTCAAGGCGCTTTACAGAATCCCAGGGCCTAACCCCAGACAAGCAACAGTGGCAAGGAAACACTCCCCGTTAACAGGAAGAAACCTTGAGCAGGACCAGGCTCATGTAGGGGGACCCTCCTGCTGATGGACAGATGGGTAGAGAGAGAGGAGAGGAGAGGGAGGACAGGTAGAGGATAGAATAGGTAGAGGATATATTAGGTAGAGGATAGAACAGGTAGAGGATAGAACAGGTAGAGGATAGAACAGGTAGAGGATAGAATAGGTAGAGGATAGAATAGGCAGGAGAGGAGAAGAGGGGAGAGGAGAAGAGGGGAGAGGAGAGGAGGGGAGAGGAGAGGAGGGGAGAGGAGAGGAGGCGAGAGGAGAGGCACAGAGCATAGAAATACACATAGAATGCATTTTATTGAATAAGCAGCCAGTTGAGTGGGTCAGCGGAGACCCAGAGAGACCCCGCAAGATCCCCACAGGAACTGAGAGGACCTGAGAGGCCCCAAGAGGGCCCAAGAGGAACCGAGACACCCCGAGAGGCCCCAAGAAAACCAAAGAGGCCCTGAGAGTGTCTCACTGGTGTCTCACTGGTGTCTCAGTAGTGTCTCACTGGTGTCTCACTGGTGTCTCAGTAGTGTCTCACTGGTGTCTCAGTAGTGTCTCACTGGTGTCTCAATAGTGCCTCACTGGTGTCTCAGTAGTGTCTCACTGGTGTCTCAATAGTGTCTCACTGGTATCTCAATAGTGCAGGGGTCAGGAACCTATGGCTCGTGAGCCAGATGTGGCTCTTTTCATGGCTGCATCTGGCTCGTAGACAAATCTTGAATTATAAAAAAAAGCGTTGTTACACTCCTTTGTGCATGTGCGAACCTGCGACAGTCACTGGCGACTAGAAAGCTGGTTTGCAGTAATTTCAGTGGGAAAGTTGCAAACATACATGTAGTTGTGTCTATTTATCTATCTATCTATATCAATCGCGTAGGCAACGGGGATGAGGCAGAGAGGCAGACACTGTTCATGCGCTGTCAAAAAAGTGGCCGATGTGCGCATGTGCAAAAGGGTCTGCACAACGGCATGTCGTGAGGTCAAGAAGTAAACCTACCGCGTTTTATGACTAACTAATTTTAGAAACCCTTTTGAGAAGATGGCTAAAAGAAAAAAAGATGAAGATTATCGTACTTTTCAGCAGGAATGGACAGAGGAATTTGCCTTTGTGGAGAGAGCAGGCTCTGCAGTGTGTCTAATATGCAATGATAAAATTGCATCTATGAAACGGTCAAATATAAAGTGGCACTTCGACTCACGTCGAAAGAATTGAGACATATTGTACCAAAAGTGTTGAAATTACATAAAATGCACACATTTATTTGTATTATTTGTATTTTTAGTTTTAAGCATATTGTATGGCTCTCACAGAATTACATTTCAAAATATGTCGTGTTCATGGCTCTCTCAGTCAAAAAGGTTGCCGACCCCTGCAATAGTATCTCACTGGTGTCTCAGTAGTGTCTCACTGTTGTCTCAATAGTATCTCACTGGTTTTGGTGTCTCAGTAGTGTCTCACTGGTGTCTCACTGGTGTCTTAATAGTGTCTCACTGGTGTCTCAGTCGTGTCTCACTGGTGTCTTAATAGTGTCTCACTGGTTTTCTCAATAGTTTCTCACTGGTGTCTCACTGGTGTCTCACTTTTGTCTCAACAGCGTCTCACTGTTCCATGACAGCCGGTGGTCTGGTGCACATCTGGACTCTTTCCTGTAGAAGCTGATGGTGCCATGGTAGAGGACTGTCACGGGTCCAGCAGAGGACACTGCAGGTGTGGAGACGTGTGCACCACTGCCAATTGTCTTCTGCAATCACTTCCATTGTGTTGTACAATTGGCAGCGCTTTTTCATATTGTGTTGTGTTTGAATTTGCAGCTTAGCTCCAGTTTAAAGTGTGATATTTATTGACCAAAATAGAAATAAGGGTTTGGATTCATGTTAAGGTCAGAAGTAACTCGCTGAGACCCCAGACCCCCCAGAGGAACCTCCTCTTCTCTGCTGAGCCCTCGTTTCCTACTTTACTCTTGACAGAAACGTTTTTGATCCAAATGTTGAAGCTAAAATTAAAACTAGCCATGTTACAGCGTTACTTCCATTTCTAATATGAAAATGTCAAAATAGCATCACTGGATGCACTTTTAAAGCTTTTATTTTTTTATTTTCCTGCCTGTACTTCAGTTGGAACAAAGTGTCATTTGCATGGTAACAGCTGTCTGATGGCGTAACAGATTGATGCTTGTGCTAATCTAAGCTGTAAGCAGGAGAAACCACTGCCAGCTTAATCCCCTCATCACTGTTAGAGGGGGGCGACCCACTGTCGCCAACTGGACCCCCGCGCTGCCTCAGGAAAGAAGTATCACGCTGCTGAGGAAAGCTAAGTGCTAAAGCTAAATGAAGCAAACATCTGCAGATGGTCCCTGAGCTGATCCATCCTCCAGGGATCACTGCCTGAAGACTGGACTCAAAGAGGACCAAAGCGCTTCTGCCATTTGGGTGGTGGCAGGAGAGGACGCGGGGACAGCTGTGGTCTCTCTGGACGCTCCCGTCCGCTCCTCACCTGGAACACCTGGACGCCTTTGTGTGGCAGCGCAGGAGGCTTCTGCATTTCTATGCATTGACAGCAGAGTTGGTGTATAAAAGAAAACACAATCACAACTAAAATTGATTTCTGTACTTTCTTTTGATTCAGCAAGCTTGTTACAATCTTCTAATTGAATCTCCACAGTTCTCCATCAAACTACGGCAGCAGCAGCCTCCGCTCAGTCGGTGATCATCATTTCAAGACCGGCAGGGGATGAGAGCAAATCATTTTATTTAGTTGGATCTAAACAGAATACAAACTTGCTCTGGCTGGCTGCACATTTCAACGATGCATCAATGGCCCTTTCACCTTTTCATCAAGACTAGAAGATTAGGCTCAGCTCAGTGGCAAAGCTCCCAGAAAGAGGCAAAACACACGCAGCCACCACAGCCGAGACTTTCACAAACACTGATGGACGTTCTCAGCCGCATGATAATCTGAGCCCCGCAGCCACGTGGAGCCAGCAGCTACACATCTGCTCATGTGTAGCTACTGAACACTTTTATGATTGTGACCTGATCAATCTCAGCACTTTAGTGAGCACTGCAGTAATTAGCCTGCACATAGACACACCCTGGGATTATATATGCTGAATTAGGGTTGGCCTTAACTTCTACACATGTATTTATGGGATGTTTTCACCCAGTCAAAGCAGCCTCTGTTTCCTCTTTCACCCTGCCTGTTGCATTTTACGAATCCACGTTAATGTCAAAGGAACCCTTCCACGTGTCAGCCTGGTCCCAAGCTTCAGGCTACATGAACCAAGCCCAGCGTGGACTTTGTGACCTTCAGTAAAGCCCAAACACGGCTAAGCCTCCACATTTTCTGAAAAGCACACATTGGCTTTACTATATGTTAGCAGCTCATAGCTGGACTGGTTTAGAGCCCATACATGAAATGATGTGCTTTCACTCTCTTCTCCTTCTGTGTGGATTACCAACAAGCTTAATGTGTTATCTTTCTGAGGATTAAGACCAATAATACACCCCACACGTTAGCCCCAGTCGGCCCCCGTCTGGCCACTGACAGACATGCAGCATTTATCTGATCGCTCCTCTCAGCCCAGAGATGCCTGAAAGCCCCTCAGAGGTCTCCTGTCCAGCAGCTCTCTGCAGCTCATCTTCAACAATGACTGAGTCCTCTTTAACTTTTCTTCTTATTAGGCCATGTTCTGTTTGCCACAGGGGTCAACCTTTTTCATGTAAGATTTCAACCTTTCTTATTTGTAGCTGGCTGGCCCAACCTTCAGCCTGGGCCTCTCCACTAGTCCTGTTTTAAAGCTGTGCTGCTGGAGAACCTCTGTAATTACCTCTGTCATGTCAGGGCTGCGCACGTGTTTGTTAAAGGAGGATTATGTGAAGACTACTGCAGGCAATTCAACAAAACCTGCTTAGAGGGCAGACGAAGAAAACATTCAAGTCCTTGTGAGCTGTTTTCAGGAAGCTGCTGAAGCGTGAGTGGTTCTACCAGAAAAAACCCTTTCATGTTAGCATGTCAGCTGACCAGTCAAATGTGTGAAAATGAAAGAACCTGACAGAAAAGAGAGCACGACCAGAGAACAAAGCAAGAGGAATGAGCAAAAGTGGTGTAAGCGTGCAGGTGGGGTGACATGGGGGGGCAAACAATATTGTCTGGAAGTGTCCTTTGTGCAAAACAAAGTTTTACGACAAATAAAAGAGGACACAGATCCCTCTGGAAGTCTACTGCAGATGTGACACCAATAAACTGATCTTCACAGTCATCAGACGCATGGAGAAGGGAGAAGGTGCACACGGGGAGAGCTTAACCAACAGCTGCATCTACACAATAAACTCACCAACAGTAAGGACCCAAGGACCCTTTGTGACATACATTTCTTTTTGCGGCCCTGCTGCAGATACAGGCACACAGGAAAACTGGTCCCTACAGGAATCAACTGTTCCCTACAGGAATCAACTGTTCCCTACAGGAATCAACTGGTCCCTACAGGAATCAACTGTTCCCTACAGAAATCAACTGGTCTCTAGAGGAATCAACTGGTCCCTACAGGCACACCAACACCACAGCATGAGGCTGCACTTTTGGACCATAAAACACCTCCATGGAATCTCCATGGATACTGAGTGACTGACAGTCTGACAGACAAAAGAGCATCGCTGAGAATCCCTGTGTGTGGGTTCATTTCATGGTGAAGGTGACACTTCCTGGCTTTGAGATTTGAGCTCGGACACCAGCTGAAGTTCAAGTCATTTCCACCGCATCAGATTCCACGTGTGGCCTGATGATGTGTAAAGGAGCAGCATGCTCATGTTCCTGGACTAGTAGGTAGAATTAACACTTTAACACAAACACGGACCATCATTCTCAGCTTTCCTCTTGGTGCATGTCGTCAGCTTGGATGGTGGTTTTAACTATTATAGTATACAATATATCTTCTTATTTATATAGAAAACTGACAAAACTTGGGAAAGTGATGTGTGTTAGAACTTGGTCAAGGTTCAGCTCATGGAACATCTGGACAAATAGCTGCTGGTTCGATTAGACCAGATTGACAGATGTAGATGAAAGTGAGGTTGAGCCTGAATCTCTCTCTTCAGGTCATCATCTCAGCTGGCCCACACAAAGGTCAGAAGTCTCCTCACGTTGTTGATCATTGGCAACAACACAACAGGAGCCACGTAACCACATTACAGCGCATGCTGACACAATTCAAAGCCCTGCAGATGTTACCACACATCTGGAGATGCCCAGACCTCCACACCCCGAGCCTGGGCCATCGGTAGCCTCCTCCACAGGGAGCTCCTGCACCACCATGCTGCGTCCACAGCTCCCAACAATGATACTTTCAGGATCCAGATGTTGGCATGCTTGCTCTGTGATAGAGAGGTGTACGGCCTTGAGCTGTGTCAACTACAGCACGGAGCCATCTTTGGTATGAAGGTGTCCCTCCTAGAGCTGTTCATGGGCCTTGAACATAATGGTACCAAACAACAGCAGAATGGGTTTCAGGAGTTCTTCTAAATGTGTGTTTGTCCCAAGGTCACGTCCTCAACAATAGTGGGACCCTGAATGAAGCCTTGAGCTCCTGTGATTGGCCCACAGGCCGACGTCTCAGACGTCCACTGAAGGTGCCAGCAGGTTTCCCGTCCATCCGGGCAGTCAACAGTTTTCACCTGGAATCCTTGTTCTCGTTCCCTTGGAGACAGATGTTGTCTGTCCGGTGGGATGGAAAACCTGCTGGATTGTGGCTCTGGGAGGACTGAGTTGGCCTAGAGGAATTTTCCCAGATAGGCCACGCCCACTGACCTGATGGAGCAGAGGCAATAATCGCACAGCAAAATTCCATTCAAACACACTCCAGCACGATGCCTGCACGTCACCAATGGCTGGAGAACAGCCAAACAACCACGGCATGTGTCACGACACCCTGTTGTGACTTGTAGCTGAGGTGGCAACTGGTGGTGGAGGAGGAGGAGCTTCTCCCTCCTCCTGTCTCCCCACACCTACTCCTCTCAACACCTCCTCTGTCCACACCTCCTCCTCTCCCCATACCTCCTCTCTCCATACCTCCTCTTCTCTCCACACCTCCTCCCGTCTCCACACACCTCCTCCTGTCCCCACACCTCCTGTCTCCACACCTCCTCCTGTCTCCACACCTCCTGTCTCCACACCTCCTCCTGTCTCCACACCTCCTGTCTCCACACCTCCTCCTGTCTCCATACCTCCTCCTGTCTCCACACCTCCTGTCTCCACACCTTCTCCTGTCTCCACACCTCCTCCTGTCTCCATACCTCCTCCTGTCTCCACACCTCCTGTCTCCACACCTCTTCCTGTCTCCACACCTCCTCCTGTCTCCACATCTCTTCCTGTCTCCACACCTCCTGTCTCCACACCTCCTCCTGTCTCCACACCTCCTGTCTCCACACCTCCTGTCTCCACACCTCCTCCTGTCTCCTCACCACCCTCGGACCCCGCCACCCCTCTGACCGTCTGCGTTACTGTTCTTCAGGCTTCTGGACTGAAACTGCTCTGAGCTGAGACTATGTGATGGTGACTGTTGTTTTCTGCAAGAGAACTGTCATCAAACATGTGAATGTTTGATAGCCTGTTGGTGTAATGGGTCTGAAGTGTTTTCAGGTGTGAAACTCTTCTGTGTAAACGTGATCAGGGTGTGGAGGAGAGATGCTGCTCTCCATGTTGATCGTGTGTGTCCATTGTGAAGATGATGGGACGTACCACCAAAGGCTGGCCTCATGGTGAAGTCATGGTCGTCCACCTTCAGCAGATGGTCGGTCTTTGTTTTACGAGACTTGGTCACATCAGGAGGCTTTTTCGTCAAGGAGCTGCACAGAGACAGAGGTGTTTGGTTTACAAGAGTTAAAAAGTCCAGAACAGAGAACACACACGGAATCCATGGATCATTATTTATTCACAGGGTTCTTGGTAAAACCCTAAAATGCAGAGGTGCTAATGCAGGTTGGGAACGCAGCTGGAGAGCCAGGTTGTTGATGTCCTGCTGGGATAGCCATCAGTGGCTGTTACCTCCAAACAGGCGCCTGTTGTCTGATTCCTGAACATCACCTTTACCTGAACATCATCTCTACCAGGACATCATCTCTACCAGAGGTACCAGAGCTCTAATCAGAGCTGATCAAATCACACAATAATCAATAGGGACCAGAAGGCTGAGGTGTTCACTGGAAGAAAATGGAGATGTGTTACTTGTTTATTACATGGCGATAATCAATAAGCCAAGTTTTACAGTCCTTAATAATGTTACAAAAGCCTGCACAATTCACAAGGTTGTTTTCTGAACTCAGTAATGGTTGTGGGAAATGAAAGGCAGTTCAGATCTGCATCATTAGTCACACCAGGATGTTACTGCAGACAATTAGAAATCATTTGATCTACACTTCTTTCATGATGTTTTTGATGTTTCTTGTTTTGGACTTCAGGTTTTGCGGAACGTGATCACTTTCAATCATGTCCACAGGTCAATGATGTTAGTGATGCAGGTAGTTTCAGTGATTTTGAATTTAATGTGTCCTTCACAGACAGACGCGTAAGGAGAAACACCTTTAAGATAATGGCTGCAGCATTGTGCGTCATGAAAGCTGTGTGTCTCTGTCGTTCAATTTTTCTTTTCACTTTCATAGACGATGCACCATTTAACTGCTCAAACCATAGAGGTCCGTCTAAGGAGTCCTTTTCCTTTTGAAATCCGAGGCTGGACGTCTTACGTGGTTGGGTCGTCCATCTGAGTCCAACTGAACTACCGAAGGAAGGTGACCTTGAGGAAACACACCTGAGGTTGCTGCTTTGTTTCTTTCACCAGTTTTTGAGGAGAGACCGTTTCAGCTGCGGTACCACCGCCCGTGTTTCGACTTCAACCTGCTCATTAACACCTCGTGGGTGTGGAGTCGTGCTGCAGGGCCGAGGGACCGCTCTGTGACCGTGGCCCCAGCAGGGCCATGGACTCCCAGCAGGTCCCAGCAGGTCCCAGCAGCTCTGGAGAGCAACCACTGACGAAGTCACTTATAGCCGTAGCAGCAGAAGGAGGTCTTTCTCAAACCTTCAGCCCTGCCCCAGCTCCATGCATAACCAGAGGTCCTACTGGTCTGATTACTGGGGGGGTTGGCCCACGACCTGTTACTCAAGGAGCACAAAGTTGGCAGCAGGTCGCCCAGTTTGGACCCAGTCAGTGGAAACTGGAATCCATGCTGGAGTTTGTGCCAGACCACCACTCTGCCTCCCCCGTGAGGGAGGAGGTACTGGCGGTACATGCGACCATCTGCATACTGATGAAGGTGCAGCCTGAGCTGTGGAGATGGCACCTTCCTACTGGCCAGCTCTCTAGGGGTCAGGGGAGTCAGGGGGGGTCTGGAGCGCCGACTCTTCACATCAGGGAGACGCAGCTCCGCACAAGCAAACCCTCACATTCTGAATTCATTCAGCACACACTTGACAACGCAATTGACACCATGTCACTGTTATGTGTGTGTGTGTGTGTGTGTGTGTGTGTGTGTGTGTGTGCAGGGGGGGCACTGAATCCATTATCATTACCACACCGCAAGTAGAGGTCTGATGTCTCTTCACTTCACATGGTTTATCACTGCTATGTACACATACTCTAATTAAAGTTATATAACGCTGCCTCCCCTTGACGTCTCGAAGCCTTGACTGAAACCAACACACACACACACACACACACACACACACACAGACACACACACACTCCTGACCTGAAGCAGCTGGACCCGTCAGCATCTTTCTCTGCTCTCCTAATATGACTGTTTGCTGCATGTGTGCTACTTTAGGCTGTGGCCAAAGTTGGTTCTTGAATCTTTGATTTTAAAAGACCAACGTGAGAGCTGAACCAGTATGACCAGTTTAACTAGTGAACCAGTCCTTAAGTATCACACAGCTACCTCCAGCCCAGTCCACTCGTTTCTGCTGCTGGATGACAGATGCAAATAGCGAGGCGAAGCTGTCCGAATCAACATGCCGGTGTAGTGAGAAACATCTGGCTCGTCCAGCGGTGAATCTGTGGCTGTCACTTACGTGCCGCCGTGGTTCGGGCTGTCCGCGGTGCCGCTCCATCTCCGGACGCGGTGGCCGTGCCGACGACACTCGCCGCTGACGAACACGCACAGCAGGACGAGCAGCGCCGTGCGCAGATAAGGCATGTTTAGCGCACACATCCACAGGTGAGTCCGCTGAAAGGGGCGCTTCGTGCGGGCATTCCAGCGGCGCGCTGCCGCCAGCGCATGGTCTTCACGGCCAAGACCCCCGCGACCACGACCACGACCACGTCTACGACCACCAAGACCACCACCGCGACCACCAGTACCACCACTACAACCAGTACCACCACTACCACCACCACCACGACGCGTCTCCGGCCAGCGCGGCGGGCTGGCGGCGCGCGGACGGGCGCGTGCGCGCGACGGTAAACACTCCTCCCTACGGGGGGGGTGAGATAGAGAGAGGGGGTGAGAGAGAGAGAGGATGGGGATGGTAGAGTGAAGAGAAAGGGTGAGAGAGAGATGTGGGTGAGAGGGTGGGGGGTGAGAGAGAGATGGGGGGGTGAGTGAAAGGGGGTCCAAAGACCTGTAGTCTGTGCCTGAAATCACACACACACACGCACACACACACACACACTCACGCACATACACACACACGCACACACACTCACGCCCACACACACTCACACACACGCACACACACACACACTCACACACACACACACTGGTAAACACACTCACATACTGAGATTATTTTCAGCCCAGTATGACACAACAAGAGCTACAGATTATCTGGAAATAAAAACCTCATCAGAGGAATCATGTTTCATTCAGCTGAGACACAACACTGCAGGTTAAAGAAGACACACACACACACAAAGACACACACACACACGGTGTGAGCTGGGAATATCTGGTTGGGTTGTCATTTTAAAAAGGTTGTGACCACCAGGTGACCACCACTGACCTGAAGGACCAGGTCAGGTGATGGAGCTCTGGAGCATCAACTCATCTGAGTCTTCAACAGCTGATTGGTCAAACTGGGTGAGCTGGACTGGTGGAACAAGAACCTGCAGCCACCCGGCCCTTTGTGGAACAGAATGTTCTCTGTTCTCCTCTGTGAATTCACCGTTCTTCAGGTGTCCCCACACAGCGCTGGTGTCTCCTGTGGGTCACCACACAGGCACACTTTTAGATCTTTCAGGTGCTCACCTGTTCACCCAGCACACACCTGCTTCAGCAATGAAGTATTACTACTGGAGCTTAAAGGTATCGTCCGCAGGTTTTTCTGCTTCTCTTTGCTAACACAATGTTGAGCTGGCCCCTCCCCTCATTCTCCTGGGACACGCCCAGTCTGCCCAGCAGCAGCTGGAGGTATTGAACCAGCAGCCCCCAGGGACCAGCTGTGTGTTGGTGTCCTGCTGCTTGCTCATCTCATATGTGCGATCAGGAGGATGATGGACAATGCTCTCTTCCTGCTCCACGTCCAGCTGTTCGGACCAGGACAAGGAGGCGGGGCATGGCCCTCAGACAGCAGGGAGTGCCGCTCGGTAAAGGTGTTGGTGATGTGTGGTTCGCAGTGCTGGCCTGTTCCGCCGCTCCTCCAGGCTGAGGGTCAAGACATCTTTACTCCATGCGCCTCATCTGGGATAATGTCTATTTGCTGGCATACTTGTCAGCTGAAGAGGCCACGCCCACTATCACAACAGGGGGCGGGCCTTTGTCACAGATACGTCCACACAGGATCAAAGACACACCCACACAGGATCAAAGACACGCCCAAACAGGATCAAAGACCTCCAGACTCTGTTTACCTCTAAATCAGGTTCAAGTGCATCATGGCTACAGAAAATCAGAACCATCAGTCCTCTGCAGGCCCCCCTCGCTCTGCTGCTGCCTGCACAGATGTTTACAGGTGTTTACAGATGTTTCAGACAGTTTGGTTAAACACCTGAAAATGCTACATGCTACACGGTGCTACAGCAATCAAAGAGTGGTTTGAATGATGAGTCTCTTTAACCAACAGCCAGATGAGAAGAACAAACTGTTCAGTCTACTGCAAAGTTCAGCTCTGAGCCATCCTGGGAAAACAAGCTGGAACTTGGGAAAGATGACTGGGACCACTGGAGACCGGGGCTCAATTCACGCCTTGATGATTGGAGCGTCTAATAAGTGAAACCGAGTCATGTCCAAACCAGCGAATGTGTCTGATTAATGCTGCTCAGCACCGAGGGATCAAACACGATAAAACAGGAACCAAGAGGCAAAGAATGGAAAAAGCCCTAACGATGGCCGTTTGAAGGGGGGCCGCCTGCCGCTTACTCTTCTGTAAAGAACAAAACTTCTTGCCAGATCTTTTAGGTCATGTGACCTTTAGAAAAAAATCACTATGGAGATATACCTCAACAGGAAATATCCATCCTTCCCTCCTCTACTACCTTTTACATCAGGCAAGATGGAGGTGACCCTCTCAAACCTGGGACACCATCCTCCAAGGACTGGGGGTGCACTGACAAGCCCAACATGGCAAATGTTGCCCTGTGCCTTGTGTAGATGCCATCAGGTCAGTAGTCCAGGCAATAAGTCCAACAGCACTACGCTGGGCACTTCAGCAAAGACAGTCTGGCAATGGAGGGGAGGGGAAGGGAGTCCAGCAGGGGATAAGAGGGGACACGGGCGAAACCCACAGGGTCAATCAGGGCTCCAATGGACAGAGACAGGAGGGCCAGGACACATGAGGATTCTTCCACGTTGCTCCTTCTGTTCTCTGATTGAAATGTCATTGATCACCACTAAGTACTGATCCACTTCTAATCTATGCTCCGGTTTTCCCCAAGGGACATGCTCCACCTATTTTTCAGGTCATCAGACAACATGACTCGTGGTGGAGCACTTCATCCCCAGCCCTCAGTCTTCTCCGAACTCTCTCTGTACTGCTTCCCTCTCCAAATCTTTATGAAGATTTTCTAAATCTCCAAATTGTTTACCTGCTTGAGGTCAATGCAGGGGTACAGGAGCCCCACGGTGAGTCATCAACATGATGCAGAGGTCGGAGGAGAAGGTACACGAGGCGATGATCAGCTGGTGTTTGAAGGTGATGAGACAGCCCAGCCTGGTGACCACCATGGCGGGTGGTGCAGCCAGGGCGATGTCATCATCAGCATGGTGATGTCAGTATGATCTGTGATGAAGAAGCCCAGAGCGCAGGGCAAACCCCAGGAGATGGATTGACCTTGGAGAAAGGATTCGGTTTACCGCAACGTTGTCCAAGGCCGGGAAGCTCCCTGTGCAGTTTGAGTTAAAGAAAGTGTCCTGCATCCCGCACCGTTCACCTGGAGCTGGTTGTGAGGGGAGGTGGAGAGTGTGAAGGGGCCAACTCCAGGGCCACTGGCCAAGATGCCAACAGAGCAACAGACCCCATCTGGAAGGCCATTTCCACCAGCAGCAACATAAACTGTTACTACAGGTCTCCAGCAGATTGTGGCCAGTTGTTACTTCTGCCATTTGGTCTCCAATCATTCTGTCCTCTAAAGGGGTGAAATTACAGAGGCTTGCCAAACACCAGAGGTCAGTGACATAATGGCTCTGGGCAACTTTTATTTTATCTTATTTTATTGGATTGCCTCATTTATCAATCCTTCTGTAAAAAAGGGTGTAAATGTGGAGTACACTCAAAATCGTAAATGTGCGTACACCCAAAAGAATCCACTTTTTCAGGTCTATCAAACTGGGTGTACACTCAGCTCTCCAGTTCTCATTGATAAAAACCTCCTGAAGCCACACACTTGTGGGCGTGGACACACATCAGACTCCGCCCCCCTATATGCCCAAACACAACCATATATGGTCAATGCTAATTCCCCTGAATATAAATTAGCCATGAGCTCAGAGTGATTATTCTTTCACAATACCGGTTGTGGACATTACTGCAGCTCAAAAAAAAATATGTAATCACAAATGTCTTGAATCAATGGATTTCAATGTTTACAAATACATAGAGAGAACATCATGTTAATTTTCAACACGGCCAATAATTTAAGGATGATATGTGAACTGCCATGAGAGAACTAAATATTGAATCACCTTTATTCGTAGTAGTGAAGTGTTCTTATCCTTTCTTTTTATAAATGACACATATGGCATTACCATTGTATTATTTTGATTTTTTTTCTGACAGGACATTTACATGCAGTTGAAATACTACAGTTCAGACTCATACACTATAGAAGTGTGTGTGTTGTATAAGTGTGTCAACCGTGTTAAATATAGCAGACGTGATGCCAGGCTGGGCGCATCAAAGTTCGGAAAAAACAACATTTCCTATAGTGATGACAGCAGCAGCAGCTATATCATGTAGGTATACATGTATATGTATAAACCTGTACGTATAGCAGAAGAGCAGAAGAGAAAAGGTAGTAATCATGTCTGGGTGTGTGTGTGTGTGTGCGTGTGTGTGTGAGTGAGTGTGTGTTTGTGTGTGTGTGTGTGTGCTCTGGCTTTCTGATGGGTGGTGGGCCCTGGGTTGGGGGTGTGGGCAGATGGAGGTGTGCTCTCACTGGTCATCTGGTGTTGCCACCTTTTATTCTGGGGGCCCCTTAGGTGGTCCTTTGCTGTCGCGCCCTAGCGGGGGCTCATGTTCGACCACGGAGTGGTTGACCTTCAGGTCTGTTCTATCCGGTGGGGGTCTTCTGTCTGTCTGTGTTGCTGGAGGTCCACTGTCTGGATCAGCCTGGGGGCTGTGGTGTCCCAGTCTCACCCAGGATCACTTTAAGGTCAGACAACTGTTGTTGTTGGGTGATTGTGGTCTCAGTGTTTCTCTGCTCTCACTTTGTTCATTATTGACATCATGTGATGTTGACCTGTTTATACATATCAGCATACATATGTAGGGGGATGTATACACAAGTCTGTATGTGCAGATGTCTATATGTATGGATACGTGTGTAAATCTGGATTGTTGACATACATCTTTTTTCTGTCATGGTTTATGGCTTAAGTTATTCGTAGTTTTGCTTGTTGAAGTTGTGGTCTCTCGTCTGGTTAGGGCTTGTTTATTTGTTGTTTTTTGTCTCGTGATTGTTTCTTAGTTTGTGGGTTCCCCAGCAGGTCCAGCATCCATTTGTAAAATAAATGGTATTATTATATATATTGCATACCATAACATAGAATATTGATCAAGCTGAATTTGTTGGTGGTTATAGAGAAACAAACATGGACATGTCATCTTTGGTTACAGTGAGGGACAAAAACACATTTTCAGGATTTTTGTAAAATGAAATTAGGACACAGTGTAGAATTGTATAAATCTAAGTATAAACACCAGAAATTTTACCAGATTTCAGATGTGAGCACATGTGAGGAATTGATGGATATCCGGTTAAATAAAGTAAAAGAAGATAATATTAGGAACGTTCTTAGACAAGCTGCTGCCACGCGAATATGGATCATCTGAATGGGGAACGATTTGGTTGCCATGGTGATGTCTTGTCCTCAGTGCTGCATCTGCTATTTCTTTATTCCACTCTAATCGCGCTAAGAGTCAAATAAAATAGCTGATTCAATACTTAGATTATCTCCCGTTTATGATAAAATATAAAAAGTTTATATAAAAAGCCGCTCGCTGCTGGGCAGAAGTGGTAGACCTGATTAATTCCCTGGGTTCATTATCAAATGGAGACATCCCCAGAACCCAGCTGAGGAACAACGGGGCTTATTTGGTGCTCTCAAACAGCGACAGTTGCTCTGGATCATACTCTCATGCCACTGCTTTGGCCACATGATTGGTGCCATTTTCTAAAAATGTCTTTGGCATATTTAGACACATAAAACTTCTAAATCTTTAAAGGTGCATTCATCGCTCAACATTGGACTAATGACACCAAGCGGGCGTCAACACCTCGATTGTGTGTATTTGGTGAAGGTAGTGTGGGCATGCTGACTACGTAACCTTTCAATACCTGACTCGTGAAGAAGAGCTGTTGGGCTGGAGCGACTGTAGCCTGACTACTATCTGCCCTCAGGAAACAAGAACCAAACTGCTCAGTGGAAGCAACAAACATGAGTCTGTGTGTTCTCAGTATTTGTTTCCTCGGTTTTTGTTTTAAGATTATGACTTTATTTTTATAAGTGCTTTCCTATTGAAGGGAAATAAATCATATAAGACCCTTGCGGGCTGTCCTATCTGATGTCAGAGGTTGCTCTTAGCATGGGCTGATGTTTGTGCTGCAGAGCTGTGACGAGGATCTGTGCCTGGGTGGCTGCTGCTCCTGCAGGGCTGTACAGTTCACCAGCCATCGGCTGCACAGCTGAACACAAAGCCAGACATGGAGCTGATTACAAGCTCTGACTAACATCTCTGCCCAAAACTGCTGGAGGAGAACTCTCATAAACAGTATTCTCTCACATTGAAATGAATGTACAAATTGTGTACGTGATTTATTGGGGTGTTATCGGCTTCTTCACAATTGTTTTATATATTGCAAGGAAATGGCTGGACAATAAAAGCCGATGCATGAGGTCTAATACAGAAGCAGTCAGCACCACTCTGCCAAGAGCATGCTCCATCTCCCATCTATCTCACTGCCTTTAGTATTTAACTGAGACTTCAAGACAAAACCACTGACATGAGTTGGCAAGAAAGATTCTGTGGAAACAATTTTAACCAAGGGTCATTACTAGGAGATCAGACTACTGGCCTGCTAGAGAAAGGTGACCTGCCTTTAAATCCACGAGGTGAGACAGCGTGACACTGAGGAGGAGAATCATGGTGATTAGGGCCCAGGGAGGAAGGAGGGAAACAGAGGGAGGAGACACAACTGGAACCCTCAACAACACACCACCATCAACATCTCTACTACACAGTGTGAGTGTGGCTGGAGGGACCAGTGAGCTCTCCCAGACCAGCTTCACTTTACTCCCATGGAATGCTGGATGGATACAGAGACCTAGGAAGCTTAAGCCACTGAGTGTAAGTGTGAGGTAAGCATAAGCACCCCCACTGGTGGAACACCAAACTCTTTTACACATGAACAAACCCCTTTTCTTCTAGGCAGCAACTTCAGAGGTATGCAGCAGGTGAGCCAGAGATCTGGAATAGCTGCCTCCTGGAGTTTCATGACCATCACTACACCACATAGAATCCTTATCAAGTCCCCAGTTTGAAAGTTCAATAAGTTCTGTCTGTCACTTCCCATAACACTTTTGTGGAACTCCATTGTGGCACCCCAAATCTCTGGCTGTTTTTTTTCCAACAAGAAAATGTGAGACACTGATGTGTACTGTTTTCATCTCAACATTCATCCCCTCACTTTTTTCAAATTCTTTTTTCAAAATCATGGAATCACCTAACTGAACGGGGTCTACTTCTAAAATAATCAGCAGCAGTTATCAGCTTTCATAGGAAGTAGCTGCTTTGTTCATGAGAACCTTATGATCTCAAACATGTAATGCAAGTGGATCCAGTGTCCACTAGCATTGGTTATGGTCCACTACCTAGTCCTCACCTGCAGGAGTCTCCGGGCACCCCTACTGGCCAGGCCTCTTGCTCCTCTTGTGAGGGCCAGCCAAGTTCATAGCAGGATGGGGGCAACTGTCAGTGAAATGTCCCGCTTTGCCAACAGTCAATACTCATTCCATCTGCCACATAATTATGGATACACATTGACAAATGCCGGTGGTGCTGCAGGCAGTTCAAAAATTGGTAGTCGTGGGGTGAATGAAAGGAGCTTTGTGTTGGTAGTTTTTCTGAGCCCATCATCGGTATCACTTCTGACTTTGTTGTGTCTTTTCCTTGAAGTTCTCCAAAGTGTAATTGTGCAAAATGTCTTTGCACTGTGTTATCTTGTAGTTTGATCCTGTAGCACACTCAAGTACGGTGTTCCTGAACACTGTCACCAGGACTGGGCTTCTATCAATCTTTTCCACTCTCCTTTTCGACCAATCAAACAAACCTGATTGTACTGAGATTGCATTTAGAAATTATTATACTTTATTTATTATTATACAATCACTTGCACAACAAAATATCAAGGCCATTTGGAGGGAAATTGTGATCCACCATAACCTGTACACTTGATGGTAGGGAAAGTTAAGCCCCCGGAGGAGACTCTCACAGATAGGGAGAGTAACCGGGGATTGAACCCTTGACCTTCTAACAGGGAGTGCTAACCACTATGCCATCCTTCCTGCAAAGCCACCATAGAGGGGGCTCCATCTGGTGTGAGGATTCAGGTTGTTTTTGAACACACACAGGCACAAATTTCATAGAAAAAGTGACAGTTCTCTGATCTTCTCTGATGTGAACGAAGCTGTTGTTCAACATGGTGTCATGTTACATCATGAGGAGGAGTTAATGGGAGCAGGGCAAGTCAGTCAGTGTGTGTTTCAGTAGTTTTGAATTGTATTCATGCATTGTCCACATGGAGAAATTATTGCATTTTGAAAAACTGCAGCTTGCCTGGAGTCCAGACATTTAACAGTCAAAATCGGATGCTATCATTCATGTCTGGGTGCATTTTGTGCAGCTGAAGAAAAGTTGAAGTTTGTTACCCTGAGCTCAGTCAAAATCAGGCAGAATCCGCTCCAAAATCCAAACAGTATAATCCAGGATAATTCAAATGAGACACAAGGGATACACTAGATACTTAACCATGAGACAATCTGGACCAGTGTGAGATGCAGATGTGTGCCTGAGTACACAAGGAGAGAGTTAGGGGTGACTGGGATTACTCTGGCCAAGGGTAATTATGGTTGAGGGGGGCAGGAAAGACAGGACAAAACAGCAATGAAAATGAAAATAAAACCAATAAACACAGCAGACTGAACCCAACAGTAAGGTTGGCCTGGAGGGATGGCAGGTAATGACATGGGCCTGGGCCACATAGGTGGGGGCAGTGATAGACTCCTCCTCCCTAAGCCTACCTTAACCCTAAACAACCAGAATGAAGAAAGCAAATGAGTCCTGCATGATCTCTGCAGCCCAACTATTGGTAGAATCGCTTCCTCCAGGCTGTTCAGAGTCAGCTTTCAGGGACAGGGGCACGCACAAATATCTTGACTCCATCAAGAAGCACAATATCAAAACTCATGGGCTGTATGAATCGGAAAAAGAAAACAGGTTTAAATGTAGCCAAATATGTAGCCCTGACAGGAGAATATCTTTGTGTTACCAAGAATAATGCAGACAGAAGAGGAACACTTTGCACAAACACTTTGGGACAGTGGCATGTGAGAGGGAAATCATGACATTCACAACTGGAGGAACCAATGCTAACCCTGTGCATGGCACATGACAGAAGCAGCTAAACCTTTGCCTTGTGCTGCTTACATCTGACAGAAATGCACTGAGAGTCTTGCTTTGTGGGTGTGTTTTCCAAGTGTTGTAAAATTGTTTGTCACTTTAAACATAGTCCAGCTAATGTCCTAGAAGGGCAACGGAAGGAGCCATTTATCCAGGATGTGCCAACACACTGATATACAACAATGGAAATGGTCAGATGTCTAAACCACAACCAATCAGCAATTAAAGCAACCTTGGACCAACAGAGCCACAAACAATGCTGACACCACAAGAATGGGACAAACTGAAGAAACCAGAGCACTGCAAGTAAGCAATGTTAGGCTAAAGTAAAATCAATGAGTGTTGATCTGGTTTTAATAAATGTGGTCATCCTCCTCCACCTCCGCCTTTGTGTGGGTGTCTGGATGTAAATTCCTATATTTCCTGCTCAGTGGTACAGCCTGCATCACGTGATTGGAGTCTCCCATGATGACCCTCCATATGCAGTGAGGTTTAAAACAGAATTCCAGGAAGACCTAATCTGTCAGAAATGGTTTATCAACAATGAATGACTCAAGATTGCAATAGCTTTGGATCTTAGTTTCATGGACTTGAAGTGCCTACTCAAGAGTGATGGGGGCTGTGAGCCATACTTGGATGACTGCAGCATCAACATTCTCCACCTCTACAAACTTGTGAAGATGGCCCACCTAAGAAAATGAGTCTTTGACAGATGGATTCAGATTTAGAATCAAAAGAAGACTTTCTGCCTGATGGAACCATGCACTTGTACAGAGCAAAGCTCAACATTAGTATGCAGGACTGTCCCTTGGAGGGGTCGTCAGCTCACTCCAGAGCTCATGACAAGCTGGCAATGCTGGCTTTCAAAGGTTTCGTGTACCACTCCAACAGCCACTGTTCCATGTGAGAGAATGTTCTCAGGGGTTAGGGCAGGCAACATTGTAAATAAGAAGTGGTCAGCTTTTTGAATTCTGCTATGGGGGCACACATACATCAGCTGTGTGGAAAGGCAGGCAGAGGTAGGGTCGGACAAGAGTTCAACTCAGGGTAGAGGGTCCACTATGAGAGCTTGAACAACACTGTTAATGCTACATGTACACTAGTTCAAACCTCATTGGCAATGATTAATGATGCAAAATGGAGAATCATAACAGCTCGGATGTTGTTGTCCAGGTCAACAAGGTCCATGCCAGGGGGACCAGGACAAGTCAATGCTCGTACTGGAACAGTAAGCAACAATTTTACAAGAGAAGGCAATAAGGGATTGCTGGAATGCTACATAGTACACGCAACAGCTATGGGAACAATGGAATCTTCTGTAGTATCAGCTGTGGCAATCCCTAACAACAGCAATATCAGTTAGAAGGAACAGCTGGAGGAACACCAGAGAGTGCAGCTGGAGAGGAGAGGATGTGGGCAGTGAAGGCAGCAGTTCTCCACGTGATCAATGGGGCTGTGACTCTCAAGCTGGAGGAACAACATCTGAGATGACTGCACACACATATCTATCCATCCATCCATCCATCCATCCATCTTCTACCGCTTGTTCCTCCACTGAGGGTCGCGGGGAGGACTGGAGCCTATCCCAGGTCAATGGGCGGAAGCAGGGTACATCCTGGACTGGTCACCAGCCAATCACAGGGCACAGACACAGAGACAAACAACCATTCACTTAGCCTAATCCCCATTCGTGCATGTCTTTGGACTGTGGGAGGAAGCCGGAGTACCCGGAGAGAACCCACGCAGGCACCGGGAGAACATGCAAACTCCACACAGGAAGTCCCCTGTCACAGCTGCGAGCAGTCCCGCCCTCGGATCTGCCCCGGCCCTACTTTCCCGCGATCTCCTGTCTGTTTGCCTGCCCGTTTTCGACCCTGCCTGTCCCTGACCTCCCGTTTGCTTCTGTTCCCCGGTAACTCTGCTTGTGCTCTGTTCCGGAGATTCTGCCACCTGCCTGCCCGTTGCCGACCCTGCCTGTCCCTGACGAACCGATCCTGCCTGCTCCCCGGTAAACCTGACTGCCTTCCGTCCCTGACTTCGTCCACGGACGGACTCGCCCAGATCCCGCTTCCCAGCGGGTCCAGCTCAGCCCGCCTGTGTCACGGTTCCAATAAAGCTGTGTTAAACCGAACTCTGGTCTCGCTCGTGGGTTCTCGCCTGATTCCTGACAAAACAATTTGGCCAAGAATAAACCCAGCAGACCAACTGTCTCCAGCACAACTTCTGGATCGGATCGAGGGGGTCTTGGCCTGGCATGAACAGTCTGTGGCGACGATTTATGCGGAGGTGAGGCGAGTGAGCGGGGGTTCGCAACTCTGGTGGGCCAGCTCGGTGGGCGATCCGCGTTCCCCGCTCCCTCCCCACCGAGTTCGGTTCCGACGCCCACACACCTGGGTCCCGAACCTCGGGTGGGCGAACCTGAGCGGTATGAGGGCGATCCGGAGACCTGCAACGCCTTCATCACCAACTGCTCCCTGTTGTTCTCCCTGCAACCCCGCATGTTCGCCACGGAGGCCGCCAAAGTCGCGTTCACCATCACCCATCTCACCGGGCGGGCGCACGTCTAGGGAACGGCCGAGTGGGAGTGCCAGACGGAGGCCTGCTCCAGCTTTTCCGCTTTCTCGGACGAGCTCCGTAAGGTGTTCGGTCCGGGGAATTCCGGGCCCTCCGCCGCCCGCTGGCTGCTGGCGCTCCGCCAGGGGAGGGGTTCAGTGTCCGACTATGCCTTTGACTTCCGCACTCTGGCTCGCCAGAGTCCTTGGGACCCAGATTCCTTGGGGGAGATGTTCCTGCATGGGCTCGCTGGGCACATCCAGGACGCCCTGTTGGCCTACCAGGTTCCCCCCACCCTGGATGGGGTCATCGACCTGGCGATCCAGGTGGATCTGCGGGTGTGGGCCCATCTGCGGGACAGGCATCCGATGGCGCCTCGCACAGTGACTGACGTGCTCCCGGCGGGAGACGCTCCTCGCCCAGCCACAACCTCCGGTGGGGGGGGGCCCATGCAGCTGGGCCGCACCACGCTCACTGGGGAGGAGCGGAGACGGCGGCGCCGATCCAACCTGTGCCTGTACTGCGGGGGACTGGGTCACTTTGTGGCAGCCTGCCCAGTAAAAGCCCAGACTCACTTGTAGCTGGGGGAATCCAGGTGAGTCCTATTTAGTCGCTCCCCCAAACTTCTTGCCTCTCGCTCCAGGTCCGCTTCCTGCTCCCCGGGGGGCCAAATGACCTCGTCGCGCTCATCGACTCAGGTGCAGACGCCAGTCTGATCAGCAGCGAGGTGGCTCACCAACTGGGTCTGGGGTGCGAACCCTTGGCGTCTCCTGTCCCCGCCCGGGCATTGGATGGGCATCTCCTGGGGAGCATCCTTCATCGGACGGATCCGGTGTGGATGGTAGTTCACAACGATCACTGGGAGGAGATTCGGTTCCACATCCTGGAGGAGACGGATCTTCCTCTGGTCTTGGGGTACCCGTGGCTCTGCCACCACAACCCGCGTCTGGACTGGGTGACTGGGGAGATCCTGGACTGGGGAATGAGCTGTCGTGGGTCCTGCCTGATCCCGGCTCCAACTCTGCAGGGGCCTGCAGCCGTGGCCGAGGCTCCGCTGGACCTGGCAGGGGTTCTGGGACGGTACCATGACCTTGCCAGGGTGTTCAGCAACCCCCCTGTTCAGCGTGGCCGCCCGGGCCTTGCTGAACTGTGCCATAGACCTTCTTCCCGGAACTGCTCCACTCAGAGGGCGACTCTACTCCTTTCGGAGCCAGAGTGAAGGGCCATGGAGGAGTACATCTCAAGCTTTCTGGCGGCGGGGCTGATTCGGCAATCCTCCTCTCCTGCAGGCGCAGGGTTCTTTTTTGTCAAGAAGAAGGACAAGACCCTGTGCCCTTGTATCGATTACCGAGGGCTCAACGAAATTACGGTCAAGAACCGGTACCCGCTGCCCCTGATCTCCGCCTTCGAGCTCCTCCAGGGGGCGACTATATTTTCCAAGCTGGACCTGCGGAACGCCTACCACTTAGTCTGTATCAGGGAGGGCAACGAGTGGAAGACGGCGTTCAACACTCCGGCTGGCCATTACGAGTACCGAGTTATGCTGTTTGGGCTGACTAATGCGCCGGCCGTATTCCAGAACCTGGTTAACGACGTCCTTCGGGACATGCTGGACCGGTTCGTGTTCGTCTATCTGGACGACATCCTGATATTTTCCAGGGGGCTCGAGGAACATGTGCAGCACGTACGGCAGTTCTACAACGATTGCTGGAGAACCAACTCTTCGTGAAGGCCGAGAAGTGCCTGTTCCACGCGTCCACGGTATCATTCCTCGGGTTCGTCATCGCCCCGGGGAGAATACAGATGGACCCAGGGAAGGTCTCGGCAGTCCGGCACTGGCCACGTCCCGAGGCCCGCAAACAGCTCCAGCGGTTCCTGGGGTTCGCAAACTTTTACCATCGGTTCATCAGGAACTACAGCACCGTGGCCGCCCCGCTCACCGCCCTCACAAGCACGAAGAGGGTCTTCGCCTGGACACCGGAGGCAGACGCAGCGTTTGGGGACCTAAAGCGACGCTTCTCCACGGCCCCGATACTGCAGCTACCAGACCCCAGCCGACAGTTCGTGGTCGAGGTGGATGCTTTGAACATTGGCATTGGGGCGGTGCTATCACAAAGGACCCAGGTGGACCAGAAGCTGCATCCCTGTGCATTCTTCTCTCGCCAGTTGACACCGGCAGAGAGGAACTACGATGTGGGGAACCGAGAGCTGCTGGCGGTCAAGCTGGCTCTGGAGGAATGGCGGCACTGGCTGAAGGGGACAGAACTGCCCTTCCTCGTTTGGACCGACCACCGGAACCTGGAGTACATCCGGACGGCGAAGAGATTGAACTCCCGGCAGGCAAGGTGGGCGCTCTTCTTTACTAGATTTAATTTTGCCCTTACCTACCGTCCAGGGTCACGGAACAAGAAGGCGGACGCCCTCTTCAGACAGTTCGCCGAGAAGGAGGACGACGGACATTCTCCCTTCCCCATGTATCGTGGCATCCATCTCCTGGGGAATCGAGAAGAGGGTCCGGGAGGCGATGGCCAAACAGCCATGGCCAAGCGCCTGCCCCAGCAACTGTCTCTTCTTGCCTGCCCCGGTCAGGGCAGAGGTCCTGGAGTGGGTCCATGCGTCGCGGCTGGCCTGTCACCCGGGAGCACGCCGCACACTGGGATTCTTAAAGCAGAGGTTCTGGTGGCCAACCATGGAGCAGGACGTCCGGGAGTATGTCGGTACATGCCCTCGACGGGCACCAGCCGGACTCCTGCAACCTCTGCCGGTTCCGCGCCGACCCTGGTCACACATCTCTCTGGATTCCGTCACCGGGCTGCCCCAGTCGGCTGGGAACTCGGTCATCCTGACCATTGTGGACCGGTTCAGTAAGATGGCACACTAAGCCTCACGTGAGTTCCCGCGGTTCGTTTGACTGTACTGTGCACGGTGTGTTGGTTTCACTCTAGTTTCACTGTAGTCTCACCCTAATTTTACTCTAATTAAAGAAAATAAATAAATAATCCACAACACTTAAGTTTCAATACCTGGGACATTTCAGTCTCACTGATAACAACAGTGAGAAATAACACTTACTAAACACAGGGCTCCGCTGATCATTAGCAGTATTAGCATTAGCAGGACTAGCATTAGCATGGCCTCACTGTCTGTTTCACCCGGTGTCTTTGCCTGCTCAGCGTGTGAGATGTTTAGCTACTCCTCTGCCTCCTTTAGTGAAGGGGACAAGTGCAGAAAGTGTAGTATTTTAATGGCTCTGGAGGCGAGGCTTAGTGAGCTTGAGACGCGGTTCCGTAGCTTGGAGTTATCGGGAGTTGCGTCAGGTAGCCAGGAAGAGCTAGCTGCTGCGGAGCCACCTAGCATAGCTACAGCTAGCGGTCCCCTGGCAGCAGCCGAGCAGCCGGCTAGCCAGGGCGGCTGGGTGACGGTTCACAGGAAGCGTAGCCCAAACCAAAGGCCCACGGTGCACCACCAAACGCTTCCCGTGGCTAATCGTTTTTCCCCACTCAGCGACACACCCGCTGAAAAACCGACCCTGGTCATTGGCGACTCAGTCCTGCGCTACGTGAAGCCGACCCCAGCGACCATAGTCAAGTGCATCCCGGGGGCCAGAGCGGGCCACATTGAAGCCAATCTAAAGCTGCTGGCGAAAAGTAAACGAAAATACGATAAAATTATTATTCACGTCGGCGCAAACGACACCCGGCTTCGCCAGTCGGAAATCACCAAAATTAACATAGTCGGTGTGCAAGTACGCAAAAAAGATGTCGGACTCCGTAGCATTCTCTGGTCCCCTTCCCAATCTGGCCAGTGATGAAATGTATAACCACATGTCGTCGCTTCGTCGCTGGTTGTCACGGTGGTGCCCCCAAAACCAGGTGTCCTTTATAGATAATTGGAAGAGTTTCTGGGGAAAACCTGGTCTGATTAGGAGAGACTGTGTTCATCCCACACGGGATGGTGCCTCTGTCATTTCTAGCAACTTGGCTGATTTTATTAGACCCAAAGTGACCTGACAAACCAGGGTCCAGACCAGATTGCAGAGTTGTAGTCTTACACACCTCTCTGCTGCTTCCATAGAACCCTCATCCACCAATAATAACATAGTTAAAACTATAGAGGTGGTCTCTGTTCCACGGTTTAGAGTTCACCAAGCACAGAGTAGGGGAGCGGTCAATCACCATAATCTTATTAAAATTAATACTAAAGCACAAGTTGGAGAAACCAACATCACAATTAAATGTGGACTGTTAAATATCAGATCTCTTTTGTGTAAATCCCTGTTAGTACACGACCTGATAGCGGATCATCACATTGATTTATGTTGCCTCACTGAGACCTGGCTTCAGGAGGAGGATTATGTTAGCTTAAACGAATCTACTCCTCCTACCCATCTTAATTATCATATCCCTCGTGTTTCTGGTCAAGGAGGGGGAGTGGCAGCAATCTATCACTCCAAGTTATCAATCAACCCTAGACCAAAACATAGTTCCAGCTCATTTGAAAGCCTGACTCTTGGCATCACCCATCTGAACCGGAAGACAGAAAAGCCACTTCTGTTTGTAGTTGTATATCGGCCTCCTGCTGGCCCACATTCAGAGTTCCTATCTGAGTTCTCTGATTTCTTATCCGACTTGGTCCTTAGAGCAGACAAAGTCATTATCATAGGAGACTTTAACATCCACGTAGACATTGTAAATGACAGCTTTAGAAATGGCTTCATTTCATTACTTGAGTCAGTTGGTTTCCTACAGCAGATAAACCAACCAACTCACACCTTCAACCACACCCTAGATCTAGTTCTGACTTATGGTGTTGAGGTAGAACATGTGTCAGTGTTCCCTCAGAACCCACTCCTGTCAGACCATTCTTTGATCACTTTCACATTTATGATTAAGGATTCTTCTATGCTCAGAACAAAGTCTTACTATAGCAGATGTCTTTCAGATAATGCTGTAGCTAAGTTTAAGGAAGCAATCCCTGTGCTAATCCCAGGACCACCGTGTGTTTCCCCAGGGATCAATCATTATAATCTTAGCCCTGCTGAGGTTGACTCTATTGCTGAAGGTGTAGCAGCCTCACTGAGAATCACACTTGATTCTGTTGCCCCCCTGAAAAAGAAAACAGCAAATCAGAGGAGGTGTGCCCCCTGGTATAATTCACATATCAGGACCCTCAAGCAGAAAGTGCGAAGACTGGAAAGGAAGTGGCATTCCTGTAAAATAGACAGCTATCATGTAGCCTGGAAAGACTGTCTATTAGTTTACAAAAAGGCCCTTCACAAGGCTAGAACAGCTTATTTTTCTTCTTTAATTGAGGAAAATAAGAGCAACCTTAGGTTCCTTTTCAGCACCGTGGCCAAATTAACTCAGAGTCATAGTGCTTTAGACTCACGTATCCCTTCCTCCCTTACTGGTGAAGACTTCATGAGCTTCTTCACTCATAAAGTACTAGCCATTAGAGAGAAAGCTAAGCAGGCCATCCCAACATCTGGACCATCACCAGATGTGCTGACCGTGGGAACATACAGGTTGTCCAACGAGCCCTTAAACTCCTTCAGCCCTATATATTTTTCTGAGGCGTCTTCGCTGATTCAGAAATCCAAGACCACCACGTGTCTTTTAGATCCCATCCCAACACACCTGTTGAAGGATGTTCTACCATTGATAGGCAGTCCTATCCTGGACAAGATCAATTCTTCCTTAGTAACAGGTTATGTACCTTGGTCCTACAAGGTGGCAGTGATTAAGCCTTTGCTTAAAAAAACATTACTGGATCCTGACGTGTTAGCAAATTATAGGCCGATATCCAACCTTCCTTTTATTTCTAAAATTCTTGAGAAGGTGGTGGTGACTCAGTTACTGGAGCACCTGCAGAGGAACAGTCTGTTTGAGATGTTTCAGTCAGGCTTCAGAGCTCACCACAGCACAGAAACAGCACTTCTTAAAGTTACCAATGATCTTCTTATAGCTTCGGATCATGGACTGGTTTCTATGCTGGTTCTGCTGGACCTCAGTGCTGCTTTTGATACAGTTGATCACAGCATCCTGTTACAGAGACTGGAACACTTGGTTGGGATTAAAGGGACAGCACTAGACTGGTTTAGATCCTATTTATCTGATAGATACCAGTTTGCTCTTGTCCATGGTGTTCCCTCTTCATACAGTAGGGTTAGCCACGGAGTCCCTCAAGGTTCTGTACTTGGACCAATCCTCTTCACCCTGTACATACTTCCCTGAGGGAACATTATTCGGCAGCATGGGATAAATTTTCATTGTTATGCTGACGACACACAGCTTTATTTATCCATGAAACCAGAGGAGACAGAGAAGTTAGTGAAGATCCAGACCTGTCTTAAGGACATAAAGTCCTGGATGTCTTCAAATTTCCTTCTCCTCAACCCAGGAAAAACTGAAGTCATGGTGTTTGGTCCTAAACCTCTCAGGGATAGGTTAGATCACATTATCACTCTAGATGGTATCTCTTTAGAAACTAGTCTGTCTGTGAGGAATCTAGGAGTAATTTTTGATCAGAACCTCTCCTTTAACTCACACATAAAATTTGTCTGTAGAAGTGCCTTTCTTCACCTAAGGAACATTAGAAAGATCAGAAAGTTACTGTTGCAGCATGATGCTGAAAAGTTAATTCATGCTTTTGTTACCTCCAGGCTGGACTATTGTAATTCTTTATTATCAGGGTGTCCAAACAACTCTTTAAGAAGTCTTCAGCTGATCCAGAACGCTGCAGCCAGAGTTCTGACAGGTATTGACAAAAGAGATCACATAACTCCTGTACTGGCGTCTCGTCATTGGCTGCCCGTTAAATTCAGAATCATTTTTAAAACCCTCCTCTTGACCTACAAGGTCCTCAGAGGCCTAGCTCCATCCTACCTGGAGGAGCTAGTGATACCTTATCAGCCCAATAGACCGCTCCGCTCTCAGAACGCTGAGTCTACTTGTGGTTCCCAGAGTCTTTCGGAGTAGATTGGGGGGCCGAGCATTTAGCTACCAGGCCCCTCTGCTATGGAACCAGCTCCCTGTCCTGGTACGGGAGGCTGACTCCATCGCTACTTTCAAGACCAGACTTAAAACCTACCTCTTTGAAAAAGGTTATTGTTATTAATTCTGTAGTTCCAGTTACTATCATAGATAGACTAATGATCACACTTAGGGGGTTGTCTAATCACTAGGTTAAGATACTAGTTATGCTGCTATAGGCCAAGGCTGCCGGGGTCCAGAAACATGATCACCTGACAGGCCTCTGCCACCACACTGGTGATGGTTTCCTCTCCTCTCCTTTCCTCTCCTCATTAAGCAGACTAGTTATGCAGATTCCTGTGTAGTTGTTCTGCCCCCCCCTCTATTTATTTACAGGTATCGCCGCCGTCGGAGCTGCATGACAACATCTGGCCCGCCGACCTGTTGTATATTGTATTTTTGTATCTCTGTGTGTGTTTCTGTGTTCTGTGCCTCTCCTCTCCTCTCCCTCTTCTTCCTCTCCTCTCCTCTCTCTCTCTCTACCCAGCCGGCCATCAGCAGGAAGGTCCCCCTACATGAGCCTGGTCCTGCTCAAGGTTTCTTCCTGTTAAAGGGGAGTGTTTCCTTGCCACTGTTGCTTGTCTGGGGTTAGGCCCTGGGATTCTGTAAAGCGCCTTGAAACAATTTTGATTGTATAAGACGCTATAGAAATAAAGATTGACTGATTGATTGACTTCGTCCCCCTGCCCAAGCTGCCCTCGGCAAAGGAGACGGCTCAGCTGGTGGTCCAACACGCCTTTCGGCTCCACGGCCTGCCTGAGAGCATCGTGTCGGACAGAGGTCCGCAGTTCGCATCAGTGTTCTGGCGGGAGTTCTGCCAGTCAGTGGGAGCCACCGCCAGCCTTTCCTCAGGGTTCCACCCACAGACCAACGGGCAGACGGAGCGCGCCAACCAGGACCTGGAGACGAGCCTTCGATGCATGGTGGTGCGGGATCCGACCACGTGGGCATCCTTTTTGGGCTGGGTGGAATACGCCCACAACTCCCTGATCTGCTCGGCGACTGGGATGTCTCCCTTCCAGGTGGTATACGGGTATCAACCCCCACTGTTTCCGGCACTGGGGGCCGAAGTGTCCTGTCCCTCAGCGGCAGCCTTTGTCCGCCGCTGCAGAAGAACTTGGGTCCAACCTCCTTCGGGCAGTCGCCCGGTACGAGACGCCGGCCAATCGGCACCGGACGCCAGCCCCCAGGTACAGGGTGGGTCAGCGGGTCTGGCTCTCGACACGAGATCTGCCACTCCGCGTGGAATCCCGGAAGTTGGCTCCGCGGTTCGTGGGTCCGTTCCCCATCCAGCGGATCATCAGTCCAGTAGCGGTGAGACTCGATCTCCCCCGGTCCATGCGTGTTCACCCTACGTTCCATGTCTCCAGGATCAAGCCTGCTCGCGTGAGCCCCCTGGCCCCAAATCGTCCAGTTCCTCCACCTCCGCAGCTGGTGATTGGGGGTCCTGCATACTCGGTCCGCCGTCTCCTGCATTCCCGTCCCCGAGGCAGGGGCCTTCAGGACCTGGTGGACTGGGAGGGGTATGGTCCGGAGGAGAGGTCGTGGGTACCAGCGCGACACATCCTGGACAAGGGGTTAATACGGGTATTCCACGCCTAACACCCAGACCAGCCATCCCGGAGCAGGAGAGTGGGTCGCCCCAGAGCACAGGGGGGCGAGCAGGACATAGGAGCAGAGAATGGGGGCAGTGACGTCGAATCATCTGCTTCCCAGGAGTTCTGACCCCCAACCACCGTAGGGGGCAGCCCTAGGGGTTTCGTGGGGACGTCGGGAGCCGTCCCTTAAGGGGGGGGCTCTGTCACAGCTGCGAGCAGTCCCGCCCTCGGATCCGCCCCGGCCCTGCGCACCTGTGATGAATCAGGCCAATTAGGTGGCCTATATGTAGGGTGGCCGAATGTTTCACCATTGCCAGATTGTCCGCTGCGTTTACGTATGACTTTCCCGCGATCTCCTGTCTGTTTGCCTGCCCGTTTTCGACCCTGCCTGTCCCTGACCTCCCGTTTGCTTCTGTTCCCCGGTAACTCTGCTTGTGCTCTGTTCCGGAGATTCTGCCACCTGCCTGCCCGTTGCCGACCCTGCCTGTCCCTGACGAACCGATCCTGCCTGCTCCCCGGTAAACCTGACTGCCTTCCGTCCCTGACTTCGTCCACGGACGGACTCGCCCAGATCCCGCTTCCCAGCGGGTCCAGCTCAGCCCGCCTGTGTCACGGTTCCAATAAAGCTGTGTTAAACCGAACTCTGGTCTCGCTCGTGGGTTCTCGCCTGATTCCTGACAGTCCCCAGCCTCAATCCCAACCGGGATTTGAACCCAGGGCCTTCTTGCTGTGAGGCGACAGTGTTAACACCACACCACCGTGCCGCCCACACATATATATATTAGAACAGGTAATAATTCATATTGCTATGCTTTCTACTCATCTGTTACTTAATCATGGTTAATCATGCTTAATCATCTGTTAATTACCCATTAAGATAAATCCTTCAAATGTATTCACATTCACTTCACCTGCAAGAGAGCCTTTGTTTCACACAGTATGAATCAAGGCCTTTAAAAAGAGTAATAGATGTTCTGTCTCTTAGAATGGTTGACTGTTAATTGGCAACAATTTGCAATATCTTCATATATGTCAGTCTGTTTTTACATGTGATTTGCCATCTAAATCTCATTCAACACTGCTGGAATTGTGTTCGTTAGTGTTGACTTCCTGTGGCTGGGTTTCTGTCAACATCTGTTGATTGTAGCTTTTAAAGACTTCCCCAGAGCAGAGGCCTTTTAATCCCTGCTAGAGTGATGTGCTACCAGCTGAACATATACAGACACAGACTACTAAGGAGCTTTGTAATGTGAATAGAAAAATATAATATGAGACTGTGATGAAAATCTTTGAACAGATGACCACTGCAGCTTATGTGTTACTTAAATGGTGTGAAATGATGGATAAACGTGGATGTCCAGTTGGCAGGAACAGTCTTTGGACTTTCACATTCTGCTGTAGGATTTATCAGTAGCAGCATGATAAACTAAATTCAAATATACTTTTAATCTGACGTCTAATCTAGAAATAAGTTTTATTTATGTTGTTGAAAGATATTGTAAAATGAAAAGGAAAAGAAAATCCTGTCCACAAGTGCCTCTAGACTCCTGCAAAATGTTAAAAAAAATGTTAAATGATTAATGATAAATGTATTTATGATGTTAAAACTTATTTTGCAACTGATAAACTGTTACACATTTTTTATAACAGACAAAATTAAGATGCAGCATGGTATATGACTTGTACTGCTCATTTGTCAGATTGCATCAGGCCATAAAAGCGACTGGAGTACCTCAGAAAAAAGTCACTTTGTGTCTTTCCCAACAGAAGTTGGCAACAGAAGTTGGACTGTTCTGGACAGATGGTGACGACAGATGTGACGACAGGTGACGACAGATGTGGGTGGAGGTCTGCGGGTGGAGGTCTGTTTGTGGAGGTCTGTTGGTGGAGGTGGTGCGGGTGGAGGTCTGTGGGTGGAGGTGTGTGGTTGGAGGTGTGCAGGTGGAGGTGTGTGGATGGAACCTATCTACTGTCTGTATTCACACAGGTTGACTGTTTGATGGAGCAGCTGAAGCTGCTGCAGAACTCCACCAGTATTCTGACATCAGGGGAGTTTTAGCATTTGTCTTTGTTTGTGATTCCAGGTTCTCCAGTCCTTTATTTTCCAGGGTTTTCCAGGCTTCCCCACTGCTTTCATTTAGTGTTGAATGTATTAGGAATGCGCACTCATCCGTCTACTTCTGGAATTTTGATGATATTCCGATGCCTTCTGTTTCTGAGATGTGACTCAAAGGTTGGAAAAATAAAGTAGAATAATTAATTTCTGACAACATAAGCAGAGCGAGACGCTGTGCTCATCGTCCACTCTGCCTGAGACGGCCCGTCTGTCACGGATCAACATCTTAGTCAAACAGACCCGCGGTGATGTCAGCATGAAACAGCTCCGTACGCAGAACTGGGAATGAGGACACGCAGGAAATCCCAGATGGGAGCTCAGCCAGCACCGCCGCAGCTTAAAGCTCATCAACATCAAATTGTCTTATGTAACACAAAGCAGCAACACAGCAGTGATCACCAGCTGCTGTTACGCAATTCTGCTGACCTGGACAGGAAGAGATGTGGTAGCACACGTGCACACACACACACATACACACACACACTTCACTGATGGGAACAGCTTTATCTTCTCAGAATAATCAAACAATTATTAAAAAACAGAAAAGTAGGAGCATGATTCTTTGGGATGTTTTTGAGAACCCTTGATTGAAGATGGTTTTGATACTCGCTGTTCTGTACCAGTCGCATTAGATTTTCTGTATTTAAAGTATATTTGAATCTCCTGAGAGTTCTTTTATGGAGATTTCATGTTAGTTTGATTTGTTTAAACGTATGTGAAAGCTGTGGTGATGGAGTACGATGAAGACAGCGGAGGATGCTCTCGTCTGCACTTGGCTGTGAGGGTGCAGATGTTCCGCTCTACTCCCGTCATCCCTCTCTTTGCCAGTCACTTGTCTCTGGTCTGGGCTGTGAGTCTGAGGTTACTGTGGTCTGCACTCCCCATCCTGCTGGGTTAATCCTGCATGCAGTGAAATATCACATCACCATTTTTTCAATCGTAGAATCACAATCCCCATTTTATTGTGGTTCTTTTTGACATGATGTTTGTGACTAAGTTGCAAGTTTCTGAAGAGTGTAACTCTCTCTGTAAAACATAACCCTGAAAGAAAAATAATAAAAGAGACAATCTGGGCTGATGAGCCTTTCTGAACTGCTCTTGCCAGCATGTGAACATCAACATACAAAGAACAAGACTTTGATAACAATGTTGTACTGTAAATGGTATTTGTGTTGTGCATTGTGCTGCAACGGTAGACAAAAAAAAAAAGACTACGCCTAGAAACAAGGATTAAGAGGTATGTATTTTTTCTTTACATTTTGTAATGCAGTGGTTTTATTTTTACACAGTACAATATTTAATAAATGTTTAAAGTGAAACTAAACCCCAAAACCACTTTTCTTGGTTCTGAAGTCGTGTTGTTGGTTGATTCTGGTCCAACTCCATATTTGAGTCAAAGTATTTCAAGTTGGTGTATTTTGTTGTACACTGTGAGCGTGACTGCCCCCTGTGGTTAAACCCAGCTATTACAACCAGATTATGTTATTGGTTGAGATGGAGGCCGATGACAATTAGGGGGCAGCTTTCATCACAAAGCACCTCTGTTGGCCCCGCCCCTTCCCATCTGACCCCCCTGAAGATGCAGCCGGTGTGTTATTGGGGTCACTGAGCATCAGCTCCTTAGTGAGCCTAAAGTAGCTACGTCTTTTTCCCTTTTGTGTGTTTCTGTGTGTGAGTGTAGTGTGTGTTTCTGTGTGTAGATACTGGATGTAGTCTCTCCATGTCTACTGAATGTAGATGTGAAAGCATTGAAAGAAAAAGTGAAAAATGCCTCTCCCTTGAAGGGGGACTGAAATCAACAACATGTACAAATCTCTCCATGGGGAACTTTTTCCTGGGCTCCATCCAGCTGCAGTTTACAGGTGGAGAAAACCAAAGGAGAAAGTGCAGCAGTGGCATACTTCACAAAAGTAGGTATATATGTATATATGTACAGAAACTATAAAAATAATATATCTCGTGTTCTTCGTCTTATCCAGGTCCAGGTCACGGGGTCAGCAGCTTCAGGAGGGAGGCCCAGATGACCCTCACCCTAGCCACTTTCACCAGCTCATCTGGGGGGTGCTCCCAGGCCAGGTGAAAGACATCATCCCTCCACCTCGTCTTGGGCCGACCACAAGGCCTTCTCCCAGTGGGACATGTCCTAACACCTCTAAGGGGAGGCATTCTGAAGGTATCCTTGCCAGGCGCCTGAGCCACCCCAGCTGATGTAGAGAAGCAGCGGTTCTTCTCTGAGCTCCTCCTGGATGTCTGAGCTCCTCACCCTCTCTAAGGCTGAGCACGGCCACCCTGCAGAGGAAACTCATTTCGAGCACTTGTATCCGCGATCTTGCTGTTTTGGTCATCACCCAAAGTTGATGGCCTTAGGTGAGGGTTGGAATGTAGATTGAGAGCTTTGCCTTTCCCACATCACTGATGTTGTCGTTCCGATCCACCTGTCAATCTCCTACTCCATCCTACCCTCACTCATGAACAAGAGCCCAAGATTCTCCACTTGAGGCAGGATCCCTCCCACAACCCAGAGGAGGCACTTTACCTTTTTCCGAGTGAGGACCATGAACTCAGACTCGTAGGTGCTGATTCACATCCCATCTTCACACTCGGCTGTGAACCACCTCTACAAGAGCTGGAGGTCACTGTTTGATGATGCTAAGAGAACCACTTAATCTGCAAAAAGCAGCATCCTCAGCTCATCAAACTTGACACCCCCCAGCTGTGCCTAGAAATTCTGTCCTGAAGGTGCAGGGAATGAAACCCGTTTGCCTGACAGAGAACCCCAACGTACACCCAAAGAGTCAGGGGCAAGCAACAGGCCCACCCCAGCTTTCCGTCTCTCTCCCTGAGCAACTCCAGCGTAGAAGAGTGTCCAACCCCCCTCCAGGACTTGGGTTACTGAGCTGATGCTGTGTGTGGAGGTGAGGCCGACTATATCAAGATGGTAGTGCTCAACCTCCCCCACAAGCTCCAGATCTTTCCCTGCCAGAGAGGTGATGTTGCATATTCTAAGAGCCAGCTTCCATAACCGAGGATCAGACTGCCAAGGCCCACTCCCTTGGTTTGTCACCCAATCATAAACCTCTGCTCCACTCATAGACTCTCAGTCTGTGTAGGCAGTAGAGACACTGTTGGAGTTTGGAGCAGAGACTTCCAACATGTACCAGCCGAGTGTGTTGTTGATGTGGACCCCCAGATACCTGTTTGACCCACCTGATTGGTGTTTTGTTTTTTAATGACAACTGGCCTCACCATGATCCTCTCAAAACACTTAATCGCAATAGATGTTAGACACTAGAGGCCTGAAGTCATTGTGTCTGGAAGATGGGATACCATGCTATTGTGAGCTCCTCTGCACAGGACTTGAGCAGGATGGCAGATATGGGTCCTGTGGACTTTTTGACAGACCTGAAAGCAGACTGGAGACTATGGGCATGAATCTGTCAGGACTCAGACGAGAATCCAAGTGCGACACAATCATCAGTTCAGGCTCTGTTTTATTACCCAGATGAGGTTGCACAGAGAGAACCAACAAGACCCGCGTGGAAGCAGGATCCAGATGAGCCTGGGCAAGGGTGAAGTCAGGGACAGAAGGCTGCGTGGTAGCTGATGTCATTTAGTCCTTCATAGTTGATGCAGGACCTCAGGGACTTGTCCTTGTTGTCCACAAAGAAGAACCCTGCCCCCGCTGGAGAGGGGGATGGCCGAATGAGTCTGCTGCCAGCAAGCTGCTGATATACTGTTGTAAAATATCGCTGAAGTGGAGACGACCACCTCGCGAAGGTTATTCTAACTGTTTATGATGGAAGGAATATGTGAAGTATGCATGTTTAGTCTAGACTGGCCTGGTGTGTCTGCAAATGAAACATTTCCAAGGTAATCGAAGAGGCCTCCGCACCCACATGGCCTTGGCCATGTGTGATACGGTTCTCACCCGCCCGACACTGGGTGGGAGGGGAAGCTGATGCTGTCTATGTAGTGTATGTGTGTGTGTTTCTTTGTAACTAAGCTACGCCTCCTGCCATGTAACCATGTCTGTATTCGAATAAAAAGAGACATCTGGGGTGGGGAAGGAGTCCCTGGGTCAGCGCGGCAGAGTACGTGTCTGATCGGAGGGCGACTCTCCCTTGCAAGGTCTAAAAGTATTTTAAGGTGTGGACTCAACTTGTGTGGTGAACTTCGTGGGTGCGCCTGCCTGAGTACACTTCTGAGGATTCGAGCAGAATTCGACGACAATTTGGTGACCCCGACGTGATCTGCTCCAGACGAGAGTAGGACAGGCGCACACGTCAAAGGTCGGGATCGACCGGTCCTCGGCATCATTCTGAAAAGGTGGCCACCAAACAAAAGGTAAGCACTGCCTGTTAAAGCGAAAGTGCTGGATGATGTCAAGTGAACTGTGTTGATTGCTAAATTTTAAATTAAAAATATAAAATTTTAAAACGAGTAAAGAGAGGCATTTGGCCATTTTGAACAAAAAGTAACCACAAGTTGTTGAGATCTGGTAGACGTTCCACCCGCCGTGGGGGACGGTCCGAGGGGAAGATTTGGAAGGACCAACAGATAGTGGTCTGGAAAAGGTAGACGTTCCACCCGCCGTGGTGAATGGTCCAAAACATGACTGAGATGCAACAGGAAGTAGATGGGGGCCCCCAGACAGGTTGGCTGAAAAACTGTTTAAACGACAGCTGGCCAAAATGACTGAGGGTGAAAAGAAGGGCATGGTAAACAAGCAAAAACGGTTCTGGGACAAGTACGGAGTCAGATTCGCAGGGAAAGGAGATGAGGACAAGAACTTAGAAATATTGATAACGATCTTAACTGAGAACAAAAAGGAGATGGATAAGTGTGACGCGGAAGTGGCGATCACCGCAAATAGACGGGAAAGGCGAATTTTAAGGGACAGAATGAAAGAAGCGCAGGAAATGAAGTGCATGGCGCAACATCTACGAGACTCGTGTATAACTGCGCGAGCGGCTGCGGCGTATGAGACGGGCCTTCACAATCGACAGAGTACGAAGGAGGAAGTGAACGCACCCAGTGCACCCCCACTTTGTGACATACCGCTGTACCCGGTGTTGACCGGAGGGCATATTGTCGTGGTAGGAGGAGAGTTGCAGTTTGAAGAAGGAGCAGTAGGTGGCGACGAGGGACAGGAAATAGGGAAAGCAATGGCTAAGTTGACGATGGGAGGATCTGGACAGGCTGCGGCCTGTCCTCCACAAGATCTGGCCACCTTGCGCCCTCTGCAGGAGGGTGGGCAGAGCGATGCTTGGTTGGCGGCGCAGCGGAGTATGCTGGAGGAACAACAAAAACAGAAGGCCGTGGCTCCTGCGATGGAAGAGATGAGCCGTCGGTTGGCTAGGATTGAGACCATGTGGATGAAAGCCCGGGACGAGGGCGGACTTAGAACTAGGAGGAGACTTAGGCGTGGACAAAGCAGTGAGGATAGCAGTGAGGATGAGGAAGAAGGAGGAGTGAAGGCACGTGGTGGGCTAACGCGCAGAAGGGAGCCGCCTCCAAGGCAGGCGGTCCCCACAACCACCACGGCGTCACTTCCGTGGAACCCCCCACAGGGAGGAGTCATGACACAATCGGAAGCTCCAGCCCCTCCCCCACAGGGAGGGGGACCTGTAACCAGGTCACGAACGATAACAGGTAACAACAGGTAGGAACACTAGTAACAGGTAACAACAGGTAGTAACAGGTAACAGGTAGGAACACTAGTAACAGGTAACAACCGGTAGTAACAGGTAACAACAGGTAGTAACAGTAGTCACAGGTAACAGCTGGTAGTAACAGTAACAACAGGTAGTAGTAGGTAACAACAGGTAGTAACAGTAGTAACAGGTAACAACAGGTAGCAACAGAGAACCAGACACAACACCATTCGCAGATCACACCAGCGCTTTCTGTAACGCTATGAGAATGCTCTTCCCAATTAGCATAGCTGCCATCGGAGGTTTTGCCTATCCCTGGAAGAATGATGGTTCCATGACTCCAGGGTCTTGGCTGCATGAGGCCCACCAGAAATGGGTACAGATGACAGAGGAGATCCCAGTTGATAGTACCCCTGGAATGGCGATGCTCAGAGATAAACTATTGAATAATGTCCCACTTCCGGTAAAAGAGAAATTTTTAGATAATAATATGGTGGCGGGTTCACCATGGCCCCAATGGTCACAGTGCCTGATCGCGACGTTACAGCAACACTGGGAGAAGACACAACGTCAGGCTCACAACTTAATGCAGATTCAGCTAGCACAGGCTAAAAAAGCAGGTAAAAAGAGCCCAGAAGGTGAGAAGCCTGTAACTCGGGCCTCACTAGTCGAGGCCCTCCAGGGGGCCGTCCAGGAGGCGGTGCGGCGGGCCCTCCCTGTAGAGATGCGACGGGTCCCACCCACAAACAATCAATGGGGACAAAACTGTGGGGGAGGGGGAGCACGAGGCGGCCCACGCCCGGGTGACAGGTGTAACAACTGCGGTGGATTCGGGCACTGGGCGAGGGAGTGCAGGGCACGTGGGGGTCCCGGGAGAGGGGGTCCAAGAGACTCACAGGGGGACGAGCCCAGGTCGGGCCTGTCTCAGAGGTGAGGAATGTACCCGTAGAGGGGCCCAGCTGGCACTGGAGGGAACTTGGCCGAGCCCCTCCTGCCTCTGACGGTGGATGGTGTTGAAAGACTGTTTCTCGTGGATACGGGGGCGACATGGTCGGCATTGCAACATGGAACCGACCCACCATTGTCATCGGAACTGGTGCCAGTAAGGGGAGTGGAAGGCCACCACCTGTACATGCAGCGAACTGCCCCGTTGGAGGTTCGAATAGGAGCGCAATCTTTCAGCCACACATTCCTCTATGGTACGGACTGTCCTGTTAACCTCATGGGCCGAGACATTTTCACACTTTTAAGGTGCAACATTGACATTGCTCGGGGCGGGGGGACCCGCTTCACATTCCGCAACGGCGAGTCCTTCCACTGCTCCGACAAGGCTGCGCACACTCAGACTCTTCTGTGGCTGGGCACAGAGAACCCCCGGGATCTCCTCACAGCTGACATTTATTGGGGACTTCTTGCGGGGCCCTGCGACAACCCGCTTATGGCTGCATTCCACGCATGGGGCCCTCTCATCAGGGAGTTTTTGGCTTATTCGCCTCCCCCCGACCCCCCACATGTGACATTTTTTTATGATAAAGATAACAATCTGACATATCAGGAATGGTTCAATTCTAATTTGGATGGGCAGCACTGGGTGGTGGCGGTGCCTGGCATCGTTATGGGTCCGCAGGGTGTGGCCGCACCAGTGCACCTTACACCAGAACAGCTCCAACATTACAAGATGGGCCCAGATTCAGCACCACACATCACACTAGCCGTCACGACGGGAGAGCAGGCAAAAGCACTGGGACCTATTGTGGCCGAAGCCGAGATGATTGAGGATTGGGTGTCACTGGAACTTGAAGGGTTGTGGACATCACAAACCCACCCTAAATTTAGATTCATCAAAGTTAGTTGTGAAATAGCGGTGGTCCTCCAGCACCGACAGCTTCAACGCCACCACGGGGCTGAGGACTCGAATGACGGGGAGGCGGAAGCTGCCCTTACGGAGCTGCCCCCCCACGTGTGGGTCAATCATCAGGCAGAGGTGGGTCTCATTCAGACAGATCCAGTCACTTTCCAGATTGATACAACGGAACCAGTTAGTATCCCACAGTATCCAATGAGAAGTATAGCACAGCCTGGCATTGAGGACACCGTAAATGGCTTACTGGCCGCAGGTGTTATCTACCCTACCTCCTCACCTTGGAACACTCCAATTCTACCTGTTCTAAAGGCGGACGGCCAATCCTTTAGGATGGCACATGACCTTAGGGCCATTAACGCCCTAGTCAGAGAATCACCCCAACCAGTCCCCAATCCAGCGACTGCATTGGGACCACTTACCCCAGAACACCAATGGTTCACAGTAATCGATTTGGCTAACGCATTTTTCTGTCTCCCATTACACCCTAAACTGCAACCCATTTTCGCATTCAAGGGACAAGGGACAACAATATACCTATACGCAGATGCCCCAGGGTTTTTCTTTAACTCCTGGGATCTATAACACCAGCCTCAGAGACATTTTGAAACATTTTGGCACACTTAAAGTGGACACCTGAGGCCCAAGCTGTTTTGATGACATCAGACAGCTATTGGCAAATGCAGCGGCACTAAGTAAACCAAATTATGCTGCACCAGTTTTCTTGGATGTTGCTGATAAGCAGCAACAACAGGGGGAAGGATGGTACTAGGTTATTACAGTATCATTAACACCAGTCAGGCAGTGGCAGCGGGAAAAGACCACAGTAGAGATCCTAACACAACCACACATAACATTTTAAGGCCACTCCAATCCCAGGGGCCATAGACTTGTACATAGATGGGAGCTGTCACAGAACGGATGAGGGATTGCGAGCCGGATTTGCAGTGTTGATGAGAGAAGGTGAAAGCTTTATCAAGATGGACTCAGGGAAAGTTGAGCCAGCATCCGCACAAAAAGCGGAGTTGGTGGCGTTGCAAAAGGCACTGGCAGAGGCGCCAGGCAAACCTGTAAATATTTATACTGACTCTGCTTTTGGTTATTTTGTTGTACATAGAGATCTGGGTGCATGGAAAAGAAACGGGTGGCAAACGGTAACAGGGGACCCACCTAAACACGTGGAAGTGGTCAAGCAAATAGATGAAAATTTGTGGATCCCCTCTGAATTGGCAGTAATTAAAGTAGCAGCTCACAGGAGTGACGGGACCATTCACTCCAAGGGAAATGCGGCTGCAGATAAGGTGGCCAAAGAGGCAGCGGGACTAGAACCGCTGGCAATGTACATAGTAAAGACAGTTGATGATGAACAGATGGAGGATGTAAGACCCCGTACATTCAAAGAGTGGGGGCACACGCAAGTGCCAGCAGAATGGGCAGAACAACAACACTGGGAAAAGCGGGGCCACAGTGGAAGAAATGGGGACGGAGGAGAAAGGTAAGTTCCCCCTGTGGAGAGGCCCCAAGGGACAATTGGTGGTCCCGACCAAATTCCTGGCCCAGATGTGTGACGAAGCACATGGTCCAGCACATGTTGGGGTGGATGCCATGAAAAGACTTTGTGTAAATATGTGGCATCCCGATCTGCACAAGATGATTGAACAAATTAGAATTTGACATTTGCAACCAATTCAATCCAAAATCCACTCTTAGAACTGAACAGGGGGCCTTCCCAATAAAGGCCCCAGGAGCAGAAATAATCATGGATTTTACTGATGCGGCAGACCGGGCAATGGGCAAGCGCTACCTATTGGTCATAGTAGATGCTTGCTCTGGATGGCCTGAGGCGTATCCTACCGCAAAGGAGGATGCGGCAGCAGTAAAGAAAGCATTTGTGAACCATTTCATACCAACACACGGGTTCCCCAGAATAATTAGGTCCGACAATGGATCTCATTTCAAAAACAAACACCTGAGAGAAGTAGAGACTGCAATGGGAATCAAACACAAATTTGGCACGGTCTACCACCCCCAATCTCAAGGGAAGGTGGAACGAATGAACTCTAACATCAAGACCAAATTGGCTAAAATCATGAAGGAAACGGGACTGAACTGGATGGAGGCCCTCCCGTTGGCCCTCATGACAATTAGGCACACTGTAAATAGAACCACTGGGTTTACACCATTTGAACTCCACCATGGAAGGCCCTTCCCAAGACCGGGACACCCCATGACAGAAGGAGCAGCGGTACACCCCAAGGTAATGTTTAAAATACTTAACTACATGTGCTCAAGTTTTTCCCTCCAGACCCCGCCAGAACCGCAGGAGAGACCAGACCTCACAGGGGAAGAGTACCTACTGTTGAAGGTCCTCAAGAGAAAGTGGCAGGAACCAAGGTGGACAGGGCCACATCGAGTGACGGCACGCACTGACACCGCGGTCCGGTTTGCAGGGAGGGGCAACACATGGTACCACCTCTCCCAGTGTGCCAAGGTACCGAAAGCTACAGTCGAGGAAGAGAGCAGTAAGGGGTCTGCGACGTCAGAAACCCCCAACGCGTAACAGGTGAAGTGCTAGTAACCTCTCCCTGCAACGACAACGATGGATGCGAGGGCGCGGAACCCCCGAGCAGCGGTGGAGGAACATCTGGACCCCAAATCGATATCGGGAGGACGCGCATCGGGACACCGAACACCAAAGTGGAGACGACCGCGACCACGAATGTTATGGACAATATGCATGTCTGCTTTGCTTCTTTCTATTGCATTGATTTTGATATATGTAGCTGTGCAGAGATGTGAAATGCTAACTCAAGAGAACCGATCATTGATTGAATGGGGCAGGCATCCAACAGGTCATCCATGAGCCAAACGAGACGCACCACGCGAGTGCCCCGCAGCGATCACCTTAAAGTATACGAGGGGGGACCCTACCTCCTTTCAATTTGATTTATGTGATGTCATCGATTGTCGTGGATCTCCCACCCTGTGGGGAGGGTATGATGTTTATTTATGCTATGAACCAGGTCCTATTCAATTCTCATGCTCGTACAATGGACACACCAGAGGAAAATGGTGTTCTGATTGGAGTAGTGTCCAAGCACATACGGGAATGGTGAAGCAGCCAGACCCCTTAAGATATACAAATGCAGGCCCACATGCCAGAGTATCAAAAATTTTCAAACTTTTGGAGGGAGCTAAAGCTCCAACGAGACTTCTCTCCAACCAGCAACCCACTTACACTCTCCTTACACTGGGACCAGTCTCCAGTTGTGAAGGGGGCACTTTCCCCGGTATATCTGGTATTGGGGGTTGACATAACGGGGTGGGACCCAATGGGGTTGATCAAAATATACCTAATGGCACCAATGCCAGACCAAAAGAGAAGGGCGACGCCCTCCACAGGGGGTGATAGCCCGATAGGGGATTATTCTCATCGGGTAAGAACTCTTGATTATTCGGCTCTAAAACCAGCAGACATAATACAAATGAGCACGGGAGCAGGAACTGACAACATTTGGCTGGATTGGCTAGCGAGTGAGGCAAGAGATAAAATGGGCGGAGAGTGCATTGCATGCGCGGCCGGTCGACCACACTTGTTCACCGAGCCAGCTCCTCTACATCTTGATGACGATTGGGGATATCAGTGTATGATGGCACTAACTAGAGAAAACACGCCGATGAACTGTACACGATTGGCTACTATTTTCCCACCAGTTAACAACGAGTCCAGGGCAGGACCTTTCAAACCACGGAGAGGCGAACCAAACAGGTTTGTATGTTTTAATTTCACAGGCGAACGGTGGAACTAGGGGGAGATTGCGGAGGATTGGTGCAACCGGACCATTAGTGCCTCCCAGATAGGGGCACTAGCGAGAGCAGGGCTATATTGGTACTGTGGGCAGGGGTTGCATACAAGGATGTGAGCAGGGGCGAAAGGAAGGTGTACAATGGTAAGATTGGCAACGCCAGTGACATTAATTGGTAACAGGGTAAGTATGAGTAAACTGACATCAGCCCGCCGTCAACGAGACGTCCAACGTAAGAGGAGGTCATCTTCATTCGATCTGTCCAAAGGATCTCCCACATATGTAGATGCCATTGGAATCCCTAGGGGAGTACCGGAGGAGTATAAATTGGCTAATCAGGTGGCGGCTGGGTTTGAAAACCTTCCGATCATCGCAGCCCTCTTCCCGATTACACCGAATAAGAATGTGGACCACCGCTCTGGTTCTGAGAGGGAGTGGAGTGGGAGTGGAGCCTCTCTTTGGGTGGGATGGTCCCCAATTGCACAGTCATAGGGCCAGTGAGGTGGACCCCAGTCAGATCTGGTGATTCAACGGCCAGGCCTGAGGCTCTGTGCAGGGTCGGTGCTTGTTTCAGGCAGGACTGATGACAAACAGCTCCCCACTCCAGGACTTCTTCCATCTCCCAGTTGAGGTGCGGGTTGTGGAGGCAGAGCCATGGGTAACCCAGGACCAGGGGAAGGTGCGTCTGCTCCAGGATGTGGAAGTGAATGTGCTCCCAGTGGTTGCCAGGCAGCAACATCATCATAGGACCTGTCTGATGGCTGATGACTCCCCAAGTGATGGCCGTCCAAAGTCTGGGCTGGGACTGGGGATGACTCAAGCATGAGGCCTAGCTGCAAGACCACCTCTCCGCCAATCAGGCAAGCGTCCACTCTGGAATCGATGAGGACAGCTATGTCATGGGAGCCCTGGGAAACAGGAAGCAAACCTGGAGTGAGAGCCAGGAGTTTTGGGGAGAAGGAGCAAGGGGGGTGTATCTGGGAGATACAGGTGAGCCTGGGCTTTTACTGGGCGTGGCTGTGCCCACGCACTACAGGCAGAGTCTTGCCTGGTGGCGACACCTGCGCGCCTCTTTAGTGAGCGAGTGGTGGAGCAGACATCCAACCAGCGTTCCCATTTGGCCATTCCCCAGAGCCGTGCCCATCCGGTGAGGTGTGTGATGGTGAACACAACTTTGGCAGCCTCAGTAGCGAATGTACAGGGCTGCAGAGAAACAGCAGGTAGCAGTTTGTGATGAAGGTGTTGCAGGTATCTGGATCGCCTTTGTAGCGTTCAGGTTCACTAACCTGGGGTTCAGACCCCTCCTGCAGTAAGAACCCGTCAGTGCAGGTGGAGCGGGAGGCACTGGTGGGTTCAGCTGTGCTGACAACTGGGTTGTAGCTGTTCCTACGCCGCAAACGCCTGCTCTTTAGCCTCCACAGCACATCTCATCTCAGCTGCGGACACCGCCACAGCCTCCTGATGCTGTTGCAGGATCCCCTTGTCTTAGTCCTGACAGGGTAGAGGGCTCCATGTGTTTAATCCTGATCTTACCATATACAGTGTCTGGAGTTAGTTTCATGTTCCATTAAACATCTTAACTTCTGATTTATCTGCATTAATTAACCCATCAGGCTTTTATATCTTGGGGAACACTGAAGATTCAGCAACAAAGTAGAGTAATGAGATGCAGTGCGCAAAGTAATGAAGGCCAGTTGCCTGATTTGTACTAAAGATTGTCTAATGCAGCATTTCTTAATCTGCAGGGCTGGCCAGGAGCACTGTTGCTTCTGGCTGTGTTTTAAATGTTTTATTTCAGGTCAGGATATGTACAGAGCGGGCAGATCTGATGTTGGAGCAGCTGGACCTATATCAGCCATGTACAACTAATAACTACATTTCCATAGTGATTTCTTTCTTGACTGGAAAAAGTGATGTGTTTGGAGAACAAACAAGTATCTTACTGGGTGCGACTGACAAGACAATTTGAGCGGTGAACCACCTCTGAAATTCAAACAATTCAGACCTAGTCTTAAGTTCCTGGGGTAGGAGGAGGTGGACAGACCCTCACAGTATGAGACCTAATAACGAAGAGCTCACACATTCCAGTCACATCAGCATGCTACGCGGGTTTCAATCTAACACTTTGTGAATACTGGGAGCTGGGAAAGACCACATCAATGTACATGTAATCAACAAGGCTGAACAAAACTGCATGGAGCACCAAGCCCAGCAGAGCTTGTCCCTGATATGCTGCTCAATCTGTCCCCTGTTCGCTCTCACAGTTCAGAGTTCCAGTGTCCTCTAGTTCTACTAGTTTTTTAAAAGAAAATCATTCTATTCATACATATGAGAATATGTGTAATGTAAAATGAGCTCATTGCTGCCACTGAAGGATCCATCTCAGTCAGCAAAAGATTTTTGTTGCTCAGAAGATAACTTTATTGCTGTTACAATAATTGCACTTTTCACTTCTGTATGATAATTTTCACTTTTATTTGCTGTAGTCATGTCTAGGATCCCAAGAAATCATCCAAAAAAGAATTGATAATGATGTTAATGTTTCTAACAATAAAAATGTATTCTTCACTCTGGTATTTTGAAGAGGACATTCTTCCTCCAAGTGGGCCCCACATAAAGGTTTGAGGTCTACAGGACAGGAGTGTACAAGCTTTCAGGCCAAGCACAAATCACAGAGTTCCCATTACTGCAGATCTGAAGATAAAGTTATAAAGTAAACTAAAATCATTGTTTTAAAGAAAACCTTCCACTATAAGTTGTTCAGGTTTGATTAATCTGAGGACAACCAGGCTCCAGTAGAAGAGCAGGTGCTGCTAGAGAGATCCTGTGAGTATGCAAGTGGAGACAGGGTGTAGATTAGAAAGGTGAAGTATGTTTGGATCAGAGTGAGAGAGGGTGGAATGATTGGACCCAATCACAGCACAAGTGGTTGGCAGAAATGTTTATTAAAGGATGGTCTGGGACGGAAGACGTCGATCAGCCGGGGTGGAGATGGAAGCGGGTGGTCGAGGACGAAGGCAGGTCGGAAATCCGGGGCTGGGACGCAGACAGCAGATCGAGAGCAAAGCACAGACAGTTTTACCGGGGAACAGAAGCAACAGGCAGGTCAGGGACAGGCAGGGTCAAATCCAGAAGGTCAGGCAGGCAGGAAACAGGCTGAAGAGTCATATGAAACACAGAGGACAAAGAACAGGTGAGTTAAATAACCAGGTGAGCAGGTGCAGGGAATTGGTGCTAACGAGTGGTGTCTTCAGGGGCATCACGGACAGACGAGTACTGGGCAGGCAGAGAATCATGACACAGAGACCATAGCAATGTTTCATGTTTTTTGTGGCCAGTGACAGATGGGCCTTTCTACTACAATGATCTTAAAGTGTTTCAACTCCAACTCAGTCCTGCTCAAAAACAAGTCATAAATTTATTAGATGGGAAGTCCATCGAGTCTTGACTCAGACGTACACCATGCTATAGGAACAGTACAACACTTTATTATCATCATCTCATTATTTGGCATTACACTTATTGACTCAGTTTCACTTTTGCTCTTCCTCTCTCCTACCATGGCATCAGGTCCCACCATGACACAGGTTTAGAATCAGGTTTAGAAAGAGTAATATTGTGATTCAGAAATGTGTGCTGATACATTTGTGTTTTATTTAACAAGAACGACAGAATTTTTTTAGTGGATATCTTTATAAGATCCATATACAATCCTTTTCAAGTGCAGTATGTTGGTGAAAAAAGGATGTTCATAGTCCAGCCAGAGTATGTCTGCCAGAGTCCGGAGTCGGGCTTCTCAGACCCTCCCTCCATGAGTGCTTATTCTCAAGAGCATTCAAAAGAAGACTTTAATTTGCTGCAATTCCATAACCCCTAGAATTGTGCCAAACCTAAATATCACAATAAAAAAATGGTAATGGAAACACTAAAACTTAAAAAAACCCCTCTAAAATAGTTCAAAAAGGTTTGCACGCTGTGGTGGTTTTTCAGGCATATCGATATAGAAGTAGATCACAAAAGTGTGGTGGAAACATTTTTTTTCACATTTACACGTCACAGGACGTGATGTATGGGTTTATGTGGCCAGTTCATGTCAAGTGAAGATGGCGCGGTGCGTATGGAACGAAGAGGAGATGAAATATTCTCTAGCGGTACTTCTAATGATGAAAGCCACCCTAACCATTCAAAGGAAACATCTGCAAATCGCAATTGTACTTTGTCGAAATGTTTGAAATATCAGTGTTATTTTGCTTTAATCTTTAATGGAAACGCAGCTAGTAAGAAATGAACCAAACCTTAGTGAGGGCCAGAGAGGCCTCCACTGCCCGTGGTCAGTTTACTCCACCTCCTCTGGCTGAGGAGCTTACGATGCTTTTGAATTCTCACTCGGACATCAAACACTTCCTGGATGGCACTTTTGAAGCAGTGGAAGTTGTAGTCGATCAGCCCTGTGAGGACAAGATGGAAGACAAGCGAGGACGTGAGTGTGAAGGAAGGATTACTGAATATGAGTGAGAATATGAACACTGCAGAGAGGACAGAAAGGGGGGTAGTAAAGAGGACAGTAGAAATGACAGCAGGAGACACAATAAGGAGGACAGTAGGGAGGACACAACAGAGGGGACAGTAGGAAGGACACAGCAGGCTGATAATGAAACATCTTTATGATAAGACCACGGCAGGGGCCAGGCAAAGAGTGTCCGTGGGCGGAGTTACATAGAGCATTTATTGTCATTACCGACCAAAGAACAGTAATAATATTTTATTTAAACATGAAGGAACTGAGTTAATTTTCAGAAAAGGGTTAGACAATGTAACAAGACAGAGGGAGAGAATGAGACAGAGATGCAGACATTGGGACAATCAGGAAAGTGAGAGACACATGAAAAGACAAGAGACAAGACCAAGAAACTGAGCACAGGGTCTGAAACCAGGAAACGAACTGTGGAAATCTGTCATCGGAGAGATTTGAGCGAATAACATTTCACAGAAGATTCCCTGAACTGAAAGCTTCTGTATTTGAAAAGACCTCACAAGTCAAAGGAAACTAGAATAACCCAACAATACTCTTAAATCAATCCTGAAAATTAAGATTAGGATTAAGATCTACTTTATTCATCCCCGTAGGGAAATTGAATTGTAGTAGCAGCATATACAAAGAATCAAGGAATATACAAATATACAAAAAAAATACAAAAAATCAAGGAAACCCATCAACACGGTCAAACACCACCCGCGTCTGCACGTGACTCTTTTGGCTTTGTTGCCAACAGATGCATCTCATCATTTCTCTGCAAGTCCATTGTGTCTGCAAGTCCACTTGTGTCCACACATCAGTGAGTCTCTCCAGGAGACAACCGTGGATGTGGGAGGTCCCCTCCTTCAGTGTCGTTTTATCTGACACCACTGACGAACCAGTGCTTTTGAAATGGTGCTTCAACATTGGCAACATTTCTCTGCTTTTAACAAAATGCTCTGCATTGTCAGAAGTTTTCTCAAATTTTTGTTTTTTTTCAATATGGCACTTGCTGCAGGCTGCTGCATCTTTTTGAGTCAAACTTTTGACCCTTACGCCTGCATTGACTCCAAAACTGATTGCGGTGCCTAGCTGCTATTGGTGGTGGCAGCAGCGGTGAGACCAGCTGCTCCTCATCATCAGCGAGCGCTTACGTAGATGTGCGACCAGGTGTTGGCGGTGAGTAATTTGATGTGAGCACCCACAGGCAGTTGGTCAGGTTTGGTGTGAAGCACATCACACAGTGTGGGGGTTCACGTCTGTCCATGTAGGTGGAACCTGAGGTAAGCTCACGTGTAGCTCCGCTACAGCCACAGAGGGAACCGGATTCTGACTTGGTCAGGTTCCTTCCTTCCACATCAACACCAGTGCCCTCATGGTACTGAGTGTCATGTCCATCTGTGGAAGGAGACAATGCTAGACTGTCTGAAGGAGACAACGCTAGACTGTCTGAAGTTCCTTTGCTCCCACTCATCTTCTATATGGCGTTGTGTTCATTACAATGGTAATATCATCAACAGCTTGTATAGTTGGATTCAATCAACAAAAGGTCTGGGTTGATTTCAGTAATCCGCCAGAAAATCAACCAAACCTCAAAGTAGATCAAATAAAACTCACCTTTTCTCTCAAAACTTTCTGTGCGAAGGAAGCAGACGACTGCCAGGAACTTGGTGACCTCCTTCAGGTAGATGACGGTGGTGTTGTTCAAGTGGATGATGGCCATTGACTCCTTGTCATAGGGTAAACCACTGTCAGTGTCTGCTAGACTGGAAAGATGAGACAGAATGTTACACATCTGGTCTGGTTACATCCACGATGGACTTCCTATCTTTGCTGATAAAAGAAGAGCTGCCTTTGTCACAGTTACAGTAGAACGTAGAGATATCGACTGTGGTCAGACCGCAACAATCAGAAACCACAGCACATGGCACAGAAAATCTATTTATGTACATGAGTTATACAGATTTCTTCAATCATGGTGGTATTTACACCCGCTATTTTTATTGTTGATAATTGTAGAGGGTGGTTTTATGAGGGCTGGATTCACACCAAAAGCAAGAAAATCAACCTGTGGCCACTTACATCCTGCTGGTCTGTGCTGCCAGACTCCCTGAAGGGGCGGGACTTTCAAGCTGTGACAAAGATGTGTCCACCGAGCTGATCATCTGATCTCTGGACAACTGAACAATCTACTGTCTTTCTTGTTTTCACTGTATAATTCATGACACATATTAAACATATGTTATTAAATAATATTAACAATGGCAGTCATGTGACCTATATTCTTGTTATAGATTGACCCTGTGGGAACTAGTGGTGTCTGGGTTATATGCATACATATGCATATATAAGTGGAAAGAGGGAAACCAAGGACTAGTGAGTATGAGAGCCACTGTCTACCTAAGATCAGTGAGTAGATCAGAAGGATGGCCCCAGAGACAAGGTGTAGGTGACCCTGAGGAACCTCCACAATCAGACTGACAAACAGTTGATGGAGAACAATTGTGGTGGTAATCAAAGTGGACAAGAAGGCCCTGGAGACGATGTGGCAGTCCCCAAGGATAGCAACACCAGGGAGAAGAAGCACATCATGGTTAGTGTGCCCCCTGTGCAGCAGGGGTCTGAGGGTCCCCTGGAGTTATCCTGGGGTATCCTCTGTTCTCTGGTGGTGCTATCGCCTTTTGTAAGTCCCTGGCTATGAGCAGAGCTGCAGCAGACTGGTTCCCCTCATTCACTCAGATAGTTCAGCGTCCATGTCCACCTTGGGTGGGAGCAAGATGAAAGGTTGCAGGGAAGCTAGTGGGGAGGGGAACTCCAGCTTGGTTTGAAAGGGACAACATTCCTGCTCTGACACCTTCACACCACTTTTTTTTTGATTCCCTCATTCTGTCTGTGTGACCGTGAACCGTGAACTCTGCTGGCCCTACAGCAGGGACCACTACGGGTGACGTTAGTTTTGGTCAAGTGATGATGTCACAGTCCCATCTGTCCCTCTGGGACTGGATCCTGTCCAGTCGAGATACTGATACACTTTCTGCTTTTACTTGGGTAGATTTTGGAAGAAGAAACAACTCTTGCTCTGCTATGTTGGGCTGCAGATGTACCACATGCCTGCCCGTCACCAATCAGTTGTAGTCACACAAACTGTGACTGCATTAGCAGCACAGAGGCAGCAGACAGTGAAAATAGCCAAAGGTAGTAGTAATGATAGTAGCTGGCCCACCCAGGCTGAGGCTCAGGCTGAGATGAGGCTCAGGTTCAGGGGTTAACCCTAACACATGGTGGTGACAGTTAAATTCAGCGTCTTCATCAAAAAAACATCACGGTATTCAAAAACTCAGCATCTAAGCTGAGGAAACCTGCTGCGCTCTGTTTTACTGAATTCCTTTAGTTTTCTTTGGTCAGGTATAGGTAGCATTGTAGGGTTACTCAGAGTCTTAAAAGGGCATCTTTTATTACAATCCATTTATTTGTAACATTTCTCAGCATATAAGCTAGAGACTAAAAAAAAATTGAAATTTGTTCTCCTGTTTAAGTAGTTACAAAAATGTGGCGGCCACAGCGAACGCTCAGATTTAATCCATTAATCATCATGACAAATCTCTGAAGCCTTTAGTTTTAGTCATGCTCCACTCAAAGCTTCACTTCAGGAGCCCTGAGAGACAATGACGGCTGGAATAAACCGTCAATTCCCTGAGTGAAGAACATGGTCCTGTTAATCCTCACAAATGCTACAGGAGATATTGCTTCCAAAGGTCTGTTGAGTTATTGATTTATTTGACAGTGACAATGCAGTCAAACATGGGTACAGACTTGCAGCTGATGTGTTGCAGGTAGAGTTTATAGCTCCAGTCCCTGGCTGGGCTCTTCCACAACAGTGTAGTACAATACAAAATATACATGAACAAGAAAGGCCATACAATTAAATCAATACATTTATATGATATAAAACCATCACTCACTCATTCACGCACAATTCACACACACAATATACACACTGGCATGACATGAAAATAAATATTTCATACAATCATGCCTTCATATCTTCATTCATTCATCCATTTATAGATGAGTACAGTTTTGCTGTTTCTTTAACCAGATATTAGTTCTGGTGGTGAACATCTTAAACTCTGACATGGAGTTTATTTCTGCTGGCGCTGAGTTCCAGAGTTACGTTTTTGTCTCGTGTGTGATGTCCCCGCCCCCCCCTTCAGGTGTAACCACTGTGGGGAGGGGGTTTGTCACACCCAAGACAAAGACGAGAATCTCTGCTCCCAGCTGGGCCCTACAGGGACAGAGACACAGAGAGACAGAGACAGTGAGAGAGACAGAGACAGAGGATGCCTAAAACCAAGGAGGCATACTTGCTGTTCATTTCTAATAGGTTTGAATCTATTATGGGAAGCAGTAAACTGTGAGTGCCAGTGAAAGGTTTTGAGACTGTTGATCATTGGATTCTTTTGTATGGGAGTTTGCATTACCATTTACAACTGAAACTGATACAGGCCAGAGCATCATCGTGAATTTCCCCAATGTGGGATGAATAAAGTCTATCTTATCTTATCTTATCTTGATTCAAGAAATTAGCTTTTTTTTCTGTCACTGTACATAAACTCTCATTTCAGATTTGGTTACTGAAGAGGTTCACATGGGGGTGTGACCAGAGTTGCTGTGGCAGCTGTTGACATGATTCTTGGTAACAATCTCTATGGGGAACTCATCTGGGCTGCTCTGGTACCAAATGTGAGTGGATCTGTTGAATCTGGAGAGTGCTGTTCTTCCATTGTTGACTGTGAAATGCATTATGAACACTGGCTATCAGCCGTTCCTACAGAGTTGGCCAAAGTGGCCTTTATGATTTCCCATCTCACCAGAAGAGCAAGGGCATGGGATATGGATGAGTGGTTCTACAATTCAGTGCAATTCAGCAGCTCTCATGAGTTGTGGCTGCAAGGCCGCTGGTGGTGGTCATGGCCGTAATCCCTGTATCCGATGGTGGACACCAGAGGTGAGGGGAGCCATCAGGCTGAAGAAGGAGGCCTAGAGGTCATGGGTGGTCTGTGGGTCTCTGGAAGCAGCCGACCGGTACAGGGTGGCTATGCGGGCTGCGGCCGAGGCGGTCGCGGAGGCAAAAATTCAGGCATGGGAGGAGTTCGGTGAGGCTATGGAGGAAGACTTTCGATTGGCACTGAGAAGATCCTGGCACCTCAGGGGCAGCAGGCGGCAACTCGCTCATACCGTGCTAGGTGGGCGTGGAGAGCTGCTGACGTCTCCTGGGGCAATTATCCGGTGGTGGAAGGAATACTTCCAGGAGCTCCTCAATCCTACCAACACATTTCCACAAGGCAGAACAGAGTAGGGAGACCAGGAGGTGGACCATCCAATCTCTGCTGAAGTAGTGAAACAGCTGCCTAGCGGCGGAGCTCCGGGAGCGGATGAGATCCGCCCGGGGTATCTCAAGGCTCTGGATGTTGTAGGGCTGTCCTGGTTGACGCACCTCTGCAACATTGCGTGGACATCAGGGGCGGTGCCCTTGGACTGGCAGACCAGGGTGGTGGTCCCTATTTTTAAGAGTGGGGACCCACTCTTAAACCACCACCCTGGGGAGTGTAATACCCCTGTAGTTGGAACACACCCTGGGACCAGTGTGTTACTACAGGGGGATCACACTCCCCAGCCTCCCTGGGAAAGTCTGTGCAAGGGCGCTGGAAAAGAGGATTAGATCGATAGTTGAACCTCTGATCAAGGAGGAGCAAAGCGGGTTTCGCCCCGGTCGTGGAACCAGGGATCAGCTCTTTACCCTCACTGGGGTGCTTGAGGGGAGTTGGGAGTTTGCCCAACCAGTCCACATCTGCTTTGTGGACTTGGAAAAGGCCGATGACTGGGTCCCCAGGAGCATCCTGTGAGGGGTGCTCCGAGAGTATGGGGTGGATGGACCCTTGATAAGGACCGTCCAGTCCCTGTACCGTAGGAGCAGGAGCTTGGTCCGGATAGCTGGTTGTAAGTCAGACTCATTCCCAGTGATGGTTGGACTCCGCCAGGGCTGCCCTTTGTCATCGGTTCTGTTCATAACTCTTATGGACAGAATTTCTAGGCACAGCCAGGGAGTGGAGGGTGTCGAGCTCGGTGGGCAGAAGATCTCGTCACTGCTTTTGGCAGACAATGTGATCTTCTGGCGTCACTGAGCCGGGACCCCTAACACATGCTGGGGCGGTTCGCAACTGAGTGTGAAGTTACAGGGATGCGGATCAGCACCTCCAAGTCAGAGTCCATGGTCCTTGCTCAGAAAAAGGTAGAGTGCCTTCTCCGGGTCGGGGAAGAGGTCCTGCCTCAGGTGGAGGAGTTCACGTATCTCAGGATCTTGTTCACGAGTGAGGGTAGAATGGAGCAGGAGATCGACACGTGGATCGGAGCGGCATCAGCAGTGATGTGGATGCTTAACCGCTCTGTTGTGGTAAATCGAGAGTTTTGCCTTCGGGCTCAGCTCTCGATTTACCGGTCGATCTACGTCCCAATCCTCACCTATGGCCATCAGAGTTGGGTGATGACTGAAAGAACGAGATCGTGGACACAAGCGGCCGAAATGAGTTTCCTCCACAGGGTGGCCGGGCTTGGGAGCGGCTGGGGGTCCCCCTAGAGGAACTGATGAAAGTGGCCGGGGAGCGGGCCCTCTGGGCCTCCTTCCTGAAGCTGCTGCCCCCGCGACCCGGACCCGGACAAAGCGGGAGAAAACAAGACGACACGAGGAAGTTCAGTGATCTATGAATCCCTCCAGGAATTTTTCAATTTATCAATGCTCTGCTTTTGATCCCTTTTCATCTGACCAAGATAAAGCATGTGAGTTAAGTGACATCAAACAAGGTACAGACTCTGTTTGTGATTATGGCATTTGTTAAAGGTCTCTCTGACCAGATTCAAGACTTTTAAGTGCCCCTTGATCTGTCATCGTACCTAGACTCTTTGATAGCCCTCGCCACAAGAACTGACAATTGCTTACAGGAGCAGCAACAAAACTGAAACCCATCAGCTAGTCGGAGTCATACCGCCATGCCCGGCTCCTCCATTCCATGGAGGAAGATGTCCTCCGAGGAGATGGACATGCTCCACCATTCCAGGGAGGAAGATGTCCTCCAAGGTTATGGACATGCTCCTCCATTCGAGGGAGGAAGATATCCTCCGAGGAGATGGAGGAACCTATGCAGTTGGGATGAGACAAATTGTCCAGAGGAGCGGCATCATCGTCTCCAGGAAGGCAGATGCTTGTATTGTGGGCATCTCCTCAGAGCATATCCAGCAAAACAGCAGGCTCACCAGTAAACAGGAGGGTACTAGTGAATTCCTGCCTCGAGCCTTAAAAGAGATGAAGATGAAGCATTATGAGACAACATTCATTGATTCAGGGGCTGCAGCCTTATGGACTGGAATTTTGCAAAAAAAAATAATTTAAAACTGAGCAATTATCCCAGCCATTAAACGCCAGTGCTCTTGATGGGAGCATGATGTTCCAGGTGACTCACAACACCAAACCTCTGACAGTAATCCTAGGTGACCACCATGAGCTCATGTCACTCTACCCAGCCCTCTTATTCCATGATTTCCTCAGTTCTCCCTTGGCAAAGCTAAAAGACTGAACTCACAAAAAGCCAGGTGGACATTGGGCCTCATTCACGAACCGTTCTTACGAACAAATTTGTTCTTAAGTCTCACTTACGAACATTTTACGAAGATGTGGCATTCATGATTTTCTTCGTATCCTGGATTTATGCGTAGGTAAGAACAAATCCTACGAACACTCAGGAGTAGTCTTACGCACATTTCAGTGTCGACATGTTGGCATGGTTGTGTTTTCTTCTCTTGTGCAGTTCAATAAAATTCAATACAGTGAACCCTCATTTATCACGGGGGTTACACTCCGGAAATAACCCGCGATAGACGAAATCCGCGAAGTAAACAGCTTTATTTTTTACAATTATTTTACAGGTTTTAAGGCCGTAAAACCCCTAACCACACACTTTATACACTTTTCTCACAGGCTTTAACATTTTCTCACAGTTAAACTTTCAAAGTTCAAACTTCTTCCTCTGCAGGTGCACTGCTGCATAATACTGACGCGCTGGGAAAAAAAAAAATCTGTGAAGCCGAGAGAAGTGATTATAGTTATAGCGAGGGCTTTAGGGGATCGAGCATATGCCCTGGCTCCCTGGTTGTTGACACCACTGACCAACCCTCAGACTCCACAGGAAATTTTATTCAACCAGATGCATGCACGCAGACGCTCCACCATTGAACGCACCATCGGCATTTTAAAGGGGCGCTGGATGTGTTTGGACACAGCAGGTGGCACACTGCTGTACGAACCGGAGAAGGTAATTATTTATTTTTGTTATAAAACCTGCTTAGATTACGTTTATTCATCTAACGTATGAGTCTCCCTCACCATTACAGGTCTGTAGGATAACCATGGCCTGCTGTGTCCTGCACAACATTGCTATGAAGCGCGGTGTCCCTCTTCCCCCTCAGCCACAACCCCGTGAGGATGTGCGTCCTGACGCAGTGATGCTCTACCCTGCAGGCACACGGTTCACGTTCGAGCACAATTATTTCACCCGTTTTTGAATAAAATGCATTATTGTCACAATTTCAGTCTAACAGTCTTGATTCACTTTAAAAAAGATTTGCTTTGGGCATTGTGCTGCTTTTTGCTCTGTCTACAGGGCCCTGCTGCAGCTCCTTTTATGGGCATTAGAGGGCGATGACTTATGCTAATCGTATGTTAATTAGACTCATCTGGGACGCGCTCTCTGCGAACAATTCTGATACTTACGAACGCGTTGGTGAATCTGACGTAGGGTTTTCTTAAGGAACTTCTTAAGAACAACTTAAGAAAAAATCTAAGAAGATTCTTAAGAACATATTGGTGAATGAGGCCCATTGTTTTTAACTGTTTGAACTTTGTGTTGTCCTACAGGCCCAGGTCCCAGAACACCAAGGCCAATGTTTGATGTCATGGCGTAAATGACGGTTCTGGAACCATCCGTGCTTTTTTAAATCGGACGGAATTCATCCAAACCGCGCAGGTAGCCACAAGCTAGCGGCTAATCTATGAGACACCGTCCATTCCTCCCCATATGCCTGACTACTTACCTCCCCATCTCACTCAAACCCCTCTCCCTCCACGATCCACCCACTGTCAACAATCCCTCCCCAGAGCTCCCCCTGCTGGCAGATCATCCAACTGTCTCCCTCAGCCATTGGTCTTTCCAAGATTAGCTCTCCTCCCACAAGAAACCACAGGGGCAACAAACTGTTCCCTATTCCCGTCCTCATAACCAACAGAAACACCTCCCGGACTATCAATCACTCAAGTCTTAGCCAGCCCATCTGTCCAGGCTCCGACTCTCACCAAACTTGAGGACACTTCTGTCAGCTTCGGACTTCTTAACATCCGCTCACTCACGAATAAGGAACACCTCATCCACGATCTCCTGACTGACCGCAAATTCGACTTTCTTTGTATCACTGAAACCTCGCAACAACCAAATGTCTTCTCCTCACTCAACGACTCCACCCCACCGGACTATACATACCTTTCCCACCCCCGCTCCCACGGCCGTGGTGGTGGTATCGCAGTGATTCATCACCAGAAGTGGAAGGTCCTTCCGCTGTCTTTGCTTCCATCATCCTCATTTGAACATCTGGCACTTACACTCCCTGGACCCACTCCCACCGTCATTGCCACCCACTATTTACCGCCGCCCCAAGCCCCACAGCGACTTCCTAAATGACTTTGCCATCTTGCTCACCCATCTATGTACACTATCTCCTAACATAATTATACTAGGGGACTCCAATATCCACATGGACAACACCAATCTGCCTCTCACCAGAGACTTTTTATCATGCCTGGAGAGCTTTGGACTGCATAATTTCATCAACTTCCCAACGCACACCAAAGGACACACTCTGGACCTTCTCTGCTGCTCTGGTCTCAACCCCCTCTACTGCACTGCTGATGATCTCCATGTCAGTGACCATTTCCTCATCTCTTTTAGCACTGCACTCCACCACTCCAGAGTAATGACACCACGCCTTATCTCATTCCGCAACTTGAAAAACATTAACATTGACACACTTAGCTCCCAAATTACCGATATTATATCTCAGACTCTTTCACTTCCACCGATGAAATCATATCTCACTACAATACTAGTTTAAAGAACATCCTCAACTCCCTCGCCCCAGCCAAAACACACTCTGTTTCGTTCTCCACAACTGCCCCCTGGTTTACCCCTCATCTCCGCTCCATGAAAACCAAAGGCCGTCAATTGGAGAGACTTTACAAGAAAACTGGACTCCTGATCCACAAGGAAATGTACATTGGCCACATTCACCAATACAAGGACGCAATTCACCAAGCCAAGACAAAACACTACTCTGCCCAGATCTCCTCCAACAAAGGAAACACCAGATCTCTTTTCACACTTCAACAAAACTTTCCAGCCACCTGACCCCCTACCTCCACACCTGTATTCAGCTGACTCCTGCAACTCCCTATTGCAGTTCTTCAAGGACAAAATCCTAAACATTCACCATCACATAGACACAGGCTCACCTCCCTCTCTCCAACCCAGAGCTCCTCCCAGCCCACCAACTAATCTGCCTCACTGTCAGCAATTCTCTAGTTTTCTTCTCCCAAAAAATTCTGACATCGATGCTCTTATCCGGAAATCCAAACCCTCAACATGTCAGCTGGATCCCCTACCCACCAATCTGGTCAAATCCTGCCTCCCTGCTGTGCTCCCCCTCATTTCTGCCGTCATTCAATTGTCACTTTCTACTGGAACTAGTTCCCTCATCCCTCAAAACGGCAGCCATCATCTAATTCCTGAAAAAACCAGGCTCAGACCCCAATAATTACAACGGTCTCCGTCCCATTTCTAATCTACCCTTCATTTCCAAAATCCTTGAAAAAGTAGTCGCCTCTCAACTACACACCCACCTAGCACATAACTCCCTCTATAACCCCTTCCAATCTGGTTTTCGCCCCCGCCACAGCACTGAAACTGCTCTCATAAAAATAACCAACGACCTTCTCACTGCAGCTGACTCTGGTTCACTTTCCATCCTTATCCTGCTCGACCTTACTACTGCATTCGACACCATCTCCCACCCCATCCTACTCCATAGACTCTCCTCCATCGGCCTTGCCAAGACCCCCCTTCAGTGGTTCCATTCGTACCTCTCAGGTCGCACACAGTTCATCCAGTTCAAATCATTCAAGTCAACCTCTCCCCAGTCACTTCAGGCGTGCCACAGGGCTCAGTCCTGGGACCCTTGCTATTCATCGTCTATCTTCTTCCCCTTCCGCAAATTCAACATCCAATATTACTGTTATGCTGACGACACTCAACTGTACCTTTCAACCTCGCCTAACTCCTCACTCCCACCCTCCTCCCTCCCCACCTGCTTAGCTGAAATCAAAGCCTGGTTCTCAATCAATCAATCAGTCAATCTTTATTTCTATAGCGTCTTATACAATCAAAATTGTTTCAAGGCGCTTTCCATAATCCCAGGGCCTAACCCCAGACAAGCAACAGTGGCAAGGAAAAACTCCCCTTTAACAGGAAGAAACCTTGAGCAGGACCAGGCTCATGTAGGGGGACCTTCCTGCTGATGGCCGGCTGGGTAGAGAGAGAGGAGAGGAGAGGAGAGGAAGAAGAGGGAGACGAGAGGAGAGGAGAGGCACAGAACACAGAAACACACACAAAGATACAAAAATACAATATACAACAGGTCAGCGGGCCAGATGTTGTCATGCAGCTCCGAAGGCGGCGATACCTGTAAATAAATAGAGGGGGGGGGCAGAAAAACTACACAGGAATCTGCATAACTAGTCTGCTTGATGAGGAGGAGGAAAGGAGAGGAGAGGAGAGGAGAGGAGAGGAAAGGAGAGGAGAGGAAACCATCACCAGTGTGGTGGCAGAGGCCTGTCAGGTGATCATGTTTCTGGACCCTCAGCCTTGGCCTATAGCAGCATAACTAGTATCTTAACCTAACGATTAGTCGACCCCCTAAGTATGATCATTAGTCTGTCTATGATAGTAACTGGAACTACAGAATTAATAACAATAAGCTTTTTCAAAGAGGTAAGTTTTAAGTCTGGTCTTAAAAGTAGAGATGGAGTCAGCCTCCCATACCTGGACAGGGAGCTGGTTCCATAGCAGGGGGGCCTGGTAGCTAAATGCTCGGCCCCCCAATCTACTCCCAAAGACTCTGGGAACCACAAGTAGACCAGCATTCTGAGAGTGGAGCGGTCTATTGGGCTGATAAGGTGTCACTAGCTCCTCCAGGTAGGATGGCGCTAGGCCTCTGAGGACCTTGTAGGTCAAGAGGAGGGTTTTAAAAATGATTCTGAATTTAACGGGCAGCCAATGAAGAGACGCTAGTACAGGAGTTATGTGATCTCTTTGGTCAATACCTGTCAGAACTCTGGCTGCAGCGTTCTGGATCAGCTGAAGACTTCTTAAAGAGTTGTTTGGGCACCCTAATAGTAAAGAATTACAATAGTAGATTCTCGTCAAAATCATCACTCTCAAAAGTTTCCAGTTTCTCCATTCCCATTGACACCTCCTCGGTTTTCCCCTCCCCTCAAGTTAAGAGTCTGGGAGTCATCCTTGACAGCACTCTCTCATTTAAATCCCACATCAGCCATACCACTCGGGCTGCCTATTTCCATCTCCGACAAATAAATCGACTCTGTCCCTCCCTCTCCCCCAACACCACCTCCATCCTCGTCCATAGTCTTGTCACCTCACGTTTAGATTACTGTAACTCCCTCCTCTTCGGTCTCCCTCAAAAATCTCTACACAAGCTACAATTGGTCCAAAATTCAGCTGCCTGCATCATCACCAGAACCCCATCTTCCCACCACATCACCCCCATCCTACAACAACTCTACTGGCTTCCCATCACTTTTTCCAGTACAAAATCCCTCTACTCACCTTTAGAGCCCTCCACAAACTCACCCCTCCTTACCTGTCTAACCTCCTCCACATCGCCATTTCAACCTAACCCCCCTAACCCTAACCCTAACCCTAACCCTAACCCTAACCCAACCTCACTGTGCCCCCTGCCCGCCTCAGGACCATGGGGGGCAGAACTTTCAGTCGCTCCGCTCCTCACCTCTGGAACTCCTTACCACCAGACATTCGAAACACCGACACTCTTCCCGCATTTAAATACAAAACTCAAAACACACCTTTTTCGTCTAGCTTACTCACTGCACCACCCTTAATTGTTTTCTTTGTTTATGTTTAAATGCTGCTTGTTGATTTTATGTATGTATGTATGTATGTATGTATGTATGTATGTATGTATGTATGTATGTATGTATGTATGTATGTATGTTTCTATCTAATAGACTGCACTATTTTCTCTCTCTCTCTCTCTTTCATTTTCTCTCCTGTCTCCTTCTTTTTCTACTCCTTGACCCGGCCGACTACCAGCAGGATGGTTCCTCCTTGTAAGCCTGGTCCTGCTCAAGGTTTCTTCCTGTTAAAAGGGAGTTTATCCTTGCCACTGTGCTTACCTGGAGGCTCAGGCTCTCTGTAAAGCACCTACTGACTATTTTCTGTTGTAAATGGTGCTATTGTAATTGTACCTGACCTTTGATTTTAAATTGTATATTGTTTAACTGCTGCATAGACATACTGTAAAGTGTCCTTGGGTGTCTTGAAAGGCGCTTTGAAATAAAATGTATTATTATTATTATTATTTGTTGTTTTATTGCTGGAATGAAGGCTGGAGTTGGACCCCGTGAATCAAGGGGAACGAGCCGCAGCTGGAGCAGGGAGCACTGGTCTTCACGATAGCGCAGCCCCAAGGGAACCCCAGTGACATCACGTGTATTCCCTGATCACTGGACCACCAGCAACAGGTGAGACATATAACGAGCAGCCAAAAAAACACATATACAAAACCCAAAAAGGCCCACAAACATACACCCCATAAAACAACCCGGGCTCCTCAGAGCATCGAAAGAAATTGTGCTGAATTTTCCAACCCCAAAACAAGAACAAAGGTCATGTTTGAGTCAGGGTGTCAGTTTTCTTTCAGATGCAAATAAACAGATACTAAAATGGCTGCAGGTCTGTGAGCCTTCAGTGTGCTGAGGCTTCCATCATGCTCCACTGAAGCACCCTGATGGCCCCAGATTAAAGGAGGATCCTTCAGCTCAAAGGGCATTGTGCCCATGAGCCAGGGACTTGTACTAGCTGTACTAGAGTTGTTTATGGCGATTTTCTGTCTGTTTGGGTAAGGTGAACACAGCCTGCCCTGCTTCTTCTGCTCTTACTTCTCATGGAAGATGTGGTTAGCTCTATCTCTACTTTCACCATGTGTTCCCGCACAAACACATTTTCTTGGTCACTAATTTTACTGAGTACAGTATCCAGTTATAACAACTTCAAGGACCACCCTTTAGTTAAAACTGCAGTGCAGTGCTGACAGTACACATCTACACACAAAGTACTGCAAAAGTGCCACATTGTAAATCTTTTGCTATTTTTTCAGTGAAAATATAAATATAAGTTAATATAAAAATTATGATTACTACTATTTTAAAATAATCAATTCCACGTCACAAAACTTAAAGATAGAAATGACAAAATAACCATGTTTACCTTTGAGCCAGCTCGTTGACTTGAGGAGAACATGGTGGTCCAGCCACATCAGATAAAAGGCTGCAAAAGAGCCACTGTTTGGAGATCAGAGAATGGGGCTGCGGCTCAAGCCTACATTGATGAAGTTTCCAGGAAATCTGTGCTCAGGGAAGCTTCTCCAACTGTGTATTGAAGATCATCTGATGCTGCTGATCTTCTCTCCTGTCACGTCACTCTTTGGTCTTCAGGTTGGGTTAGAGTTACAAGTCCTGCATTATTTTGTCAAGTTGAACCCTTAAATAAGTGACTTGGGCCAAAGTGGTATAAGTCCACACATGTGCCTTTCACCCTTTGAACTCCTCCCCAGGAAAAAAATAAAACCATGAAAATGTTTTCTTACACTATGAATTATAGGTTTTATGCACAGACCACACAGTATTTTAAATATTGTTGTCCACCAAATTTTGAGATGTTGCTTCATTTAAAAGTGTTGTAAGAATCTGCAAATATTTTCTTAATAATTTCACTGAAAAAAAGATGATTCTATGAATATATAACTCTCTGTGGACGTGAAAATTTAAACAGACTTTCAACATTGAATAAATTATAATACCCAAACCTCAAACACTGTTTACTATAGCAGAAATAAACTGCTTTCCAAATTAGTATGCAAATCTATTTTTCCTCTGAATTTCCTAATTCGATGCAAATGACAGCATAATTTTCAAGTCATCAACTGTTAATATATAATTCAAATGTTAGTGAGCAAACTTCCTGATGATAACTGCTCTTTTCAAAAACAAAAAACTTAAGAGGCTCTGTCTTTGTTTTGTGTTCTTGGTTGATGTTTATTTCAGGTATAAAAAAAAAAAAAATTCCAAAGTCAAATAAGTTCCAGAAATCATACAATGACATTATGCTAATAACTGTTACTGACTAATTATGCCTGACAGGGAGCAAAGTGATGTTTACACTTGTTTAATTCCTGCCCTAATTCCATGTTAGTTATTATTAACCATTACCTTCTATTATTGTTCTTTGTCACCATTATTACCACCATCACATACTAATAATCCATGTGGAAGACAGTGGAGGTCAAAGTTGCAGCTAGTTTTCCTGTCTCTTCCTTCAGAACAGAGGGTGCACCATTCCAACTGTGTCTATGAAGGTAGTCAAACCAGATAGTCTGACTTCCCCATCTTTCAACATCCCACATTATTATCTGAATCTGCCCTGTACATGAATAACACACAGCTGCTGTCTAAAAATGTTCAAAAGCTTTATGAAGAGCCAAATGATCCTAGAATTACAACTTTGTTGAGGTGGTGACCTCTAATATTTCTGTGTTTTCTGTGTGAGGTGGCTGGTTTGCTTCTGTGCCTGCAGCTGCAATGTTAAATATTCATCTTCTTCAGGCCAAATGTGTTCTAGCTCAGTTCCGACCGTGAGCAGTAACAAGGGTCAAAGGAGGAGGATCAGGCCCTGGGGCCAGACCACGACCACGGTGCCTTTTCTCCTACTGTTGTCTCAGACAAAAGGCAGCCGTGTGCAAAAACAACTCTTCCTCAAAATAGAGCACAAATATATCCTGTTAACTGACATTTCAGCATCATCTTGTGTTTTTTTTGTGTGTCTGTATTCGGGTTGTTTTTCCCAGCAGCATGTCACGTCAGGACTTTCCCCTGTCGTTCCTCCTCCTCCTCATCAGGCTTCTGCTGCCTTTGGTATCCACTATGGAGGTCATCCCCCCAGGCAGAATGTAGTGGCTCTCATCCTGCTCTGGCAAAAATGACTCCTCAAAACACGTTTTGGTAGCTGTCATGTGGAAGGTGCCAGGAGCATGTGGAAGTATGGACTGCCATTCATTTTGTCTTGAATACAGAGTGATGCATCCATCACTGTCTCCTTTTTTGCGGGTCCAGTCACTAGCCTAACTTCATGGAGTTGTGTTCTTTAGCTCTGTCCCTCTGGTGCTACAGTCCTTTTTAATGTCCTTCTCGTGAATCCACTTATTCGCAGCACCCAACGGTAGCTTAACCTTGGTCCCATCCATCTGGATATGTGACTTTTCCCGTATGATATTGCTACAACATACAGAAAATATAGGAAGTAGCCTCTGTAATCAATGTGAACAGGGTTGCCTTTGTTTAATTCATGGTGACCAACCAATCATTGACACTACAGAGAGAGCTCAGATATTCTGTAGGCAGGTAAAGCCTTTCAGAGCAGTTTCAGCAGTTTCTGTCTCCTTTAGGTTTCCCTTGTCCTACCTACCTGTCTGGAGAGACCAGTTCTAACTCATACCATGCTTTACCTGAGACATCCACCAAATCCCTTTTTGTATTGGAAAAGAAAGGTAGCACTAAAAGTAGAGTTTAAATTAAAAAAAGAAAATTCTCTCTTTGTCATGTTAGTTAAAACTGACAGCAGCACCTGAGTAAATTGATGTGTGAGGAAAGCAGCCCTCTCTGATGCCTCTAGTATATAGAAAACCCACCAGAGACAGATGTCGTGACTGACAAGGTGTCAATCAACTTTCGTGCACTCTGCTATGAGCGTGCATACTCATAGCAGCAGAAGCCATGCTCTCCTCCCCAAGAGACAAAGATGTGAATTCAGCTGAAGTCACTGCGACTAAATTGTGGTGTTGATATTTAGAGCTTGTACCAAAGCTAGTTGTAACTAAAACAGCAGCTACTTATCAAAACAAAGGGAATAGACCCATCGATAACCCATCTAGCTGTAAGTCTAAAGAGTTAGCCACAAGCTAGTTTGCTTTCAGTTAACGAGACACAACTAAACTCTGCTGCTACACTAGATGTCCATGGAGATCTGGAAATTGCAAACTGCAGAAGATGTCCTTCTCTAGTTCAAGAGGGTTCTTTGGTTCTGACTGGGTTGGTCCATTAATGTTAAAGGTGGTCGGCCCCCTAAAACCCCTTGGTGGGGCCCATCGGGGGAGTCGTTGGAGGCACATGTCCAGGACACCATGGAGTGTGGTTTAGGGAGGATTGTTCTAGTCTGACAAAGGTGGATTCTTTCAGCCCTCCTTCAAACCATTTCTCTCCTTTGCCTGAAACGTTCACTTGAGATGCAGGTGAACATCTGAGTCCTGCTTAGAGGAGTCGGCTCTCCTGTGTTGAGCTCCAGTGGACCTCCTGGTCTTTGGAGGTCGGTGGTGGTCTGTGGAGAAGGTCAATCAATGTTACCAGGCTTGAAGTGCCCGGAGATCTTATTTCAGTCCTCTCCAGCCACCACAGGTATTCTGTGTTCAAGTTACTCCTTACTCACCCTGACCGACACCACCCATACATGTTGGTTATTTTTTGTGACATACTAATATGAATTCAATATTCTGTCAAGCAGGTTTTCAAGGATTTCTCTATTTCTTATCTAATCCCTCTCAGAAGGCTGAGGTTTAGCGTGAAAGATGAAGGTCGTATCATTGTAGGGTTCCTCAATAGTGACAGAATGTGCTGCCTTTGAAATCCATTTGAATTAGAACTGTCTGCTCTGTCATCTACCAGTCTGTTCTGAGCATGTTACATACAGGTGATCATGCTGTGGAGGACAGCAGATCCCCAGTGGAAGGGTACATAAAAGGGATCATTATTCTGGTGCCATTCCTGACTTTCTGATGTCTAGAATGTGAATAAGTTACACAATAACAGCACTATACGATTTATGATTCCCCAAAATAACCCAGTAGCTGAGGTAACAATGGAGGACAAATAAAAGACAAAACTACCCCCTACAGTTCCACCCCTTTAGCCCACCTCCATCTCCCTGTGATCTTCAATTTTCCTGGTGGTGAGAGGTGAGGAAACATTTAGTTAGGGCCCCCTCAGTTCTTTTACGGACTCCAGACGTTTACCACTTGTAGCAAAATCATGGCAACCTTTCCCACATCTCAACAGTCCTTCATACATGGTCTCCGAGGACAGCTGAGTTCGCTGAGTTATAGCCGAGTTAGCTTCAGTCTGTAACAACTTACAGCTAATGCTAACCTTTTTCACACAGCAATGAAACTCATTTTAAACAGACTCAACTCTTTAAACATGTCAGCCCTATTTGTTTCTAAAGTCTAACCGAAAAAGCAGAAATCCAGTGTGGAATGATCAGACAGAAACCAGGCCTGGATCAGCAGACTAGGAGTCAGGTCAAAAGGTCAAAGAGTAATGCAAGCTGGTCTGATTCAAACAAGACACAAGGAGTCACCTCATTTAGACAGGACAGGAGAGGCAATTACACAAAGGGGAGACAGGTGGGGATCAGGGAGGACAGGACCAGACACAAGGACCCAACTGAACAAACCTTTGTGCACACACACACACACATTCACACACACACACACACACACACACACACACACACACACACACACACACACACACACATTCACATTCACACATACACACGCACACACACACACAGACACACATATTCATGCACACATATTTATGCACACATACTCACACTCACATTCACACACACACACACAAACACACACACTCACACAGACACACACATTCAGACACACCCAAACACTCACACTCACATTCACACACACACACACAAGCACAGAAACACACAGACACACACATTCACACACACACTCACACACATACACAGACACGCAGACACACACACACGCAGACCCCCCCCCACACACACACACATTCTCACACACACACATGCTCGCAGACACAGTGTGTGTGTGTGTTTGGATGTTTCATGAGAGCAGTTTCAGTCCTCACCTGAGCCTCAGCAGCAGCCTCCGTCCTGACTTTGTCCCGTGTTTTTTACTCATGCCACTAACATGAGATTCTAATCAACATTCCATGAAAATTTTATTTTACCATATTTCTTTCATTTTTAAACATCTTTAAAACAATAACGCTAAAGAGTGCGAGGAAAGTGAGTGTGTGTCGTGATTCAGACGTGAGCTCAGTGGAGCTTGATCTCTGGTTCATTTACACTCTCAGCTACAGTGGTAATTGAAGTGAGCTGTGGAGCAGGTCTGACTTCATCCACTGGGAGTACAAGTTCCCAGCCACAGCCACCTACCCAGTATGCTGCACCACCACCACAACCACCACAACAATAACAACAACCATCATCATCATCTTCATCAAGAAAGGAGAACTTAGAAAAGACAATCAGCAAGAAACTCTTTTAAAAAAGCGGTGGGCTCTCAGGTGGGCAATGTGTAGCTGTTCCTGATGTGGAAGAAAGATGTCTTGCAGAGGTCATGTGGGTGTCACAGGACAGTGGAGGGCCCATCTTAATGCCCAGGTTGGTCACTGATATGCAAAGAGGGATGTTTTGGCAAGAGAGGGTGATACTGGTGATGGTAGAAGAGCAGAGGTGATGTGTGCCGACTAAAATGGCTACCGTTTTTGAGTCGTATAGTTGTAGGAAGCTGAGCTTCATTCTTCTATTGAAGGCAGGAGGTTACTGTGAAATGGCCCTCAGACAATACTGTCCTCCCTGAATGAGGATGATGTGAGATCATCTTACCCGTAGATGCAGGAGATGTCGATGACCACGTCAATCATGTCGCAGCACAGCTCATATGTGGGCATGTCCACTGGACTGCTGTCTGTGGCAATGTAAATCTTACTAACCACATCAAACAGGAAGGCCTTCTCAATGCGCGAATTCTGAAGAAACAGAAAAAACTAAACAGTCCCAGAGGAAAGAAATGCAGTCTCCATCAACTGTTTATAGAAATGATTGTATCCAGACAACTATGTCCACAATACAAAATTAAATTATTATATTGTAGTCTGGATTTTCACACCGCTGTTGATCTTGGACTTCCTTCTGGCTTTACATGAGTGCCATGTTTGCTGACCTAAAGGGCTTTATTTCCTTCATAGGGCTGGTAAAATGGCTTAATCCAGATTAATTAATTTATTTGCATAATTAATTGGATTATACATTTTAACACAATTTTCAACCCTTTCAAACCCACAATTCCAGTGTCACAACAGGATTGGTCCTCCACAGATATTTGTTGCCAGATCATCACAGTAGACTCTAAAGATGGTGGATGTCTCTAAACATGGTGGACACACTGAGCACAAAGGTTTGTTTTGACTGAAGCCCCACCAGCTTCAGTGCCACTCCAACAGGAGGTACATCACTTGGCCTTCCTCGGACCAGCCCTCAAAATCAATATTGTCAAGGATACGGGCTCCAAAAAGTTCTGTTTGTTAAAACTCACCATGTAGGATATTGTGTTGTTTTATTTGAACATCTGGACACCACATTTGTTTATAGTTTAAATCAAACATGTAAAGTCTTTTTGCCCCAATAAAGTTAAACAATTAATAATCAATAGATATTCAGGATATATCAGGATACATCAATCCACAACAGTTCCTTTACATATCAGCTTAAAAAAACACTGTCTCCTCTCCTCAGAAGGTCTCAGGTTCTAATCCCTGTTGATGGAGGCTGGGTTTGTCTGTGTGGAGTCTCCATGTTCTCCCTCAGCCTGTGTAGCTTCTCTCTGGGTACTCTGGCTTCCTCCCACAGTCCAAAGACATGAGCAGCTGGGGACAAGCTGGTGTGTGTGTGTGTGTGTGTGTGTGTGTGTGTGTGTGTGTGTGTGTGTGTGTGTGTGTGTGTGTGTGTGTGTGTGTGTGTGTGTGTGTGTGTGTGTGTGTGTGTGTGTGTGTGTGTGTGTGTGTGTCAGCCCTGTGACTGACTGGTTCAGTCCAGGATGGAGCTTAACCAAGGGGCAGTTGGTTTGGTTTGGTCTGCTGGTTTGTTTTACCTTTGTTTTTAATGGCCTGGCTCCCTCCTGTTTGTCTGAAATTTTAACTGTCCGGAGTCATGGCAGAGCCCAAAGTCTGTTAGAACTCCAGGATCCAGATATAAAGGTGAGGTGATGCTTCTTTTGTAGTGTCCCAGACTGTGGAACAAACAAGAGCCGCACCAGGACTGAGCTTGGCCCTTTTTAAATTGAAGCTTTTAGATTGGAGTTCTACTCCGACTAGGGCCGTCTTGTGTTTTTACCTGGAATTTGTTTTCCGCTCCATGTTATCTACTTCTGGACAGCTTCTAATTAACAGCACTTTCTGTCACAGCTGTGGAGAGGACAGGGTTCTGGAGGAGGACATGTCACAGCTGTGGAGAGGACAGGGTTCTGGAGGAGGACATGTCACAGCTGTGGAGAGGACAGGGTTCTGGAGGAGGACAGGGTTCTGGAGGAGGACATGTCACAGCTGTGGAGAGGACAGCCCTGCCCTCAGTCTCTCCTTTGCACCGGTGGCCAAATAGGACAATTAGAGAGGCTCTATTTAGGTCCTGGTCCTTCCCGAGGTCGTCCCCAGATTGTCCTCTGTTATTATGTGAGACTCTTCAGCGTTCTCTTCCTGCCTGTCCCTGACCCACCTGTTCCTGACCCACCTGTTCCTGACCCACCTGTCCCTGACCCACCTGTATCTGACCCACCTGTCCCTGACCCACCTCTCCCTGACCCACCTGTCCCTGACCCACCTGTATCTGACCCACCTGTCCCTGACCCACCTGTCCCTGACCCACCTGTCTCTGGCCCACCTGTCCCTGACCCACTGTCCCTGACCCACTGTCCCTGACCCACCTGTCCCTGACCTACCTGTCCCTGACCCACCTGTCCCTGACCCACCTGTCTCTGGCCCACCTGTCCCTGACCCACTGTCCCTGACCCACTGTCCCTGACCCACCTGTCCCTGACCTACCTGTCCCTGACCCACCTGTCCCTGACCCACTGTCCCTGACCCACCTGTCCCTGACCCACCTGTCCCTGACCCACCTGTTCCTGACCCACCTGTCCCTGACCCACCTGTTCCTGACCCACCTGTCCCTGACCCACCTGTTCCTGATCCACCTGTCCCTGACCCACCTGTCCCTGACCTACCTGTCCCTGACCCACCTGTATCTGACCCACCTGTCCCTGAGCCACCTGTCCCTGACCCACCTGTCCCTGACCCGCCTGTTCCTGACCCACCTGTTCCTGATCCACCTGTCCCTGACCCACATGTTCCTGACCCACCTGTCCCTGACCCGCCTGTCCCTGACCTGCCTGTTCCTGACCCACCTGTCCCTGACCCACCTGTTTCTGACCCACCTATCCCTGACCCACCTGTCTCTGACCCACCTGTTCCTGACCCACCTGTCCATGACCCACCTGTCCCTGACCCACCTGTTTCTGACCCACCTATCCCTGACCCACCTGTCCCTGACCCACTGTCCCTGACCCACCTGTCCCTGACCCACCTGTTTCTGACCCACCTATCCCTGACCCACCTGTCTCTGACCCACCTGTTCCTGACCCACCTGTCCATGACCCACCTGTCTCTGACCCGCCTGTCCCTGACCCATCTGTCCCTGACCCACCTGTCCCTGACCCACTGTCCCTGACCCACCTGTCCCTGACCTACCTGTCCCTGATCCACCTGTCCCTGACCCACCTGTATCTGACCCACCTGTCCCTGACCCACCTGTCCCTGACCCACCTGTTCCTGACCCACCTGTCCCTGAGCCACCTGTTCCTGACCCACCTGTTCCTGATCCACCTGTCCCTGACCCACATGTTCCTGACCCACCTGTCCCTGACCCGCCTGTCCCTGACCCGCCTGTTCCTGACCCACTTGTCCATGACCCACCTGTCCCTGACCCACATGTTCCTGACCCACCTGTCCCTGACCCGCCTGTCCCTGACCCGCCTGTTCCTGACCCACCTGTCCATGACCCACCTGTCCCTGACCCACCTGTTTCTGACCCACCTATCCCTGACCCACCTGTCTCTGACCCACCTGTTCCTGACCCACCTGTTCCTGACCCATCTGTCCCTGACCCACCTGTCCCTGACCCATCTGTCCCTGAGCCACCTGTTCCTGACCCACCTGTCCCTGACCCACCTGTCCCTGACCCACCTGTCCCTGATCCACCTGTTCCTGACCCACCTCTCCCTTACCCACCTGTTCCTGACCCACCTCTCCCTGACCCACCTGTCCCTGACCCACCTGTATCTGACCCACCTGTCTCTGACCCACCTGTCCCTGACCCACCTGTCCCTGACCCACCTGTCCTTGACCCACCTGTCCCTGACCCACCTGTCCTTGACCCACCTGTCCCTGACCCACCTGTATCTGACCCACCTGTCCCTGACCCACCTGTCCCTGACCCACCTGTCCTTGACCCACCTGTCCCTGACCCACCTGTATCTGACCCACCTGTCTCTGACCCACCTGTCCCTGAGCCACCTGTCTATTCTGTTCCATCTGTTCCCTGCTAGACCTGTCTGTTCTTGGTTCCTGTCTCTCTAAACAACCCCATCGATAAAGCAGTGTTTGAACAGACGCTTGTGTTGCACTTGGGTTCTCGTCTTGTCTGTGACACTTTCCTACTGAATTAAGATAAGATTTAGACTTTATTCATCCCATATCAGGGAAATTCACGAATTCACGAATTGCCATGTACTGTTTTATATATTGTTTTATGCTTTGTTTTAAAGCACTTTGGGCCTCTCGGTTTTTTGTTTTTTTTTATAGATCTGATGGCGTTTTAGGAAAGGAAATTGTAAAACGTGAATTAAAACTTGGCCTTTCTATCTCCGATGTTGCACTGCCACCTACTGACCGAAGACTGAAGCACAGGAAGGGCTGAAAAAGTGAAAAAGTGCTGTAATTACTCCAATAAAATGATTTAAAGCTGACTGAAAACATGAGGAGGTTCTTTTGTCATTTATGAGGAACACAGAGCTTTGCAACTCAGAGCATTCTAACTGTTGACAGGAGTGACGGTACCTTTACGACAAAGAAAAACTTACTGATATGAAAATGTTGAGCAGGTTTTCCAGCGTTGGCAGTTGTGGGATCAGCTTCTGGACCACCTTACTGAAAGCCTCGAATATGGAGTGGTCATATATGCTGGTCAAATAAAAGCTGAAAAATGATCAGAAGGTAATTCAGCTTCACTGAAAGGTGACTTAGTCTGTGCCCCAGTACAGACACATAATCCTAGTAATCTATTACTCTGAGCCTGACCTCAGGTTTATTGACTGCAGGCCGGCGTCCGTCAGGCCATCGTTGGCCCGTTTGTGGATGTCTCGCTGCTTTTGGATCTTGTGGTCATCTGACAGACCATCGACTTTATGAATGAACACCTCGAAGTTGATGCTTGTGTTAACTTTGTAGGCTCGGGTGACAGTGAGATGCAGCCTGCTGACAGCCTCCGCGTAGTCATCCTGCAGGACCAAGAGACAGACAAAGAGACAGATGAGACAGAGACGAGCTTCAGGTAGAGACACTACATCCAGATGTGAACTGACCACAGCTTGTTTTACAACTGCACATGTGGATTCCACATACACGAGATGTTTTGATAATACATTAAATATGGATTCAGGAGCAGCAGTAGTTTAGGCTTTATGGAGTTGTGATCTGACCTGTGAGTCGATAACAAAGATCAGTGCTCCGGTGCCTCGGAAGATCATTTCATAATCAAAGGTGGGATCAAAGAAATCTATCTGTCCAGGAAAATCCCAGATCTGGAAACTGACAAAGGAGCTACTGGACACATCTTCTCTGCAGATCTTATTGGTGCTCTCCAGGAACAGGGTCTCACTGGGGGACATTTTATGGAAAACCACCTTCTGGATGGATGACTTCCCACTCCTCCGGAGACCCATCAACAGAATCCGAGGTTTGACCTCTGCATTCAGAGAGTCGCTGAAGCCCAAGCCTGCACGAGAGAGGAGCAATCACAGTGAGAAAACCTCACCGTGGCAGGAAGAATCCACTTTAAACCGGATGAATTTCAGCATTCCACTTGTCTTTGAGCACTCAAAGCTCTTTACGTCACAGTCATGCACATTCCTCCACTGAACACACAACTCTTCTCATCTGAGTTTCAACGCCTTGCTCAAGGAGTGCATAATAATAAATTAATAGCGTCAACATGTACAATAATATGAAATAAATAGACATATGTAAAACTGAGCCGTGTTTCTGGGAGGACAAGGGTTAACATGGTTTTGGGCTTTTCAGCATAAAACTGAGATTTCTTCCTTCAACAAAAGAACAAAGTCAAAATGGGATCAAAGTTAAGGTTCCCTGCAGTTCCCTGGAGTTCCCTCAGCTGTTGTGGTTGCAGCCGAGCATGAGCTGCAGCCATAAACGGTGTTCTAGGACACACAGCCCTCCCTCTGGGTTGTGACTTTCACCACTTGTCCTACCTCCGTCTTCACAACCAAGTTCTGCGTCTGAAAATGCATCCAGATCGTCTTCTTCATCTGAATAATACTCCTCTTCCTCAGCAGCTCTCCTGCTCATGGCTGCTGCTGTCAGAGTCACCAGTACAGCTCACATTCCACACTCTGAAACCTGATACAAGCCAGCCATGAGGTCACACAAACACACTCACACACACACATACATACACACACAGACCTATATATACACACATGCACACCTATACACACACACACACACCCACCCACGCCCACATACACTCCATGCACACAGTGTGTGTGTTTGTGTGTGTGTGTGTGTGTCTGTCTGTCTGTCTGTCTGTCTGCATGTATAAGTGTGTGTCTGTGTGTATAGGTGTGTGTGTCTGTGTGTATAGGTGTGTGAGTCTCCTTCTTGGTGTCACCTCATCACATTGATCCAGGACCCTCCATCCAGCACGAGGCCCCCCAGGACTGAGGAAAGGGTGAAGGCCACAATAAGTAGCCCTCATGGTCGCTCCCTCAGCTTCTACCTGTGTGGGGGGGGCTGCAGAACACCCCCTTTTACCTGGTGCACGTGATGCAGGCTTGACAGAATTAAAGAGGTGAACAGATGGTGGATGTAGAAAAATAAAGAGTAGTCAGTGAAGGTTAAAGGTTTAAAGATGATGAGTGTTTCAAATGTGCACTGAGACCTGAGGACCAATAGGAAGGCAGAGGAAAGGGATGCATTTTTATTCTTACAAAACAATAGCAAGCATCATTATCTTTTCACAGTTTAGTAGCTGAGGTGTGTAACAATTCTACCTGATTTAAACAAGATTTACTTTTGCAGATGATGTCATTCTGCTTGATCAGTCCATCACCATAGCAACAGTAAGACGGGTTTCTGTATCCAGATGTCTCTGAATGTCTCTGAAGGCAGACCAGTTGCAGCATGTTTTCATTTGCTGACCATTGAGAGGTTATTTTTCTCAGCATCATTATCAGTGAATTGTTCAGAAGGTTAGAATCTGGTCCTTCCTCAGGTAGCTTGATGTGATGTTCTGGAGTATGAGTTTGTCCTTCACAGGGATGGCATTAGTTTTAGAGGACTTTCTGAATTTTGATGATGGTTTGGATGCAGTCTTTGTCCACTTTCTCTTTGGAAGGCGGGATAGGCTTGTGACTCCGACCACCTTCAATTTAATGGGAGCTTCAGAAATTCCAGCCATGTTACGAGCCTGGCAGCGATATTCACCAGCATCCTTGTACGATAAACCATTCAGGATGATTATGGACCAGCGAACCCCCACTCGAGGAGAATCCTGCATAACTGTGAAAGAAAGCGTTCAGAATTTCAGCTGCCTGCAGTTCAACTGGAGAAGGGAGGGAACTGTTACTAGCAGAACTGACAGCAAAGGAGATGTTAGCTTTTATTCTCTTTAAATAAAACTTGGAATAAAACAGAAAAGGGTCACAACAAAGCTCAAACAAATGCAGAAATGTTGTAAATGGAATTATTAACATTTATTATAAACTTTGAAACACCACTTACAACTATCCAAAAACATGGGCAGCTGGAGGGAGCTGTCAATGACGGCTTCTTGGCAACAGTCTGCTCAAAGTAACATATCAGATCATGAATTGTTTGATTCACAGGAATTTGTAGAGCTCACTAACACAACAGAAACCCTGGTCATCTACCTGTGTAGGCTGAGGATTTGATCCAAGTCAGGGTAGGTGTTGGATAGCCGGTGGCATCACAACGGAGGATGACATCGCTGCCCAGTGGAGAGATCACCCTGGTGGCTGCAGGTTGGACTGAAGGCCTCATACAGTGGGGAAATTGGGCTTGTGTCAGCAGGATCATGGATTGGCCCACAGCTCTACTGCAGATCAATAGCTGGTCCATCAGAACCACCGGGCTCCCCAAAGACATGGACAATGACCTCAACATAGAGATCTGGCAGTCGCATAACCAGGGATTGTCATGGACACCTGTGTTTCAAACAGAGTGTGATCCTCAAATTTGAGAAAAACTATGTTGGTATGTAAAGTTACTGTTGTTTTGTGCAAGTAGTCAACATTGCTGGGTCTTCTCAGGAAAGTAGAGCTGAATGGAAAAGGCATCCTGTGCCTCTTATGTATAGTCTGACAGGCGAACTCATGCGCTTTAAAGTAAGGCTGGAAATGATGCTGATAGAAGCCTGTGACCCTGTGAGGTGTAGCCCAAACTGCTCAACCTCTGGTGAGCAGAAGGAATGGACCACAACCACAGCTACACAGCAGGCAAAGGCAGACCTAAGGTACGGTGACATTGTTGACCTTGTTGGAAGAGGCTTTGGCCTTGAAGAGAGCACTTGACACAAGGCAGCCCCACCTAAGTGCCTAGGCCTGGGGCCTGTTTTTTATTGAGGTGTGCAAGTAGAAGATCAGGCAGCAAGCCTCCAGGTGATCCAAAATGCTGCAGCCAGAGTTCTGACAGGCGTCGACAAAAGAGATCACATAACTCCTGTACTGGCGTCTCTTCATTGGCTGCCCGTTAAATTCAGAATCATTTTTAAAACCCTTTTTCTGACCTACAAGGTCCTCAGAGACCTAGCTCCATCCTACCTGGAGGAGCTAGTGATACCTTATCAGCCCAATAGACCGCTCCGCTCTCAGAACGCTGGTCTACTTGTGGTTCCCAGAGTCTTTGGGAGTAGATTGGGGGGCCGAGCATTTAGCTACCAGGCCCCCCTGCTATGGAACCAGCTCCCTGTCCAGGTACGGGAGGCTGACTCCATCTCTACTTTTAAGACCAGACTTAAAACCTATCTCTTTGATAAAGCTTATTGGGCCTCATTCACGAACCATTCTTATGAACAAATTTGTTCTTAAGTCCCACTTACGAATATTTTACGAAGATTGCGGCATTCATGAATTTCTTTGTATTCTGGATTTATGCGTAGGTAAGAACAAATCCTACAAACACTCAGGAGTACTGTTACGCACATTTCAGTGCTGACATGGTTGTGTTTTCCTCTCTTGTGCAGTTCAATAAAATTCAATACAGTAAACGCTCATTTATCGCGGGGGTTACGTTCTGGAAATAACCCGCGATAGACGCGAAGTAAACAGCTTTATTTTTTACAATTATTTTATAGGTTTTAAGGCCGTAAAACCCCTACACACACACTTTTATACACTGTTCTCACAGGCTTTAAAATTTTCTCACAGTTAAACACTTTCAAAGTTCAAACTTCTTCCTCCGCCTTTTGGGTGCGGCCGCAGGTGCACTGCTGCGTAATACTGATGCGCTGGGGAAAAAAAAATCTGTGAAGCCAAGAGAAGTGAACCGCGTTATAGCGAGGGCTTACTGTATTACAATGATAATTCTGTCAGATTTATGTATTTATTTATTTATTTGTTTATTTGTTTATTTATTTCCTATTTTTGGTGATTTACAGATAATTTTAAAATTACGTCAATGTGCCATTGACTTAACATTAATCAACCAAATTGGAAACCACGCCATCAATTAAACCCCCCACCCTATTTATATGTGGCACTTCTCCATCCAAGGCCCGCAGAACAATGGCATATTTATTGCTGCTGCAAGACATTGCTGATCGGGCCCTAAGGAGAGAACGGATGTTTCGTGATCATATAGATCTTTTTTCAGAGAGTGATGAATTCCTCGTTGGACGCTTCAGGCTCCCACGACCGGTCCTGATGGATCTAAGCAACCAGTTGGAGCCAGCACTTCGGAGCCACACACTTCGGTCCAACCCTGTCCCCCCGCATGTGCAGGTACTGTCGGTCCTCGGCTTTTTGGCTACAGGGACATTTGAACGAGAGCTGGGAGACAGGGTGGGCATATCACAGCCATCAATTAGCCGCGCTCTCCCTCGTGTCTTGGATGGAATAAATCGACTGGCCACACAATATATCAAGTTTCCCTATTCACCGGAATATCAGGTCACAGTCAAAAGAGGATTCCATGACATCGCTGGCCTCCCGAACACCATTGGTGCAATAGACTGCACCCATGTACGTATCAAGGCACCCTCCCCAGACCTCTTCCTATACCTCAACCGCAAGCAGTACCATTCCATAAACATACAACTAATCTGCGACGCCAACAACCACTTAATAAACGTGGTTTCCAGGTTTCCACGACTGAGCACACGACTCCTTTATTTTTCAAAACAGCTCCGTGGGAACACACCTAGAACAAGGAGCAGCTGGTGACGCATGGCTCATTGGTAAGTATCTTTTATATTATAATTTAAATGAAAACTGTCTTTTTATTTGATTTTATCTTGATTTGTTTTATTAGGGGATCGAGTATATGCCCTGGCTCCCTGGCTGTTGACACCACTGACCAACCCTCAGACTCCACGGGAAGTTTTATACAATCAGATGCATGCACACAGTCGCTCCACCATTGAACGCACCATCGGCATTTTAAAGGGGTGCTGGATGTGTTTGGACACAGCAGGTGACACACACTGTTTTTGTTATAAAACCTGCTTAGATTACGTTTATTCATCTAACGTATGACTCTCCCTCACCATTACAAGTCTGTAGGATAACCATGGCCTGCTGTGTCCTGCACAACATCGCTATGAAGCGCGGTGTCCCTCTTCCCCCTCAGCCACAACCCCGTGAGGATGTGCGTCCTGACGCAGTGATGGGGCCAGACTGCAGGCACACGGTTCACGTTCGAGCACAATTAGTTGCCCGTTTTTGAATAAAATGCGTTATTGTCACAATTTCAGTCTAACAGTCTTGATTCACTTTAAAAAAGATTTGCTTTGGGCATTGTGCTGCTTTGTGCTCTGTCTACAGGGCCCTGCTGCAGCTCCTTTTATGGGCATTAGTGGGCGGTGACTTATGCTAATCGTATGTTAATTAGACTCACCTCGCACGCGCTCCCAATTTACGATTGGGAGCATTTCTGATTGGCAACATTTCTGACACTTACGAACGCGTTGATGAACCTGACGTAGGGTTTTCTTAAGAAACTTCTTAAGAACAACTTAAGAAAGAATCTAAGAAGATTCTTAAGAACATATTGGTGAATGAGGCCCATTGTTACTAACCTTGTAGTTCAGTTACTATCATAGACAGACTAATGATCATACTTAGGGGGTCGTCTAATCACTAGGTTAAGATACTAGTTATGCTGCTATAGGATCACCAGGTTAAGATACTAGTTATGCTGCTATAGGATCACTAGGTTAAGATACTAGTTATGCTGCTATAGGATCACTAGGTTAAGATACTAGTTATGCTGCTATAGGCCAAGGCTGAGGGTCCAGAAACATGATCACCTGACAGGCCTCTGTCACCACACTGGTGATGGTTTGGTCTCCTCTCCTCTCCTCTCCTCTCCTCTCCTCTCCTCTCCTCTCCTCTCCTCTGCTCTCCTCTCCTCTCCTTTCCTCTCCTCTCCTCTTCTCTCCTCTCCTTTCCTCTCCTCTCCTCTCCTCTCCTCTCCTCTCCTCTCCTCTCCTCTTCTCTCCTCTCCTCTCCTTTCCTCTCCTCTCCTTTCCTCTCCTTTCCTCTCCTCTGCTCTCCTCTCCTCTCCTCTGCTCTCCTCTCCTCTGCTCTCCTGTGCTCTCCTCTCCTCTGCTTTCCTCTCCTCTCCTCTCCTTCATCAGTAGACTAGTGATGCTATTTCTTCTGTATTTTTTCTGCCCCCCCCCTTCTACCCTCTAACTATTCTATCCTCTACCTATTCTATCATCTACCTGTCCTCCCTCTCCTCCTCTCTTCTCTACCCATCTGTCCATCATCAGGAGGGTCCCCCTACATGAGCCTGGTCCTGCTCAAGGTTTCTTCCTGTTAAAGGGGAGTGTTTCCTTGCCACTGTTGCTTGTCTGGGGTTAGGCCCTGGGATTCTGTAAAGTGCCTTGAAACTATTTTGATTGTAAAAGACGCTATAAAAATAAAGATTGATTTGATTTGATTTGATTTGAAGCATCACAAAGACCGTCTCTCAAGCAAAACAAGGACAGTGGATGAGGTGGGAAAGAGTTGAGAGGAGGACAGCCTCTTGGAAAGAACTGTGAAGTATGGAACCATCTCAAACCTTCATTTCACAGCTTCATTTCACAAGAAACATATGATGTTTTGTCATTCCCTGCTACACTTCAACAATGGAGCAGAAAGGACACAGTGTGTTCACTTTATCCAGCTCTACAAAATCTTAAATACATTCTGGACAGACGCAAGACAAGTCTGACTCAAGACTATTATACTCAATAGGCGCAATAAAGTGTTGAACTGCCATCGGTGCCCTACCTCCATCATCCCATCTGACATCAGTTTGTATGTATGAAGGTGCAAAACCAACCAAGGCCGAGGCCACCACATCAGACCAGCTGAGAGGAGCAGGTCAAAGGAGGTTAGTGGTCAAAGATCTGAGTCAAAGACTCTGCTTTCCACCACCGCCTCCAGACCTCGTACTCCGGTCCTCCTCACTACATCATACATCATAGAGCTGACCAGGTCCAGGGGGACAATGAGGGGGTCTATGACCAAAGGGCCTTACATTAAGTACACTGAAGGACAGTCTGGTGGAAGTTGGCTGCAAAAGCTTTGTAGGTATAACAACTACCAGGCTACTCCAGGATTTGGGAATTCGGGGCAAAGCCCAACGCTGTCACAGCTGCGAGCAGCCCTGCCCTCGGATCCGCCTCAGCACTGCACACCTGCGGCCAATCAGGCCAATCAGGTGGCCTATTTATACCGTGGCCGAACGTTTCCTCCCTCCCAGATTGTCCGCTGTGATACACATGACTTTCCCGTGATTTCCTGCTTGTCTGTCTGCCCATTACGACCCTGCCTGTCCCTGACCTTCCGTTTGCTTCTGTTCCCCGATAAACCTGACTGCCTTCTGTCCCTGTACAACCCTGATAATAAGACGGTGTTAAATCAGACTCTGATGTCGCTCATGGGTTCTCGCCTGGTTTGTGACAAACGCCAAGCCAACAAAGCCCCTATAAGCACAGTGGAGATTCACCACAAAAGTATATCTGTAGTAGTACCATCTGTGGTGGAGAACATCTGGAAAGCCAACTTGTGTTGGCAATGAGCCAACTGGGAGTCTTGTGGGGCTATACTGGAAATACCAGAGGAGGTGACCACCGGACAACTCCGATGAGGCATTTATCTCATCTGTCCATGGACCATGGCTCACGCCTGGAAGCTCCTCAGATGTTTGCATCAACCCATCTCTTGTACAATCTAGTCCTAAAACAGAACTGATATGACTTATGCATCAGTAATTTTTGCACCAAATAAAATTCGAAATGGATCAGAAGTTGGTATGCTTTCATATTTTACATTGGTTTCTTCCAGAAAACTACTAAAAATCTTTATTTCTTGTGTATACTGTACCCAGAATTCTTCTTTGAGCTTGTCCTCCATCTTTATCCAGGAGAGGAAACCAAAGGTCCAACAGCTCGGGGGGTAATGTAGTCAGCCTGACAGGTGAATGTAAAGAGCATTTATTCACTTGTTTCATCAGTTATGACCATAGAATAATCACACAAGTAGCTTCTCTATGCATGTCTTTGAGGCAGCAAAAACAGATGTTGTGCCATGTGATGTTGTGTGACAGATGATGTTTTCCCCAGAATAGAAAGTGATCAGGTAGTGATTAATAACTCCATGTAACCATGGCCAACCAAGACTAGCTGTTGTGCCAAGGACCGTTTCAGAGACCCCAGCGATGGCATGTTTTCCATTGTTGTCTTGTTCTCTTCATAGATGAGAACAAGTTGTAACTGAGCATATGTGACAGACTTGAGAAGCTGTGGAGAATATTATGCTGCTTGCAGGAAACCTTGGCCACAGTTGGAACTGGCTCACCAAAATGGAGAAGAGAGGAATGTTTGGAGCGCCTTGCAGCATCTATTCCATTAAAACTTAAGGCAGATCTGAAGGCACAAGGATCAAGGCAGTACTAATAATCAGGCTGGGGAGTGCATATGCTGTGTAACATTACAATGAGTCACCTGTTGCTGGACAGGTCCAGATATGTGATGTTGGGGAGGAAGACAGAAGCATGGGCTGGGAGGCTGGACAGACGGTTGTTATGAAGAACCAGAGTCTGGAGGAGAGGCATATCCCTGAGCCCTTCCCAGGGGAAGGATGTGAGAAAGTTCCCATCCAAACGCAGCTCTCGCAAGGCCTTCAGGTTGACAAAGCTGCTGGGGTGGATAGTTGTGATGGAATTGTATGTCAGCCACAGGAAGCGCAGTTCTGATAGGTTGTAGAAGGCTGCACGGGGAACTCTGGAGATTTGAGTCTTCTCTAGACGAAGTTTTACTGCATCCGATGGGACGTTAATCGGAACAGTTGACATTTTGGAGTCACTGCACTGCACCAACCTGATACAGTAAACATAAAACACAACAGTGTCAGTCAGATTCAATCAAACTGGTTTTGTGTGTATATGTGTGTGTGTGTGTGTGTGTGTGTGTGTGTCTATTTGAAGAACCTGATATTCTCTGCTATTCTGTTAACATAGAGATCTATCACCAGTTACAATGGTTCAAACCCTTCTGTAATGATAAAGACACTTTTGCAAAATTACAAAAAATAAATTAAACTTTGGTGACAATATAGATTTGTTCAGGAAATAGAACAAAATGTATTCAATGTATAAATCTCACACAAACAAAACGAGTGAATGAACCTGAGCTCTGATAATCCATTGCCGTCAAACATGCAGGAGCAGGAAATGGGACAGGCATAAACATCCTGGAGAAAAGAGTGCAGGAGCTGAAAGAGGAGCAGCAGATACATCGCTCACTGGACAAAATCAGTGTAGTCAGGGCTCCTCAGTGTCTCCATACTCCCAGACTTCTCACGAAGGAACTGTGTCCACGCACAGAGAATCTGAAGGCCAGATTAGCTGGGATTACACTGGTCTCAACACTGGTCTCAGGCAGCGTAATCCCAGGTCTCACGTGTCATGAATCACAACATCAGGCCAGGGTTGAAGGTCCATATGAGGAAGAGAGGGAGGGAGGGATCATCATCATCATCATCATCATCATCTTCATCTTCATCATCATCATCACCATCATCATCATCACCATCATCATCACCATCATCATCATCACCATCATCACCATCACCATCATCACCATCATCATCATCATCACCATCATCACCATCATCATCATCACCATCATCATTATCATCATCATCATCTTCATCATCATTACCATCATCATCACCATCATCATCATCATCACCATCATCATCATCACCATCATCATCATCATCATCACCACCATCATCATCATCATCATCACCATCATCACCATCATCATCATCACCACCATTATCATCATCACCATCACCATCATCACCATCATCGTCACCATCATCATCATCATAATCATCATCATCATCATCATCATCATCATCATTACCATCATCATCATCACCATCATAATCATCATCATCATCATCATCATCATGACCACCATCATCATCACCACCATCATCATCACCATCATCATCATGACCACCATCATCATCATCACCATCACCACCATCATCACCATCATCATCATCATCCTTACCATCATCATCATCATCACCATCATCACCATCACCATCATCATCACCATCATCATCATCACCATCACCACCATCATCACTATCATCATCATCATCATTACCATCATCATCATCATCACCATCATCCTCATCATTGTGTGTATGTGTGTGTGTTTGTGTGTATGTGGTGTGTTTGTTTTTTTGTTTGTTTGTGTGTATGTGTTTGTGATTGAGTGTGGGTATGTGCGTGTGTTTTTGTGTGTATGTACACTCACCGGCCACTTTATTAGGTACACCTGTCCAACTGCTCGTTAACACTTCATTTCTAATCAGCCAATCACATGGCCCAACTCAGTGCATTTAGACATGTAGACATGGTCAAGACAATCTCCTGCGGTTCAACCCGAGCATCAGTATGGGGAAGAGAGGTGATTTGAGTGACTTTGAACGTGGCATGGTTGTTGGTGCCAGAAGGGCTGGTCTGAGTATTTCAGAAACTGCTGATCTACTGGGATTTTCACGCACAACCATCTCTAGGGTTTACAGAGAATGGTCCGAAAAAGAAAAAATATCCAGTGAGCGGCAGTTCTGTGGGCGGAAATGCCTTGTTGATGCCAGAGGTCAGAGGAGAATGGCCAGACTGGTTGGAGCTGATAGAAAGGCAACAGTGACTCAAATAACCACCCGTTCCAACCAAGGTAGGCAGAAGAGCATCTCTGAACGCACAGTACGTCCAACTTTGAGGCAGATGGGCTACAGCAGCAGAAGACCACACCGGGTGCCACTCCTTTCAGCTGAGAACAGGAAACTGAGGCTACAATTTGCACAAGCTCATCCAAAGTGGACAATAGAAGATTGGAAAAACGTTGCCTGGTCTGATGAGTCTCGATTTCTGCTGCGACATTCAGATGGTAGGGTCAGAATTTGGCGTCAACAACATGAAAGCATGGATCCATCCTGCCTTGTATCAATGGTTCAGGCTGGTGGTGGTGGTGTAATGGTGTGGGGAATATGTTCTTGGCACTCTTTGGGCCCCTTGGTACCAATTGAGCATCGTTGCAACGCCACAGCCTACCTGAGTATTGTTGCTGACCATGTCCATCCCTTTATGACCACAATGTACCCACCTTCTGATGGCTACTTTCAGAGGATAATGCGCCATGTCATAAAGCTGGAATCATCTCAGACTGGTTTCTTGAGCATGACAATGAGTTCACTGTACTCAAATGGCCTCCACAGTCACCAGATCTCAATCCAATAGAGCATCTTTGGGATGTGGTGGAACGGGAGATTCGCATCATGGATGTGCAGCCGACAAATCTACGGCAACTGTGTGATGCCATCATGTCAATATGGACCAAACTCTCTGAGGAATGCTTCCAGCACCTTGTTGAATCTATGCCACGAAGAATTGAGGCAGTTCTGAAGGCAAAAGGGGGTCCAACCCGTTACTAGCGTGGTGTACCTAATAAAGTGGCCGGTGAGTGTAAGACAAATGTGGTGCAACATTTACCACTGTATTCACAAACCTTGAGCTCAGGGTGTTTGTATGTACTTGTGTGGATCCAGGAGTCGTCCTCCAGGGGCGCTGTGCGTCGTCACTTACCAGAGAAGAAGTCCTGAGAGCGAGCGGAAGTGTGGGTGTTGTTGTCGGGCTCCGTCGGGTGTATTAGAGATGTGGGCTCCTCCGGCCCGGAGCCGCTCGGTCTGCAGCCGACGGGGAGAGCTGCTGACGGGGACACCGCGGGGAGACGGGCCCGGGGCCAGCGACCGTGTCCGTCTGACGGAGCTGCAGCGGCTCAGAGTAACACAGACACACACACACACACACACACGCAGATACAGAGATACACATACACACACATACACAAACAGAGATACAGATACACACAGATACAGGTACACATATATACGCGCACAGACACACACAAATGCAGATAAAGAGATGCACACACAGACACACAGGATTATGGCCGATTAGGGGAACGGCCATAATCCGGAGATTACGCGGCTTGACACGAGATCATGACGACCAAACTGGGTGTTTTAAATGATCATTGTTGTCTGTGAAATAGTTTGACTGTTGTTATGGTGACAACATCTGGTAACATCACCAACACTGTCCTCACATTATTACTATGCATTTGCATCTTTTGCTCTTTTTGTTTTCCCACAGCTGGAGGCTGTGAGGCAGCTCCCCAGCACCAGTAATCCCAGTTGGGGGGGCTGCCCTGTGGAGGAGGCCAGCACCAGTAATCCCAGTTGGGGGGGCTGCCCCGTGGAGGCCAGCAGGGGGCCCCAGCTGGACGACTGTGAGAGGATGGGGACTCTGTTTGGGATGCTGAACAAGAGCCTGCGGGGGCTGGGCTTCAGCCACATGCTGTTTGGGGACAGGGTGGTGGAGCCCGTGGTCATGCTCTTCTTCTGGCTGCTGCTCTGGTTCCTGGGCATCCAGGCTCTGGGACTGGTGGCCACCTTGAGCATCATCATCATCTACATCCAGAAGTGACCTGGGGGTGTGGAGCAGCCCCCTGCAGAGACGTCTCAGCACCCGTCATGCTGCCGGAGCAAACTTGGAGACACTCAAGCAGAATCGGCCACAAGGACACAGAGAGACACTTTTATTAAGTTACACACTTTTGTAATCAGTCCTTTCCTTTTGTTCAGGAAGCTGTAAAGTTGTTTATGTGGACAAAGTGAAGGAATCTGCATGTTGCCAAAGGTTTCCCACCTCAGCGTGCTGGTACGTGCACGCTGCAGCGCACCTTCTGACTGGGCTCCCTTCAACAGTGAAGACGTCTTTTCAGGTGTTCAGTGCTTCATGTGAACCCGGAGGTCCAGGTGAACCCGGAGGTCCAGGTGAACCCGGAGGTCCAGGTTCACGGCTCACCTTCTGTGCTGATGTCTGAGCTCCACTAACAGCTGAAATAAAGAAGCATGTCAGGAACCGTGTTGGTGTGAGGCCCTTCACAGCTACACCAGCTCCCTGATGGGGGTTTAACCCTTTAATGGCTGGAGAGCAGGAGCCCACAATGAGCAGTGTTCAATAAAAGCCTGTGGAGCATGTACACATAGACAGTAGCAGCAGCTGGACGACGGCTCCTCAGGTCACCTGCACATCTGTGGCTGTACACGGATGATGAAGACGATGGAGCCTTCGCTCGTACGTCTGCAGGGCTGACGTCCACGCAGGAACGAAGGGTTAGACTCCAGCAGGTGGGAGGAGGCTCCAGATGTGCAACTGCAGGTGGGAGAGCTCTGCTCCTCGGCTGCTGGAGCGTTTGGGCGGGACCTCCTGGAGCCTCAGTGGCCGCTGCCTCCCTCCGACAGGATGCGGCTGGGCTCGGTGAACTTGGCCGTGGCGATGTAGAAGAGGGTGGGGCCTGGGACCAGAGCAAGCAGGGGCAGGTCCTGCTCCAACCGGTCCAGCCGGGAGATGGAGACGATGCCGTAGGCGTGGAGCAGCCAGTGACTGAACAGGACCACCAGGCGCTTCTTCTTGGTGACCAGACTCTTGAAGGACTGGATCAAAGGAGAACACATCACAGTTCCACAAGCTCTTCCTGTTGGACACTGGTGACCTCTGACCTCCTACACAATGCTGAGTAGAACACACAACCAGATGTTTATGGACCTTCATGACCACCTCAGCTGTTTGTCAGTGGAGCGCCCTACATGTCTGTCTCTCTCACTCACACACACACACACACACACACACACACACACACACACACACACACACACACACACACACACACACACACACACACACACACACACACACACACTCCATTCCTGTGAGAATGATCCTCTTAGCCACTCACAGGTCTAGTCACACAGGTTTGAGAACTAGTAAAAGTGAGACACAAGGGTCGGAGGTCATAGTTGAATGCTGCCTCCTCCCTCTTCACTGAGAACAACCTGCAACATTCCTGACTAAAGAGTCTCAAACATTGACTTCAGGTCCAGACAAGTGAGCCTAAGCGTGACTCTGGAGGCTGCATGACTTCAGAAGGGTTCCAACTACAGCCGACCTTTGACCTCCCGTGTCCGGGGGCCTCAGCGCTTGTGTGTCTTTACCTGGATTTCTGAGGCAGACATGTACACAGCCAGTGTGACCAATGACAGAACCAGGATGATGTAAGGAAAAGCATAATCTGAAAGACAGAAGCGCAGCGCGTGTCAGACGGGCGGCGGCATGCAGACCTGGTGTGAAAGGCAGAACTCACAGAGCAGGCCTCCACCCACGGCCTGCAGCACGGTCAGGATGGGGAAGAAGTACAGCGCTGCGTAGATGCTCCTGAAGCGGTCAGACTTGCCCAGGCCGCAGGCGATCTTCTTGACCAGCAGGGGGCGCAGCAGCATCATCAGCACCAGGCAGAAGGCGTAATAGATCAGCACCATGGTGTAGCTACAGCAGAGACAAGCGCGCTGGTGAGTGAGGGCAGAGCACTGCTGGGTGTTGGCTCTGCCCGGTGGTCGGTGCTTACAGCGGATAGACGGCCTCCTGGGTGCAGTGTAAAGTGTTGACGTAGTCGGGGCTGGGGTTGTACAGCATGGTGTACCAGTCTGACAGCATCTGGACGCGGCAGGACCGGATGCTGAGCATTCCCACCGGTTCGGTCAGCAGCAGAGTGATCACCGCTGATGCGCTGCACTCCAGCATGGCTGTGACGTGCTGCAGCAGCGCACTGGAACTAAACAGGAAGGTCCGCAGGTTAGCGACCCACGCAGAGCTGTGGACAGCCAGTGCCGCCTACCTTTTCTTCCCAGAATACCACTCAATGAAAAACCAGTGCAAGACCAGTGGAAGCATGGCCATGAAGCCCAGGTAGAGCCAGTCATACAGCTCTGGGGACTCAGTGCAGCGTTCACAGACCTTCTGCAGGTTCGTCCTCTCCCCTCGAGGACACACCTGGAAGGACACACAAAAGTTTGACTTCCTCCACTGGTGCCATGTCATCAAATTACTGATTAGAGCGTGCTTCAGCTAATCAGCTGATCAGGAGTGAATACAGAGGAAGATCCTCATCACTGTCTGAAGAGAGGGGGGGCAGGTCCCAAACTTCTGACTGCACCACAGAGAGCCCCAACACACGGAGGTACGGTGTGGTAGACCCTCTGGATAGACCCTCTGGATAGACCCTCTGGTTAGACCCTCTGGTTAGACCCTCTGGTTAGACCCTCTGGTTAGGCCCTCTGGATAGACCCTCTGGTTAGACCCTCTGGTTAGACCCTCTGGTAGACCCTCTGTTTAGACCCTCTGGTAGACCCTCTGGTTAGACCCTCTGGTTAGACCCTCTGGATAGACCCTCTGGATAGACCCTCTGGATAGACCCTCTGGTTAGGCCCTCTGGTTAGGCCCTCTGGTTAGGCCCTCTGGTTAGACCCTCTGGTTAGACCCTCTGGTAGACCCTCTGTTTAGACCCTCTGGTAGACCCTCTGGTTAGACCCTCTGGTTAGACCCTCTGGATAGACCCTCTGGATAGACCCTCTGGATAGACCCTCTGGTTAGGCCCTCTGGTTAGGCCCTCTGGTTAGGCCCTCTGGTTAGACCCTCTGGTTAGACCCTCTGGTAGACCCTCTGTTTAGACCCTCTGGTAGACCCTCTGGTTAGACCCTCTGGATAGACCCTCTGGTTAGACCCTCTGGTTAGGCCCTCTGGTTAGGCCCTCTGGTTAGACCCTCTGGTTAGACCCTCTGGTTAGACCCTCTGGATAGACCCTCTGGATAGACCCTCTGGATAGACCCTCTGGTTAGGCCCTCTGGTTAGGCCCTCTGGTTAGGCCCTCTGGTTAGACCCTCTGGTAGACCCTCTGGTTAGACCCTCTGGTTAGACCCTCTGGTTAGACCGGGCATGGGCAAACTACGGCCCGCGGGCCACATACAGCCTGTTACGCTTTTCAATCCAGCCCGCCGAACTCGTCCAAATTATCGTTAAAAACCTCATACGTTTTCCCCTTCCCTGCAATGCCCACGTTTCTCCAATAGATGGTGCTACTGGTCACGCAGAAAGACGGTCCAAATCTACCTAACCCTACCCCCCGTCCACAGTAAAATTGACGACACCATAACCCCCCCCCCGTCCGCAAATCAACCTAACCATAACCAACCCCCCCCAGTAAAATTGTTTAAAAAAAAAAAAAAAAGTTTGCCCACCCCTGCTCTATCCAAATACTCTTGGCCCGACCCCTCTGTCAAATTTTAGAACCCAATGTGACCCGCGAGTCAAAAGGTTTGCCCACGCCAGGGTTAGACCCTCTGGACCACACCAGAGGAGAAACAGCTGGGTGAGTCATGCAGCCTTCTAAACTGAGCACCATCTCCTGCTGCTGGACCTGGACCACCTCCATACTCCACCCAGGAAAGGTGTGTTGAGTTCCATCCCGACACTCACCCCACACTCTCCCTCCGCTGATCCGTTCACCAGAATCCTGCCACAGTAGAGCCCTGGACAAGTGGAGCTCATGGCCACCGCTGACACACACACACACACACACACACACACACACACACAAAGGGAGATGGACACACAAACAGAGGGAGATAGACACACACACACACACACACACACACGTAAGTTACTGTTGTCAGGATGTTGATGTTAAACCGACATTAAACTGATAGTTAACTGATATTATTATTGAACCGACATTAAGCTGTTGTTTAACTGATATTTAACCGTTATTAAACTGACATTTAGCCGATATTTAACTGATGTTTATCCGATACTAAGCTGATGTTAAACCGACGTTTAACCGATGTTTACACGACGTTAAACTGATGCTAAACCCTGGAATATTTGCTGAACTGATTCAATGTGTCAACGCCAGCTCTTTCAGGCTAACTGGCTACAGTATCCTGTTAGACCACCACCCGATTAAAAACACTTTTCACAACTCGGTATTCCATGTGTAGAAATGGCTAATTAATATCAAACGAGGCCTTTTTAATGATGGAAATATCAGTTTTGGTTTCTTTAACAAGCGAAATTAGTAAATATCGACGCAGATATGCTCGAAGCTAACGTGTAACCAACAGTCACACAAATAAAAAACGGCCTCAAAAGGGCCAATAGAACCAAATAACAAATGCATACTATATACATACATAAATGATATAGATTATACGTACCCATGGTGTCCAAAAAGTGAAAAGACAATTTATTTATATCGCGTAAATCCTTTCGACCGAAACCACCACCGGATACGGACTGAATTAAGTGTAACACCAAAAGGAAGTTCTGTTTTTGAAACATGAGGTTGAACAACCAGACGTGATAAAAACTGAATAAAGCAGCGAAAAGAGGCTTCACAGGTCCTCCTGACAGCAGGAGCGTCTCTGGGGCTTCGTTTTGACTTACCACTGAGAGGGGGGTGCACGACAGGGAACACCTTTTTAGTCTTCTTTTTCTTTGGTCTTTCGTCTTGTCCTAAGGTCTTCTTGTTTGGCCTTTAGTCTTGTTCTTTGGTCTTTAGTCTTCTTTGGTCTTCTTCTTCTTTGGATTCATTCAAATTTAATTCAAACCCAATTTTACCTGATTATAGAGAAACAAATATTTTGTCTGCTTAAGTACATGATGTCTTGGCAAAGAGACAGGTTCAAACACTTCTGGGGAACATCATTGACAAATCGAGGGTGCAATCAATAAACAGTGGTTTCTCTCTCTTAGGCCGAACTCAGGAACACCCTGGACAGAAGCTGCCTGAAGGTGCTGAGCGTGGAGGACTCAGACCGCTTGTACCTGAAGGTACCTGAAGGTACCTGAAGGTACTGAGCGTGGAGGACTCAGACCGCTTGTACCTGAAGCTACCTGAAGGTGCCTGAAGGTACCTGAAGGTACTGAGCGTGGAGGACTCAGACCGTTTGTACCTGAAGGTACCTGAAGGTGCTGAGCGTGGAGGACTCAGACCGCTTGTACCTGAAGGTACCTGAAGGTGCTGAGCGTGGAGGACTCAGACCGCTTGTACCTGAAGGTACCTGAAGGTGCCTGAAGGTACCTGAAGGTACTGAGCGTGGAGGACTCAGACCGTTTGTACCTGAAGGTACCTGAAGGTACTGAGCATGGAGGACTCAGACCGTTTGTACCTGAAGGTACCTGAAGGTGCCTGAAGGTACCTGAAGGTACTGAGCGTGGAGGACTCAGACCGTTTGTACCTGAAGGTACCTGAAGTTACTGAGCGTGGAGGACTCAGACTGTTTGTACCTGAAGGTACCTGAAGGTGCCTGAAGGTACCTGAAGGTACTGAGCGTGGAGGACTCAGATCGTTTGTACCTGAAGGTACCTGAAGGTACTGAGCGTGGAGGACTCAGACCGTTTGTACCTGAAGGTACTGAGCGTGGAGGACTCAGACCGCTTGTACCTGAAGGTACCTGAAGGTGCCTGAAGGTACCTGAAGGTACTGATGGTGGAGGACTCAGACCGTTTGTACCTGAAGGTACCTGAAGGTACCTGAAGGTGCTGAGCATGGAGGACTCAGACCGCTTGTACCTGAAGGTGCCTGAAGGTACCTGAAGGTACTGAGCGTGGAGGACTCAGACCGTTTGTACCTGAAGGTACCTGAAGGTACTGAGCGTGGAGGACTCAGACCATTTGTACCTGAAGGTACCTGAAGGTGCTGAGTGTGGAGGACTCAGACCGTTTGTACCTGAAGGTGCCTGAAGGTACCTGAAGGTACTGAGCGTGGAGGACTCAGACCGTTTGTATCTGAAGGTACTGAGCGTGGAGGACTCAGACCGTTTGTACCTGAAGGTACCTGAAGGTACCTGAAGGTGCCTGAAGGTGCCTGAAGGTACCTGAAGGTACCTGAAGGTGCCTGAAGGTACCTGAAGGTGCCTGAAGGTGCCTGAAGGTACCTGAAGGTGCCTGAAGGTACCTGAAGGTGCTGAGCATGGAGGACTCAGACCGTTTGTACCTGAAGGTACCTGAAGGTGCCCGAAGGTGCTGAGCGTGGAGGACTCAGACCGTTTGTACCTGAAGGTACCTGAAGGTACTGAGCGTGGAGGACTCAGACCGTTTGTACCTGAAGGTACCTGAAGGTGCTTGAAGGTACCTGAAGGTACTGAGCGTGGAGGACTCAGACCGTTTGTACCTGAAGGTACCTGAAGGTGCCTGAAGGTACCTGAAGGTACTGAGCGTGGAGGACTCAGACCGTTTGTACCTGAAGGTACCTGAAGGTGCCTGAAGGTACCTGAAGGTACTGAGCGTGGAGGACTCAGACCGTTTGTACCTGAAGGTGCCTGAAGGTACCTGAAGGTACCTGAAGGTACTGAGTGTGGAGGACTCAGACCGTTTGTACCTGAAGGTACCTGAAGGTGCTGAGCGTGGAGGACTCAGACTGTTTGTACCTGAAGGTACCTGAAGGTGCCTGAAGGTACCTGAAGGTGCTGAGCGTGGAGGACTCAGACCGTTTGTACCTGAAGGTGTCTGAAGGTACCTGAAGGTACCTGAAGGTACTGAGCGTGGAGGACTCAGACCGTTTGTACCTGAAGGTACCTGAAGGTGCTGAGCGTGGAGGACTCAGACCGTTTGTACCTGAAGGTGTCTGAAGGTACCTGAAGGTACCTGAAGGTACTGAGTGTGGAGGACTCAGACCGTTTGTACCTGAAGGTACCTGAAGGTGCTGAGCGTGGAGGACTCAGACCGTTTGTACCTGTAATGCTGACACTGCAGATGCGTTCATGACTGCAGACATGTTCTCATTGCTGTGCTTTGAGGTTCTCTCCCTTTGAACTGCTGATCCACACTCTCAACACCAAGAGTCCATGACTGCTCAGTCCTGCCCATCATGTGTCACAGTCATCAGCACTGCACTTTCACTTGGACTTTCTTCTTCCAGGATTAGCGGAATCCCCCCCCACAGTTGTTTTGGTGTGTGCGTGTATAGGTGTGTGTGTCTGTGTCTGTGTCTATGTGTGTGTCTGTGTCTAGGTATGTGTGTGTGTGTTTTTGCATGTGTGTGTGTATATTTATCTGTGTGTGTTTATGTGTATGTTTATGTGTGTGCGTTTATATGTATGTTTGTATTTGTGTGTGTTTGCATGTGTGTATGTGTGTGGTCCAGGATGAAGGTTCTGTCCTTCTGTCCATCTCTCTCTCTCTTCTGTCCATCTCTCTCTCTCTCTCTTCTGTCCATTTCTCTCTTTCTCTTCAGCCCATCTGTCTCTCCCTCCCTTTCTTCTGTCCATTTCTCTCCCTCTCTTCTGTCCATCTCTCTCTCTTCTGTCCATCTCTCTCTCTCCTTCTCTTCTGTCCATCTCTCTCTCCTTCTCTTCTATCCATCTCTCACTCTCTTCTGTCCATCTCTCTCTCTCCTGTCCATCGCTCTCTCTCTTCTGTCCATCTCTCTCTCTCCTGTCCATCTCTCTCTCTCTTCTATCCATCTCTCTCTTCTGTCCATCTCTCTCTCTTCTGTCCATCTCTCTCTCTTCTGTCCATCTCTCTCTTCTATCCATCTCTCTCTCTTTTGTCCATCTCTCTCTCCTGTCCATCGCTCTCTCTCTTCTGTCCATCTCTCTCTCTCCTGTCCATCTCTCTCTCTTCTATCCATCTCTCTCTTCTGTCCATCTCTCTCTCTTCTGTCCATCTCTCTCTCTCCTGTCCATCGCTCTCTCTCTTCTGTCCATCTCTCTCTCTTCTGTCCATCTCTCTCTCTCTCCCTCTCTTCTGTCCATCTCTCTCTCTCCTTCTCTTCTGTCCATCTCTCTCTCCTTCTCTTCTATCCATCTCTCACTCTCTTCTGTCCATCTCTCTCTCCTGTCCATCGCTCTCTCTCTTCTGTCCATCTCTCTCTCTCCTGTCCATCGCTCTCTCTCTTCTGTCCATCTCTCTCCTGTCCATCTCTCTCTCTCTTCTATCCATCTCTCTCTTCTGTCCATCTCTCTCTCTTCTGTCCATCTCTCTCTCTCTTCTGTCCATCTCTCTCTCTCTTCTATCCATCTCTCTCTTCTGTCCATCTCTCTCTCTCTCTCCTCTGTCCATCTCTCTCTCTTCTATCCATCTCTCTCTTCTGTCCATCTCTTTCTCCTTCTCTTCTATCCATCTCTCTCTCTCTCTCTCTCTCTCTCTCTCTCCTCCAGATCTTATCTATTTCTATTGATCGTCATTTGTATTTGAAACGAGGACGCCTGGACCGCCTATCGATCGGCAGTTGCCATAGCAACCACACGACACGTCACTCGTTCGTGGAGGCGCTTTCGGAGGAAATTTACGACACGTGTGGATGTGAGGAAGGAAGCAGCGGCGCTGCAGCAGTCCGGGCCGAGGCGGGGACGGTCCAGGACCCGGGACCAGGACCCGGGACCAGGACCCGGGACGGTCCAGGAGCCAGGCTGCCGAGCGGCTGCAGGATGCGGACGCGGAGCGGCGGAGGGCTGCGGGCGTGCCCGCGGAGCGGAGGGTGTGTGTGCTGAGGCTGCACGACCAGGTAAAGAGGCAGGTCCCCGGGGGCCCCAGGAGGGCATATATGTCATATCATGACTGAGGAACGTTTCCTCGAACAGGACTGGAAGGAGCTTCATGCCCATTTTCTTTAATAAATTCTCATTGAAATTTACATGATAAACGTGTGATTTTCAGCCGAGCAGCAGTGAGGCGGACATTAAACATTAGAGCAGATACACAGGGAAGGTCGGACCAAACCCCCGCGACCCCCAACCCCCAGTGCCACTGGTCATCTGCTGGTCAGCTGGACTGTAACCATTGACTTTACTGTTATTGATGCAGCCCGTGGACACGGGAGGCGTGTGAAGGTGGAGACACAGGAGTTCCCAGCATGAGGCCATCCTGGAGCCACTGGGAGCAGATGAGATGAAGGAGGATGTGGAACCAGCTGCCAGCATGACTCTACCAGCTGACAACATCACTGGTCTGTCCTCTGGTGTGGCCTTCACTGACCAACTCACTACCACATCAGTGGTGCACATGTAAGTCACACATCTGCCCCTTCATAGAGCTTCAAACAGGAAGTCATCCCTGACCTGTCTGGACTGTGGTTCCTGTAGGACTGGAGATGATGGGAGGCTCCTATGATGTGTCTGCTGTTGGGAATTCAGTCTGTTTGTAAAGATCAGATTGGCACATAGGAAAACTGAGTACCTTAAACTGGGCAGGTAAGGTCACACTTCAGACCTTCAGCTGTTGATCCTGAGGGTGAGATGTAAAAACCTGCAGTAGGATCCATTCAAAGATCCACATCTGCAAATGCAGCGATCCGATGTTGGTTCATTGCAGGTCCTTCAAATCAAGCGCTTACCACACCCGGCCACCTCGGAACCTTCTAGCTGAGGAGAAACCACTTCAGCACGAAGGCTCCTGTGTGGGGTTTGTGGGTTCTTCCCCTGTCTGCACGGCTTCTGTCTGGGTTCTCCGGCTTCCTCCAGCAGACACGTGCATGTGGGGGGAGAGGACCCTTTGGACCTAACCCCAGGATCTAATGTGGCGTCTTTCTTCTTCAGGGTTGTTTCCATAGTGACCAGTCTCGTGACCACCACCAGTACAGAGGCCACAGTGGGAACCAGCAAAAATCTGTCAGCGCTCCGAGACAAGCACGGGAATGAGTTGGAGCTCCTGGAAGCTTCGCCGCTGTCAGTGCTCAGCGCCAGCGGCAGCAGCTCAGTCCTCCAGGGTGTGGCGGTGGCAGCTCAGGCCCTGCTTCTCCTCTCCATCTTCCTCTTATCCAGCCTGGGCAACTCGGCGGTCATCGTGGTCATCATTAAGCACAGGCAGCTTCGGACAGTGACCAATGCCTTCATCATGTCGCTGTCGCTGTCTGACTTCCTCACGGCCATCCTCTGCCTCCCCTTCTCCTTTGTCATGCTGTTCAGTAAGGACGGTGTCTGGATGTTCGGGGACCATTTCTGCGTGGCCAATGGCTTCTTCAACACGTGTTTCGGCATCATCTCTACCTTGACCATGACGCTCATCTCGTTTGACCGGTACTACGCCATCGTCAGGCAGCCGCAGGAGAAAATCGACCGTCACAAAGCAACCCAGCTGTTGCTGGCGGTGTGGCTGACGGCTGTTGTGTTTGCTTTGCCGTGGTATCTCTTCACTTCCACTCCTTCTCAAATCCACAAGCGAGGGTTCTACCACTGCATGTATGTGTTCCACTCTGGCTCCTCACGGTTGGGCACGGCCTACAGCATCTGCCTCATCCTGGTGTGCTTCTTACTGCCTTTCTCCCTCATGTGTTTCTGTCACTACAACATTTGTAAGACTGTGCGACTGTCTGAAATCCGAGTCAGACCCGTGACTACTTACGCGTACCTGCTACGTTTCTATAGTGAGATGCGAACCGCCACCACAGTCTTGATCATGATTGTCTTCATCATTTTTTGCTGGGGGCCGTACTGCTTATTGGGGCTGGTTACCGCCGTGGGGAACTACACCTTTAACCCAGCAATGGACACGGTCGCCATTTGGTTGGCCTGGGCCAATGGAGCCATCAACCCGCTCATCTACGCCATGAGGAACCCAAATATATCGATGCTGCTGGGCCGTAGCAGGGAGGAGGGCTATCGGACTCGCAACATTGCTGCCTACCTCTCCAGCCACAGCCAGAACCGTGACGTCCAGCTGAACCAAGCAGAGAGGATACGGGACCGCTACGTGAGCCGCGCCGGCGTGAACAGTAGCCGCCTGTCCAGTTCCAGTCCAGGGAAAGGAGGCGGAGCAGAGGTAGCCATGTGGGCCTGCAGGAACCCGGTGGTCTTCTTCTGTCGAGACGCCCAGCCTGACACAGCAGTGTTGCCCAGTTTAGCCGGCGGCCCAAAGACAAAGACAGTTGACACCAGCCTGTGAGCTTCTGCTCAAAGCTCCAAGCTTGCTTTGCAGCTTTATCTCAGTATGGAAAAATTGCCCCAATGAGATGCTGAAAATGTGTGAATGATTTGTGGGAGCACATATGCATGTTGAGGACGCTGTCTGCGGACTCGAGGACGCACCTGATTTAGAATCTACAATAGTGGCGGGACGCTCTGCCTCTGCTCCCTAGGGGTGCGTTTAGGGGGTTAGACGGGCTCAGTATGTCTCATTTGCCATTTCTGTGTTCTCTGTTCCACGGCACTGTACAGCGAAGGTGGTCCGGGGGTCCAGCCAACAATCACAGGACTCTTAAATGATCAGTCATCTGGTTTTGATCACATTGTAGCTGCACAAGTCCTGCAAAGAAAAATAAAAGTGCTTTGGGCATCCAGGACACAACATTTGGGAGGGTTTATGATGGGACCAACAAAGCGTCACTCCAGTGTTTGCAAGCTGGATGGTCTGGAAGGCTGTCAGGAATGAGCGGGGATGATTGTAGTGAGCTTTGACATTAATGCTGATGAAGAGGATCAGTGGTAGCACACACGAAAGAGCAAGATCAATGAAGGGAAATATAGAACTGATGGAGACTAGTTTTTCCATGGGTCAAGTATTTTACACTGTGCTGTGAACAATTAAAAAGGTCCCATTAATGATTGTTGGATTGATTAATATCTATGTTTTTTATTATATTTGATGTGCATGGTTAACAATCCTAATATTGGAACTCATAGTTTCACATAACTTTAATTAGATGAAAGAAGTATATAGTATTGACCAGCTGTGACATAATAAAATATACAGGAACAGAACTTTGGATCAGAGAGGACAAAGTGGATCCACAACATCCTGAAAAAGTTCAGTTGTGATTTGATTTCAACTAAGTTTTATTTATATAGTGCCATTAAAAATGCAAATTGTCTCAGGACGCTTTATAAGACCTGGCTTGAAACCTGCAGAGCAGACAGGGGGACATAGCAAGGAAAAGCTCCATTTAAGAGGAAGAAACAACGCACAGTCGAGCGTCTCATTCAGTGACCGTTGTCGAAGATAGCAGCCTTCTTCTCTGTTTACGACACTCTTACTACGGAGCTCTCAAGCCCCAAGAGAAAAAAGAAAAGCCATAAGATTCATAGAATTCTAAGATTATTCTCAGAATGACATCACTGAAGCTGCTTTTATTTTTTTAGGATTCTTTGTGAATATGGGTCCAGTAGATGGCAGTACTGCACCTCCAGGTTCCCAGTTACCAATCAAATCAAAGAAAAAATACCACTACTAGTGTTACTACTACTACCACAACTACTAGTACTAGTGTTACTACTATCACCACTACTACTACTACAACAACCACTACTACTGCTATGATTACTACTACCACCATTACCATCACCACCACTAGTATTACGACTATTACCACCACTACTACCACCACCACCACCATCGCAATTACTACTGCTAATACTACTACTACTACTACTGCTACTACTACCACCACAACCACTACGACTTCTACTACAATTACCACCATCACTGCTACTACTATTATAACTACCATTACTACTACTACTACTACTACTACTGCTGCTACTACTAGTGGTACCACAGTCCAGTCCAGTCCAGTGAAGTCCAGTTATTCTACTGATTCCATTGATGATTGTACTGATTCCACTGATAATTCTACTGATTTACTGATGATTCTGCTGATTCCACTGATGATTCTACTGATTCCATTAATGATTCTACCGATTCTGCTGATAATTGTACTGATTCCACTGATAATTGTACTGATTCCACTGATGATTCTACTGATTCCACTGATGATTCTACTGATTCCACTGATGATTCTACTCACTACTAATCAGCAGCAGCATCAACTCACTCACCTACAAAATCTCCAAACATTTAGCCACCATTTTAGCTCCGCTGGCAGGAAAGACCACATCCACATCCTCACAGGACTTCACCAACAGGGTCAAGGATGTAGTGTTGGAGCCAGATGATACACTGTTACCATATGATGTCACATCTCTTTTACGTGCATCCCCACTACAGAAGCAGTTCAAACTGTAAGGAAACGTCTTCTAGAGGACCAGCGGAGTGAGGTGTGAGGAGGGAGGGGTGAGGCAGAGTGAGGTGTGAGGAGTGAGGGGTGAGGCGGAGTGAGGTGTAACCCTAACCATCTGCGCCCTGCTGGATCTCTGCCTGACCACAACCTATTTCCAGTTTCAGGGAGGTTTCTACAGACAGAAACAGGGCTGTACCATGGGCTCACCGGTGTCGCCCATAGTAGCCAATATATACATGGAGGACGTGGAGAGCAGGGCCTTGGCCTCCTTCAGAGGAACCAGCCCCAGCCACTGGTATAGATATGTGGGACACATATGTGGATGACACATGCTGCTCCACATTCCCATGCTGGATTCATGCTCCACTACCTCCAACAATGATAATAAAAACAACAATAATGACGATGACACTGCTGATAAAAACAACAACAGCAGCAATCACGACAAGAGCAGGAAACATTAAAAATCACATTTGCCGTAATGTGACTTTTCACAGTGATCATGTGACCACAGCACCTAGCGTGTCTATGCTAATGAGGGAGCAAAAACTTGTTCCCTTTCACACACACACACACACACACACACACACACACACACACACACACACACACACACTGTAGTCACTGTGGTATGACTGTGACTGCCTCCATTAGGAATGCAGTATTGTGTGTTTTGAACAATCCAAAACTAAACTCTAACCCCGGCAGTTTCTCTGTGCGCGCACACACACACACACACACACACACACACACACACACACACACACAAACACACACACAAACACACACCCCTGTGACAGGGACTGACCCATGAACTCAGAGAGAGACAGAGAGCACAGCAGAGCTCCATCAGCCAGTGAGCTGGCGGCTCCTGTTCGGTACATTTATACATTTATTTATATGTATTTTGTATTTTGGTTGCTTTTGTTCCTCTGCTGATCTTAAGAACCGGCTCCATGGAGTTTACATGTCTGGTGTGGATTCAAGAGGTCTCCAGGCTTTGAGGACCGTCCTGTGCTACAGAGGCTGACCATGGCATCGTACTGCATCACATAGGAGCCACCACACGGGTAGGAACCGGCCACGACTGGGACCTTCATGTCTCAGCTCGTCCATCCAACCTGACACCATTTCTGAGAATGGAAATGCAACTCTCACCAAACGACATTGATGCTGTGCTGCTACTGTAAAAATTAAATCCAGTAATGAACAGAAACATTTTTCTATGCATTTTGCACTAAATCTGAATTCTCTTAAAAAAAGATAAAACATGAAAACATTCCACACTAAAACAATTCCCACAGTAAAAACCTGTCAATCTGGTGACTCGGGTAAAACTACTAATGCTGTCCACACTATACAAGCAAAAGTGCCAGATTCAAAATATAAAACAATTACAATAAGAAACTCTTTTAAACCCGGTGTTTGTTGTTTTATAACACTCCAGAAATGGTCCATTTTGTCCCAGTTTTTGCCTCCGTCACAATAGAAAAGTGTCTGAAGGGTGCTCTGCAGCATTTAGCCAAACCAGCATCACTTGTTAATCAGGTAATTCATCAGTTTCAGTCACACATTCAGCCTCAACAACAAGCTATGTGAGCACAGAACAAAGCTTTATTGTTAAACTGGACAAGAAAATGTTGCTATTGTAGTATTTATACACATATATAACACTGACAGCATGAATTGTCCCTTAGCACCCTAGGTATGCCAACCTTTGACCTTGGGCTGGTGTTGATCGTTTGGGTATTGATTCAATACCCAAACGCACAACAGGAATCACTACTGAGTCCTGCAGCAAACATTGACATTTAAACAAGAGAGGACAACTGTTAGATTTCTGAGCTGAGTCCCACTCTTGATCAGACCACAGTGGACTTTATGTTTCAACAATTCCAGAAGTTTAAGTTGAAAATCTGTTATATATTTGCCTCACTGACCCAGTGTTTCAGCCTTTTCTCATAGGTATTCAACAGTTATTGCAATTACATTAGTCTTGTTTATGTGTATGTTTGTTTGTTTTAGACCCACTGTATCATTCAGATTGCTTAGGCAATTATTGAATTATACATTCATCTTCACACCCTGAATAATGAGGATTTTAGTGATGTACTCCTAGAATTGTCTCATTTCTAGGAGCATATCACTAAAATCCTTTATTTATTGAATAAAGCTCCGACTGTTGGAAATAATAAAGAAATAATAAATGTAGCTAGTAGCATTTATGCTACATCGATGTTTCAGCCACATCCTGATCCATTATGAGATACTTGGAATTGTAAAAGTTGTTTAATCACCATTGCATTAGTGATCAATGATATGAAGCACGCCCTTAGGGCTCCTTCACAGAGCAACAGAAGTGAAAACAGCCTGGATTGGTCCTGGTGCCCCCCCAGGGACTGCTGCTTGCTCTTGGTCTCCAGGCTCTCCAACCTGGTCAGCACCGCTCAGGTGTGCTCGGGGGGCTTCTCAACACATTTAATGTGAAAGCAACAAAAGCCTGAAATTTTCCAATAAAACTAAAATTCCCATGGAAACTTTCAGGAAATATTTCCAGTCTTTGGAAGCCTGTTTGGTGCCGTGTTTGGAGCTACCTCATGTGGGCTCTGGGGTGAATCACATTCTTCCTCAAATAACTCCCTCGAACACAAGCGTGTCAGCTGATTCACGAGGTGCGCTCACAGCAAGAACTCCAGTTAGAGCCTGTCAGTCACAGCCAGGGAAAGGTGTGGAAGTAGGAATGTGTGTCTGCCTGCCGCCTCTGGTAGCCGGCAGTAGTTCAGCGCTTTGACTGTTTGCTCCTCTGTTTGGGCAGGTCGCTATGGTTTCACGGCTAAAGCAGCATCAAGGGCGGGGCCTGGCATCACTTTTCTCCTGTTGCTTGAAAGGAAACGAGCAGCCAGAGATCACTTACTGCCATGATAACATCAACGGTGTGGTCTCCCTGGAGCCCACCCTGCCCATGCCCCCCCCCCAGGAGCTGGAGGTCATGTTCACAGAGCTGGTGGTGAGTGAGTCAAGTCCTGCTCCGGTCGGCCGCTGTGCTTCTCTTCATGCTGCTCTCATCCATCCTTCCTAGGATGAGCTGGACCTCAGCGAGGAGCACAGAGCCAACATGTTTTCTTTACCAGCAGAGAAGAAATGGCAGATCTACTGTAGTAAGAAAAGGGTTAGTTCATTCAGAGGTTCACTTCCAGCTTCTGCACCACCGTCCTGCGCAGACCTCCACCTAATATGAGGAAGTTATCAGTAAGAACTGTGACAAATGTCAGCAATGATGTTTGTTGCTTATATGTGTGGTCTAGAACAGAGGGGGCTCCTGGACGATGGAACACATGCTGTGGTTTGCCCTTTGGCTGCTATATGCTTTCATCTGTTTGTGTGTGTTTCAGGAGGCCGATGAGAGTAAAGGAGCAACCAGCTGGCCAGATTATTACATAGACCAGCTCAGGTGTATGTCTGCTGTGAGTCACACCAGCAGATGATTAAAGCACAAAACCACCATAAAACATACTGCTGAACAAGCTCTTGAATACATTTACAATACAACATAAATTCTGCGCTCATTATTTGAACAAATGTCTCAATAGAGGAAAACTCTACTGATGCTGGACGAGGAAGACGTTGGAAGACAAATGATCATAGATGAGTTGAAGACAGCACTGAGGACACAGCCCATGAGGTATACGTCCCAAAATGTGTTAAATGAAAATCAGTAGGGCATGCAAGAACTCCCAGTGCCCAGTGGGGGGTCATGCAGCAGATGAGCAGAAGCAGGTAGCCCTTCTTCATCAATGCCTTGATGCAAAGAGAAGTCCACATGCACAGGACAACAGCACAGCCTTGACAGATCCACCAGGAGGAGGGGGCATCAACTCAGCAACAGGACCACAGCAGGATTAGGCTGTGTATCAATTCAGATTAGATCAGAACAGATCAGTTAAGATTAGATTAGATCAGAAAAAAATCAGATTAGAGTAGATCACATTAGATCAGATTAAATAAGATTAGATCAAATCAAATTAAATTAGACCAGATTAGATCAGAGCAGATTAGATCAAATCAGAACAGAGCAAATCAGATTAGAGCATATCAGATTAGTTCAGATTAAATTAGATCAGATCAAATGAGATTAGTTCAGAACAGAGGAAATCAGGTTAGAGCAGAGTAGATTAGATCAGATCAAATCAAATGAGATTAGATCAAATCAAATCAAGTCAGATTAGTTCAGGTTCAATTTGATCAGATCAGATTCAGCTTGATTGTCATTTAGCAGTATCCAACCAGAAGCCTTAAATACTGCACCTGGTGAAGCTTTGGTGCTCCATGATGACAGATAAAAAGTGTAGGTGCTTATGAACAGAAAGTATGAATAGACATTCGACATCAACTCTCCCTCTACATAAACATTTTAAAAACATTCTTAGGTTGCCACTTCTCCACACATGAACTAAACAGTTACATTTATACCAATCTGCTGTATATTTGTTAGGTTTGTGACGAGATTCATCGACTTAGATGGTCTGTCTTACATCCTGAATTTTCTGAAGTCAATGGACTACGAGAGCACTGAGTCTCACGTCCACACCTCGCTGATCGGCTGCATCAAAGCACTGATGAACAACTCTCAGGGCAGGTCTCATGTGCTGGGTCACTGCGAGGGCATCAACATCATCGCTCAGAGTCTGGTGACTGAAAACATCAGAGCCAAGGTACCAGACACAGACATGCTGTGGAATTGTTCACGGCTTTCTGCTCTTTAGAATCACACATTTCCTCTTTTCATACGTCATTCACTCTCTGGTAATTTCTCGGCATGTCCTTGATGGCATCCGTCCTCAGAGTTGCAGGAACACTGATTAATCAGCACCCAACCAAAGACATGAGGTTATTGTGCAGGGCCCGAGCTCACCACAGCCTGCTTCTAGCCTAACTGCGCCTCTGACTGACCAAAATTCATGTTATTAAATATTCCACATTATAAAGTAGACTTTCAACTAGACAGAGAGCACATAATAAAATAATAATAATAATTTTTTAAAAAATGAAATTTTGGTTAAAAAAGATTGAATTGTTTGTTGTTTAGATATTTGTAGGTAGTTGCCCTGTTGGTTTTACTGACCTGGGTTTACTTTATTTAGTTTTTATTAATTATTGATTGTATTGGATCAGTAGTTTGAGATATAAAGGAAAAATCACCACGTTTTGTTGTACGGATGTCATTGTGCATAGTTTAGTCCTGGCTCAGGAACGGGGGCACATGGACAGAGCAGACCTGTCACATGTCTGTGCCTCCTGACAGATCGCTGTGTTGGAGATCCTTGGAGCGGTGTGCCTGGTACCTGGAGGACACAAGAAAGTGCTTGAAGCCATGTTGCACTACCAGAAGTTTTCTGCAGAGAGAACACGTTTTCAGGTCTTCTATTTACATATCTATAATACAACAAAAACAGAGTAACATATGGAACAAGTACACGTTATTCTGTTAATGAACTATTTAGTTGATTGATGACATTGTGGTGGTCGATGAGATCTCCTGTGAAGTTGAGTGAGAGTGTGTTTCAAAAAGCCAAATGTACAGTTGGGGCGTTATTGTCAACCTCTCAGCTATGGCTGCTGTTGGAGGATATTATGGCCATTCAAAGTTTCAGAATCTCCTTCAGAACATGTGTTACCTGATGTAAGGAGGTGCAAGGCACTTTAAAGAGATATAATAAGAACAATGATAATGAACATTGACTAATGAAATCTTAAATTCAGCAAAAAGATCAACGTGGTTCTGCAGGTTTTTTTAACATGACGGTGGAGTTAACTACTGATTAATGAGGAGATGAATGTTCTCAATGTTCTGACTGAAACTCTTGGAAACTATTATATAACTATTATATTGGAAATGATATTGAAGAAATAATGTGTTTTAGAAATACAACAAATTCAGCAACTGTGTCTGCAATGATGGATGAAAAGGTTGATGAAATCTTAATATTCAAAACATGTTACTGGCAACCTTTCTGAGCTTTGAGTGTACATTGCTGTATCGATCCACGGAGCGAGGCAGTGCAGTTGTGTAGCAGGATCTCATCTGTTTCAGACCCTCCTGACGGACCTGGACCGATCTACAGGACGCTACAGAGATGAAGTCAACCTGAAGACAGCCATAATGTCCTTCATCAATGCTGTGCTCAGCAAAGGAGCAGGGGAGGTAAAGAACAACCTCAGCATCAGCGATATCTTTGAGGAAAAGGTTTTGTCCTTTCTTTCCTGGCAGCCTCCTTCCAGGCAGAATTTCACCTATAGTTTTCAGTTTATTTGGGTCAGAGAGGCACATCATATTTTCCCCAAACACCTATTCAGCCCCGACCCTGAGGCCCCTTTCATTGCTTTATTTGACTTACATCTGAGAGTTCTGAGTACAGGTGAGGGTTGGAACACAGCCTAACAAGTAACCTGAGAGCTTGGTCTTCAGTCATTTCATGTGATTCGCTTCACTTAAGCCCTCCTCCAAGTCTCTGCTTTTTGCCTTTTCCATGCCATCTGGGAGGAGATTTCATCATCCTATGCAAATTGGCGTTGGGTTAAGCCACATTAAGTAGGACTCCAGATCACATTTTGCTAGTTTGAGAAAACAGTTTATGTAACAAATTCTTTAGCATAACTCGACAAGTCACAATCAGAAATCTAAACAATAATTGAATACATGAGATAATTAAACTGAGTTTTTAGTCTTGGTTTTGATCCCTGCGTTTGACAAATCTGCCTATTCTAGCTATCAATTTCCATTCAGTCACTCTATTCTGTACTGATTGTTGTGTTAGTGAAAAACAATGACAGTAATAATAAAGTCAGAGGAGACAAATTGCTCCCCAGTTTGACGTGGGAATGGGCTTTGGCCTAACCCACCCTTTAAGTACAAGCTCCACCCCCTCCTCCATGTTTTACCAGAGCAGAGCAGCAAGGTGGCGGCCAGGTACATTCAACCAAACACAGAGGCTGAGTTTGATTAAGTGATTGTGTGTTTGTGAACTTCCCCTTTTATTAACCTTAATGTGCACGAGTACATTTAATCTCAGGACTGTCAGTCCAATCAGGAATTGTGTATTTGCGGTGTTCTAGTCCCTTCTCATTCATTACTGGAGGGGCACATGTAAATGCTTTTACCATTAAAGTCCAAATTGATTTTGGAGTTCTGCTGAATAATGTAAGCAGTGAGACTAATTTTGGCTAACAAACCACATGGATAATAGTTTTTAATTCTCTTGCTAATCTAACTTTATATTAGATTTTTTTTTTTTTTTAATTGGAGTGGACAGAAAGAATTGTCGGTGCAGTTGATCTCCATCCTGGGGTTAGATAACCCCAGTTTGGGGTTCTTGATGTAAAACTTTATTGATGTCTTTGATAGAGAGAGAGACAGTGTAATAATTACTTATGCTGGTTTCCATATGGAATCACAATGTGTTTCCAGACCAGTCTTGAATTCCGGATCCATTTACGTTACGAGTTTCTGATGTTGGGCATCCAGCCGATCATCGACAAACTGCATTCGCATGAAAATGCCACCCTGGACAGGTATGAGCTGCACCTGAAGGTGCTTGTGCACTTAAATTACTGTCATCAAAGCAACTATGAAATTTCCCAACTTACACTACAACCATTTAATATTTATTTATTATAATTGGTAGTTTAGCACAAGCTCCTTGACTAATTTATGCAGGAGCTCCTGTAGTACAGGATTTAACATATTATCTGATAGAGAAACATTAATTTGGGTTTTCATTTTACTAGTTTATGGAACACAACATGTTTGAATTCTCACCTGACTCAACCAACCCTTTACACATCACCTTACTCTGCTTAAGTGTTGAAGTTTGTAGCCCACATCAGGTTGATTCCTTGAGTAATTAATTTGCCAAGTTGTGTTGCAGTAGAGGCACACGTGTCCACAGCCATGACAAATGTATTTGTATGTAATGTTTTTGCAGACATCTGGAATTTTTTGAGATGTTGAGGAATGAAGATGAGCTTCTCATGTCCAAACGCTTTGATGTTGTGAGTATATTAATGGCTTCCTCTGCCTTATTAACCAGCATAACATGCTTTAAAGCTGATGATCAATACCCTGACCTGTCTTCCTTCAGCTCCACGTTGAGACCAAGAGTGCCAGCCAGATGTTTGAGCAGATCAAGAAGAACCTGATCCACACAGAAGCATACCCTCACCTGCTGTCTGCACTGCAGCACTGCCTCTTAATGCCCTGTAAGCACATTTTACTCCTTCACAATGCCTCTGTATATTGTACATGGTGACAGCAGACGCCTGCACCTGTGCTGCCATGGTGACAGCAGACGCCTGTACCTGTGTAGATAAGCAAAGCGGTACCTTGCTGCAGTACTGGGTGCTGCTGGATCGGATCATTCAGCAGCTGGTTCTACAGACGGACAAAGGTGAAGACCCTGATGTGGCCCCACTGGAGGACTTCAGTGTTAAAAATATCATCTCTATGTAAGTCTCAATCATCTGTAACTGACACAGTAGGTGCACCTCAATAAAAGGTAACAGCAATTATACCTAAGCTGCTCTAAATGTATCTAGGCATTAATTGTAAATCGATAAACACGTGAACATCATGAAAGACTGTTGTTTTACAGGTGTGACTGGTTTACTGCCACTCTATTTAAAAACTTTGAAGTCTTTCTGGTGAAGGTTGAAACAGTGCACTTCTCCATTAAAGGTGTATTGCTTAATATTTAGATCTTCAGGGAATGTTCAAAGATGGATTCAAGTCAATGTTTTGATAGAAGTGCACGTATTGAGACAAATGCTAGATGTGCTTTTCATTTTCAATTACTGTATATCTTCACATCAAAACAGTAAAGTCTGGTCTATAGCAGGGGTCGGCAACCTTTTCTACTCAAAGAGCCATTTCCCAATGAAAAGAAAGCACAAGGCGCACTGCCAAAAAACGGGTCTGAATGGGTTTTTTTTCCATACATAAGGCGCATTCAGCGAACCAAAACAGTCAGAAAACTCACTTTATTTTGGGGTCTATATACCATATTTTCCACACCATTTCATAGGGCAGTCTCAATTACGTGGTCTATTTCTGTAATTAACCAACATATTATAAGACGCATGCTAAAACATACAGTAACAAAATGACAATGGAAGCAAAACAGTGAGTTTCATCAATTTAATTAAGCAAAATATTCATAAGCGTGTCACATTACCAGGGCCATTTCAGGGGAGGTGATTAGCAGCACACCTCTGCTGTTACCTGACATGCCTAGCATCGGTGTTGCACCAATCAACCGGGTGGAGCTTTACTGTAGTACGCTTAGCAAAGGCACACAGCTGATTGTGGTCTACACAAGTCCACACACTGCGCACCGTCGATTTTGACAAAATTTCAGGGTCTTAAGTGTGCCTTATCTTGCGGAAAATACGGTAACTAATATTGATCCATATATAAGGCGCATCGGATTCTAAGGCACACTGCCAGTTTTTGAGAAAATGACAGGCTCTTAAGTGCACTTTATAGTGCGGGAAATACGGTACTCATTATTTATTTTCCAAAGTCACAGGGAGCCACAACAGAAGGATGAAAGAGCCACACGTGGCTCCAGAGCCACGGGTTGCCGACCTCTGGTCTATAGAATAATTCCATCTAAATGACTGAGAGCCAACAAATCTTGGGGCTTTTTTCCTGTTTCTGTAGGCTCATTAAGGAGGAGGAGGTCAAGAAGTGGAAAGAACATGCTGATAAAATGAGAAAAGGTAAACATGAGGTTTTTAACTTTTTTAGCCTTTAGATGTCCGTCCTCCTAAAGCAATATCCCAAAAAGGCCACTGGGCTGTATAAGAGTGGTTTTCTTAACAGCTTGCCTCGAGGGTGACCTGGTGTTGTGATGGGGGCGGGGCCTGGTTCCACTGTCAAGTTGGGTTCAACAGGTGGTGCCAATTTACTTTGGACCGCCTTAAGAATGAAGCTGAGGAGGGCTGGTTGATGACTGCAACCATACACACTTGGTTGTTCATGCCATCATGGGCACGCTGATGACACGACTTCCATTTTTATACAGACAGACAGTTTTGAAAAAAAATGATTGAAGCCACAAATGACATGTAGTAATTAAAAACATTGAAGCGCATAGTTTAGGAATCTATAAAATTTCAACTGTAAAAGTGACCATTTCAGTCACTGTTCAGTGTGTTTACAAAATGGAAATGATGGGACATTTGATAAATTCTATATCCAGTCATAATAAAATAACATCACATAGTCTTGAGTTGTGTGCTCATGGTGGTGCACGGATGAGGAGAGTTCATGTTTTTGTCGATTCTCTGAAAATATTTATGTGAGAGCAGTGGTGACCAAAAAGGGGCACTGAAAAGAATGCTTGCATTATTGAGACATGTTTTATGAGAATGTTACTAGTTTCAGCCTGCTGAATGACGTCAATGCTCATCCTTTTCTCTGACTCTGTCAGATTATATCATGTTTTCTCTGATTATTCAAAGGGTTCAAACTTTCTAAAATTAATGCAATTATATTCCTTATTATGAGTTAACAATTTTCATTTGTTAACAGTAGAAGAAAATGTCACTCTGAAAAAACATATGTGAAGAAATAAAACGTTTCTTAACATAGTAGTGATTACATCACCACTGCACTCCTCACTGCACATTTTTAGTGTCTCAAACAAATGAGAATTTCCACACAACAGCCGACTCATTCAAGGGTAGTTGAGCAGAGTAACCCAGGAAATCTGTTCTGTCCAGAACATCAGAATTTACAGCAGCGTTATGAGAAGAGAGAGCGAGAATGTGAGGCCAAGAACAAGGAGAGGGATGACATGATGGTGATGCTGAACAAGATGAAGGAACGGCTGGAGAGGGAGTGCAGTGACCACAAACAGGCTAAAATGCAGCTCGCAGAATTGTCAGCTCAGCTACAGCAAATTGTGAGTTCTTCGTCCCCTTTCGATCATTTGAAGTCTTTTCTTATCAGTCCACGTCATCTGAATGACTCTGCTTTGTCTTTAGACATCCTCTGTCCCAGGAGGACCTCCTGTCACATCCACTGTATTCGTCCCCCCTGTTGCTCCTTCTCTTATTCCTCCTCCTCCTCCTGCACCACCTCCACCTCCAGGAGGGCCTCCAATTGCCACAGGTCCCTTTGCTCCGCCACCACCACCTCCAGGAGCTCCAGTCAGAGTAGCAAAGAGGAAAAATATTCCACAACCATCACACCCACTGAAGTCCTTCAACTGGAGCAAACTTCCAGAAGTAAACTAATTTCTGATGTTATTTGTTTGTTCTGATGTTTTTACTTTCTTTTTTAATGTAGCTGTTGGGTTCAGCTCTTTATTTTAAGCCCCACTGGCCCAACAGTCAGTGTTCAACACATCTTTAAAAGGGACTAAAATACTCGGTCACATCTGTCTGCATCTCCTTTGGTACCAGCAGTCTTCCCCCTGCTGATGCCTTCCCAGCACTGTAGGGCCCCTGTGCTTGGCCCCTGGATGTGGGCCCCTGGATGTAGGCCCCTGTGCTTGGCCCCTGCGTTTGGCCCCTGGATGTGGGTCCCTGGATGTAGGCCCTGTGCTTGGACCCTGCGTTTGGTCCCTGGATGTGGGCCCCTGTGTTTAGCCATGCGTTTGGCCCCTGTGTTTAGCCCTGCGTTTGGCCCCTGTGCTTGGCACTACGTTTGGCCCCTGCTTGTTACAGCTACCAACATTTCCAAGAGTTTCCTCTTGCTGAACTACTTGTGTGTCAGCTTCCAAACAATCCCGGCTCCTCCCTCCTCGACTCTCTTGGTCACTCCTGTTGGGGGAAAGACGGCCTGAGACGAGTTTCTTCTCCCACCTTGTGGGGACCTTCCAGAGATCTGCCCAGTGGTGTTTGGGTGACTCCTTCCAGCTGTTCCAGATGCCTGTTGTCCTGGGACACAGCCTTGATCCTGAAGCACTCCAGACTCATGACCTCCTCGGTCCACATCCTCCGAGCTCTTCCTGCCAACAGTCTCTTGATGTTGAATTGTCTGTGTGTAAGATGGGTTCTGTGGCCCCTGGGCTCCTGAGGGCAGCACTCCAGGGGCCAGGATCATTCTACCAAGATCATTGGAGCACTTAGAAGAAGCATTTAGGATTACCGTTGCATGCATCAGCTGATTGGTCTCAGTGATGGTAGTGGTAGGAATGGGTGACAGCCTTGGCAAGGAGGGAGTTGAGATCCCCCAGGACTTGATGATTCTCTCTCGGGTCAGCTGCCCTTGTCCTGATTCTGTCTATCATTGGGGCTTTGTACCCAATCTCAATGTTGGGGGGGTGATGATGAATTCACCCCCGTACTGACCTGGCATCCTGGCTCCCCCTTGCCGCAGCATATTTGTATCGTGCTAGAGGCACACTGTGTGTGTGTGTGTATATGTATGTGTGTATGTATATATATATATATATATATATATATATATATATATATAATATACACACACACACACCATTAACTCTTATTTCAATTTGTGACTTTTCTGTTGATTTCAGGGCTGGATAGAAGCCACAATATGGAAAGATATTGATGATCTGAAGGTGTTTAAAGTTTTGGATTTGGAGGACTTCCAGAAGACCTTCTCAGCCTACCAGAAACCTCAAGTAGGATCGGCCAGTAACACAGCCATTCTCCGTCTCTATGAAAATCTTCTAAAATATTATGTTGTGAAACATGACGCTATATCAATGCTGAGGTTAAGACGGATTTTATCAATATTTTGATTTACTCTTACAATTTTTTTTGTTTCTGCAGAAGAGTGCTGAAGATGACTTTTCCAAAAAGGTCAAAGAACTTTCTGTAATTGATGGCCGGCGAGCACAGAACTGTAATATTCTACTCTCACGGTGTGTGTGTGTGTGTGTGTGTGTGTGTGTGTGTGTGTGTGTGTGTGTGTGTGTGTGTGTGTGTGTGTGTGTGTGTGTGTGTGTGTGAGAAATTAATTCTACTTTGTCCTTTTTAGACTAAAAATGACAAATGATGAGATCCGCCATGCTATCCTGTCCATGGATGAACAGGAAGACCTGCCTAAAGACATGTTGGAGCAGGTAACACCACACACACACACACACACACACACACAGATTAAGAAAAGAGAAACAAAAACGCTTTGTGTGTGTAGCTTCTGAAGTTTGTTCCAGAGAAAAGTGACGTTGAGTTATTGGAAGAGCACAAACACGAACTGGATCGTATGGCCAAAGCTGATCGCTTCCTGTACGACATGAGCAGGTAAGCTGAAGGTTTCAGGATCCACGATGTACATGGTAGATTTCAGCCTGCTTCCAGATGAGGTGTGTGTGTGTGTGTGTGTGTGTGTGTGTGTGTGTGTGTGTGTGTGTGTGTGTGTGTGTGTGTGTGTGTGTGTGTGTGTGTGTGTGTGTGTGTGTGTGTGTGTGTGTGTGTGTGTGTGTGTGTAGCATCAACCATTATCAACAGAGATTACAGTCGCTCTACTTTAAGAAGAAATTTGCTGAAAGGGTGACAGAAGTCAAGCCCAAAGTTAAAGGTACATTTTTAGATCTTCTACCTTCACTATTTCCTTCTTTATTATCACATTTGTACAGTCACAACATGCACACACATCCTGTTCAACATTAACACTGATAAATTATAAAAATGTGGTTTCAGCTTTGAGTCTTGCATCCAAGGAGGTGGTCCACAGCAGGGCTCTGAGCCAGCTCCTGGAGGTGGTCCTGGCCTTTGGGAACTACATGAACAAAGGCCAACGAGGGAATGCCCATGGATTTAAAGTGTCCAGTCTAAACAAGCTAGCTGACACCAAGTCCAGCATTGACAGGTAGAGTACGTCAGAACGCACCAGAAATGGCTGTTTTTGCCACCTCATTCATGTCAGCTCAGTACACAATAAGTGCACGTCCTGTTCCACTTTCAGCATCGGTTTCTCTGTTCTGTTGGACATTTGCATGTTGTTGTTCGACTGTGAGTGTCCTAAACGTTAAACATGCGAATCGGAGTTTGTTAATGTGAAAGTTCTCATTTGGAATGTCAGGTTTCTTGACAGCTTTACAAATGTGCATTGAATGAATGTGTTGTGGGTCACAGAAACATCACTCTGCTCCATTATATCATCACCTTCCTGGAGAAGAAGTACCCCTCAGTGGTGGCTTTCAGTGAGGAGCTGCAAAATATACCAGAAGCTGCTAAAGTCAAGTAAGATGCTCGCTCAGCTGTCGCGTTTGTTCATCTGTTCCCCCTAAAGGGGGTCTCTGGCCTGGGGACTGGACTTCACTAGACCTCAGCAGCTGAATTAAAGCCTGAGCATGGAGGCTGGTCACCATCATTCTTTTATTCTGTTGCTTCCAGCATGATGGAGCTGGAGAAGGACATTGGCTCTCTGAAATCTGGCCTGAAATGTGTTGAGGCGGTGAGTGAGTCCAGCCATTTGAAAATATCTGGACAGCCACTGATCATTTCAAGAATTGTGCTTGTTCTGCAGGAGCTGAACTACCAGCAGGCTCGGTCCCCTCAGGGTCCAGAGGACAAGTTTGTCTCAGTGGCCAGGCAGTTCCTGACAGTGGCCTCCTTCAGCTTCTCCGATGTTGAGGATTCCCTCACTGAGGCCAAAGATGTGGTAATCAAGCTTCTCTCATTTCTTGGTCAGGTTGTGGTGCCCGCCCAGTCCTGCTGATCTCAGCCATGCTCACTGCTCTACTGTATAAATGTTCATGGCTTTATTCAACTATAACATTAATGTCTTCACCTTTTCTATATTGTGACATTAAAAAAGTTAAGTTGACGTTTCAGAATGGGTGTTATTTATAAGCAGCAGTTTTATACTATACAATATACCACAGAATGCACAGTTCTAAATGTAAATGGTGGGCAAGGAAGGTGGAAACCCTTTTTAGAAATATTAGATATCTGCCATTATTGTCAGAACATCCACGTGTACATGCGTGGTGTACACGTGTGAACATGTGTAAAGATGTGTGAAGATCATCAAGAATGGAGAACTATAAAAGCTATGTTACTCTGACAATGGAATAAAGGAATTTTGAAGCAGGTGAATGAAAGATGAGGCTTAATGTAGCAAAGGCCTTGTGTTGTGTTTGAAGTTCAGGAAAGCACTCAGACACTTTGGGGAGGACCAGACCAAACTCCAGCCTGATGTGTTCTTTGGGATCTTCGACACCTTCCTGACAGCTTTTTCAGAGGCCAAACAAGACAACGAGAACATGGTGAGGCGTAAGGAGGAAGAGGAGAAACGGGCACTGAAGGAGGCACAGGTTTGAAACAATCTACATGGAGAAGCTGATGTTCATCTCACATGTCATCTTCAGAGATCAGAACTCTTCAGAGGAACTCTTACTCAAGGGCTATGCTTTCAGAATCTCTTTATCTTCTGTTGCAGTTGAAGAAAGAGCGGGAACAGAGGATGAGGAAGCCAAATGAAGAAGAGGAGAGTGGTGAGTTTGATGACTTGGTGTCCGCTCTTCGCTCTGGGGAAGTGTTTGAGAAGGACCTGTCCAAAATTAACCGCCGAAAACAGAAGAGGCACGACATTGACAGCAGCCGGGAGAGACCAGTGTCAAAGCTGAACCAGTGAGGACACTGGCTTGAACCAGCAGGACACACTATTATTTGCACTTCAATGTTCTGGTTTGTGCTGGATTTAGATTATTTGTATGCAAACATGTGTGATTACAATGTACAGATTGATATTTTGTTGTGCTTCCACTGTTGACTGCTTGTAATATTTTAAATGATATTGTGATAAAATAACATCTGCTCTCAAACTGTTGTGATGTGTAACACAATGACAGACATGTCAGTACTACGTCACCAAATTTTTAGGATCTCCATGAAATGACACCAGAAACAGTTGTAGATGAGTCAATCATTAAATCCTTAATGTGAACGTTACCTGGCTCCCTTCATGGTGAAGCCGGGGACTGACATACAAGCTTCAGACTCGCATCCATGTTAATGTACACATACATACATGACCCTGTCATCTTAAAAGTGGTCGGATGTAAGATCTGTACTGAACAACTGGCCTTTCATGGTGAACGACACCTAAACTCCCCCCAGTTGCTGTTGCTGCTACCCTAGAGGCAGGCCTATGACAGCTGACATATAAAATAAAATATCCCTCATCTATAAAATATCAACATTTAGAAATAACAGTTTTGTGGACATACATATTTGCTTGTTTTTGTTTAAATGAACATAAACATTGCGTGTTTGTGTTCTTTGGTAGATATCATGGTGCAGGAGCCATTTGGCTTGTCTTGTAGGCATGAAGGTCATGATGGAGATAAAATATAAGGAAGCAAAAGAGAAAGCTGGCAAATTCTGAGACATTCAGCTTGATGGCAGCCATCTATGAATATGGACCCATTCCATGGGGTCTAAATATCTAATTAATGATGGAAATATTTTCATGATTAAATGTTTATTTTTCCTGCAGTGTGTTACGTGTGTGTTTTCGTTTGTGCACTGCTGTCTGTTGTCTGTGCCCTGTGTTTTCCTCCCCTGCCAATCAGGTAGTCAAATGAGGACGTGCTGCGGCATCACCCCGATTGGCAGGCGGATCTTCCAGCTCCAGGATTGGCTGCAGCTGGGGCCCATGGGAAATAAAGGAGGCCAAGATGGTGGCAGTCTGGTGGACAGCAGGAACAACAGGCGTGGTGCTCATCATTCCCCAAACTCCAACCAGCCTTGTGTGTGCCTTAGTGTATGGGTTCATTTGTTTGCTTGATAATCGAGAGCAGTAGGGGTGGGCCGCCATTTTCGTTATACTGTTTTCTCCTGTTTTTGTTAGCTTAAGTAGGTGAGTTGCCTGTCTTTTGTTTCTCTTCTTTTTTTGGTTAGAAATGTTACCTTACTATTGGGACACCTTTTGTTTGTTGTATTGGCCTTGGTCCACCCTGAAGCTAGAAGCTCACCGTTACGTTTGTTTTAATTCCTGTACAGTAAATTGGAATTTGGCTTTTGTTTCCTAAACGGAGATTGGCGTCTGTGGCTGCTTGGGGGGGCTTGGGGAAGGTGAGGCCACTTATGTTATGCTTCAGAACCCCTAGACTGGGGCGTAACAAGTGTATCCTGTAGAGATTGACGCACCACATCACTACTCTGTTGTGCGATACCACATCAAGTTTAACTTTATTACAATATTAATGAATTGTTTCATTGCTTTGATGACATTAAAGAAAAGAAACCATATTAAAACAAAAAATATATTTCTCTCCATCTTTTCCCATTTTCAAACATTTTTTAAAAAAGCTTCAGGGAGCCACTACGGCGGCGCTAAAGAGCCGCATGCGGCTCTGGAGCCACGGGTTGCCAACCCCTGGTTTAGGATGATGAACTTTAACTGTTGACACTGTTGGTTGTGAGAGAACATTGAGTGAGTGAGTAGTGATTGAAAATTAACAATGTGAAGGAAAAATGACCCTCAGGCCCCCCTCTCTCTCTGTTCAGGGTGCTGAAGTCAGGTTCAGAGCTCCCTGTGACCTGGTCTGGTTTCTCAATACTGTCACAGATGTTTCTGTTGGGGCCAAGCTTGGCATTCTCTGTTTGGGGTAGCTAAGAGCTCTTTGTGAACTTCAGGAAGAATGCTGTCCCTCACTCATCCATCCCCATCAACAGTGTGACAGTGGACCTTCAAGTTCCTGGGGACCCACATCTCACAGGACCACTGGACTGTGGTTGAACACTGAACTGTTCCATTCTGGTCAAGAAGGCTCACCAGTGCATCTTCATGAGGACTCTTCATGAGGACTTAACCTCTCTTCAGAGATCCTGCTGAACTTCCACTGCTGCCGTATCAACCATATCACAGTCTGATACGGCTCTGACCTGAAGGTGCTGGAAAGGGTGATGAAACTGCCCAGAGACTGTTTGCCCTCCCACTCTCTTTTGCTCACACACTCCAACCCCCTCTACATATGTAGGATGTATATCACACAATGTGTTTATACTGTAAATTGCATTTGATCCACTACAATACAGTACATTTACTGTACACTGTGTTTAATTTGCTGCAAAAAGCACTTCTGGTTGGATGCTAACTGCTTTTTGTTGCTCTGTACTTCTGACATGTGCAATAACAAAGTTTAATCTAATCTAAAACACTTGCCAACAAAGCTGTTGGTACCTTTTCTCCTGAATAGTAAACTCTACTTCCACACAAGTCATCTGAGTCTCTTGTTTGATGATGCCAAGAGAACCACATCATCCACAAAAAACAGCGACAAGATCTTCTGTTCACCAAACTTGACATCCTCCACCCCCCAGCTGCGCCTAGAATTTCTCTCCATAAAGGTGATGAACAGAACTGGTGAGCCCCGATAGAGTCCAGCAATTGCTGGGAATGAGTCCAACTTACAGCCGGCTACATGGACCAAGCTCCTGCTCCTTTGGTAAAGAGACTGACGGCCCTTATCAATGGACCATCTTCCTCATACTCTCAGAACAGCCCCATATGATGCTGGGGACCCGGTCATAGGCCTTCACCAAGTCCACAAAACACATGTGGACTGGTTGGGCAAACTCCCAACTCCCCTCAAGCACCCCAGCGAGGGTAGAGAGCTGATCCGTGGTTCCACGACCAGGATGAAACTTGCATTGTTCCTCCTCGATCCAAGGTTCAAGTATCGATCAAATCCTCTTTTCCAGCACCCTGTCGCCCATGCAGCTGGGCCACACCTTGCTCACTAAAGAGGAGCACAGGTGTTGTCACCAGGCAAGACTCTGCCTGTGGTGCGTGGGCACAGCCATTTCATGGCTACCTGCCCAGTCTCACCCAAAGCCCAGGCTCACCTGTATCTCCCAGATACACCCCCCTTGCTCCTTCTCCCCAAAACTCCTGGCTCTCACTCCAGGTTTGCTTCCTGTTTCCCAGGGCTCCCATGACCTAGCTGTCCTCATCGATTCCAGAACGGACGCTTGCCTGATTGGCGGAGAGGTGGTCTTGCAGCTAGGCCTCATGCTTGAGTCACTGCCATCCCCAGTCCCAACCCAGACTTTGGACGGCCATCACTTGGGGGTCATCAGCCATCAGACAGGTCCTATGATGATGTTGCTGCCTGGCAACCACTGGGAGCACATTCACTTCCACATCCTGGAGCAGACGCACCTTCCCCTGGTCCTGGGTTACCCATGGCTCTGCCTCCACAACCCGCACCTCAACTGGGAGATGGAAGAAGAGTGGGGAGCTGTTTGTCATCAGTCCTGCCTGAAACAAGCACCGACCCTGCACAGAGCCTCGGGCCTGGCCATCGAACCACCAGATCTGACTGGGGTCCAGGTGGGCTATCATGACTTCGGCAAAGTCTTCAGCAAAACCCAGGCAACCTCCCTTCCACCTCACCAGCCCTACGACTGTGCAACGACATCCTGGTGACCTAGTAAAGGGGAAGCTCTACTCCCTCTCAGAACCAGAGCGGAGGGCCATGGAGTTGTATATCGGCAGCTCGCTGGCCACTGGACTCATTCAGCCATCCTCTCTGGTGGGTGCAGGGTTCTTCTTTGTGGAGAAGAAGGACAAGTTCGAACTGCTCCAGAGAGCAACGGTGTTCACCAAGCTGGACATGCGAAACGACCATCTGGTCTGCATCTGGGAAGGGGATGAGTGGAAGACAGTGTTCAACACCCCATCAGGCCACTAGGAATATTTGGTGAGTCCATTTGGATTAACCAACGTACCTGCCATGTTCCAGGCATGAGTGAACAACGCACTCCGGGACATGCTCAACCAGTTCATGTTTGTGTATCTGGACGACATTTTGATCTTCTCCAGGGGGCATGAGGAGCACGTGCAGCACGTGTGGGTGGTGCTGGATCCTGGATCGCCCAGCTCTGCTGCTGCTGCAGCTAGTAGATAGGGGACCTGCCTACATAGTTTGTCGCCTCCTAAGCTTCCGACTCGGCAGCAGAGGGCTCCAATACCTGGTGGACTGGGAGGGCTACAGTCCCGAGGAGAGAGCTTGGGTGCCAGCCTCAGTTAATTTGGGACTTCCCAGATCAGCCAGGAGCAGCGGGACATGTCACTCCACGCCACGGGTGACTGAGCAAGACATAGGGGCGGAGGATGGTGTCACAGGAATTCGGGCAGTTCCAGATGCCATGTTGGAACCTCAGGAGCCATCCCTTGAGGGGGGGGTTCTGTCACAGCTATGGAGAAGACAGCCCTGCCCTCAGTCTCTCCTTCACACCTGCACACCGGTGGCCAAATAGGGCAATCACAAGGGCTCTGTTTAGGTCCTGGTCCTTCCTGGTCCTGGTTATGTGAGACTCTCCAGTGTTCTCTTCCTGCCTGTTTGCCTGTTCTCGACCCTGCCTGTCCCTGACCCACCTGTCCCTGACCCACCTGTTCCTGACCCACTGTCCCTGACCCACCTGTTCCTGACCCACTGTCCCTGACCCACCTGTCCCTGACCCACTGTCCCTGACCCACCTGCCCCTGACCCACCTGTTCCTGACCCACCTGTCCCTGACCCACCTGTCCCTGACCCACCTGTTCCTGACCCACCTGTTCCTGACCCACCTGTCCCTGACCCACCTGTCCCTGACCCACCTGTTCCTGACCCACCTGTTCCTGACCCACCTGCTCCGTCTGTTCTCTGGTAAACCTGTCTGTTCTTGGTTCCTGAGATCTACCTGCCTGGTTCTGACCCAGCCTGCCCACGACTTCCTGATCCTGCCTGACTCCCAGTAAAGCCGACTGCCTTGTGTGTGAGCATAAGCTTGGTTTCTGGTTTTCCAGATTGGTACACCTGGCTCTGATAATTTCATCATTACCTCATCACCACCACCCTATAAAATCCCTTGTTTTCTCACTGCCTGCTGTCAGATCGTCCCACAGTAATCCATGTGGTAATGCTTCCAGCTGACTATTCCTAGTAATTCTTAGTGTTTTTCCTGGTCTATTATTCCAAGCCCTTTTCCCAGTGTCTTTTTGACTCTGACTTTGGTTTTTGTCCTCTTCTTCAGTCACCTGCCTGTTTGCCTTCCAGCCTCCCCACTACCCAGTTCAGCCAGCATTCTGAAAACTGGCCCATCTACGAGCTCATGGTTATTGTATTAAACACCCGCCAGACCACCAGATTAGACTCACTTAATCAACTCATCTGAGTCTTCAGACAGCTGATTGGTCAAACTGGGTGTGCTTGACTGGTTGGAACAAAAACCTGCAGCCGCACGGCCCTTTGTGGAATAGTTTGGACACCCTTGCTTTAAGCCCTTGCTCATCAGGCCAACAAGCCACACCTGGAGTGGTGGCCACCAAACAGCTCCACCTAAAGGCCATACACCACACAAACAAATGCAGCCAAAACACCATTTCCCCACATGTTGTCCCAGACGTGAGGCCACCTAGTGGGCCATCACACAAGACATTCCTAAATAATGACACTAAAGGATCCACAATAATATCCCATAAATGTAAATGAAATTCAACTGAGTGTCCATCATTGCCCGGGGATTTGCCTTGTTTCATTGACTGATTGCCTCTGATATTTCACATTTTGCGATGGGCTGTTAACATGTTTTAAATTGCTCAGAAATAGTGGGCGTACATTTTTTAATAGATTCAATAATTCTATTACAATCAATTATATTAGAATTTGAGGTTCATATATTATTGTAAAATGTCAAAATGATTAGTGACTATATTATCATTAATCTTAAGTGCAGAAATTTTGTTTTCATCATCAAAGGTCCTTTTTGTCATCAGAAGGTCATCAGATCCATCAGGTCTACCAGGTCCATCAGGTCCATCAGCAGGGGGAGCAGGTTATCCACCCTTTCTGCAGGGACAGGCTGCTCCTCCGGACCAGGAGCTCCTGGAGCCGGTGGACTGACCGTGCAGCAGCAGGTGCCGCAGCAGCTGCAGGACACGGCGTGTGGACCGCTGGTTCATAGACCACCAGATAATATCTGGAGTCATCCTCGTGACTCCTCCAGGTGCACTGTAAAATCCAATAGCTGCCCTGACATGCAAACATTAGTTAACTTTACTAGGTTATCAACAATATGCACTTATGATTGGTATTTATGAAGTAACAGTCACTTGCATGGTGAAAAATGCAAAATACTTAGTGTTTAGAGTGAAGATTACTTTATTTATAGTTAAGCTCCCTCGCAACAATAAGTAGCCAACACAGTCTCACTCACACTGCGCATTCAAAGACGAAGTGTGCCTGTGCAGTAACAACATTTTGTCTCCCGTTCAGCTACCACTGCACCAGTCCACTACACAGACTGGGGCACTGAGGGCAGCCTGCTGACTTGGATTTTGCATCCGTCTTGTTTATTCTTTTGAAGAAAGGTAATGTAAGTTATCCATAATTTTTTGCCTGTTAACCCTATAAAACCATTTGTATCATATTTGTTACGTGAGTTTCTGAGACGTCTCTTTTTTCAACATGATCAATACGTACTTCAATACTTTCCGTAAAAACCTGTTGTATACGACCTGACACATGTATTCTGCGATCTACTGGATTATCATTGCACTGCAGGCAGTGGAAGGCTTTTTTTTTCCCTTTTCAAAATGTCCACTGTCGTTAAATCTTCCATACACTTTTGGCAGGAAAATCTTTGCTAATTTTCAACAAGTTACAGTAAGAATAACATTTATATTGTAACTCATTTTTGAAAAAAAGTATTTTTTAAAAATGTGTGTGTATCAAATTTGATACTCCAGGTATATAAGGTGCTTTATTGCTAAACGGTCATGTCACATTTTTGTGATGTAATCTACATCATGCCTACTACAATACAAACATACACTATTTTGATGATTTATTTAATCTAATTAATGATCGAAATGCCATCTTAAAATACATTTTGGGTATTTTCACAATAACAATTCCTCTGAAGCCATAATCGCTATGCTATATTGACAATTTGTTATGGTTCTTTATTATGTGTATTTTTAGATGTCAAAAAGATTAGAGGAAGAAGAGAGACAAAGAAAGCACATTGAAAATGTCATCAACATGATAATAGATGGCAATTCAATTGACATGGAGCAATTAGGAGAAGATGATGAGGATGATGAGGAATGAACTCCTCAGGCCATGCGTGATGATGAAAGTTCAGATGAGGAAGACTATCGAGATGAAAGTGTAGCACAGACAAGCACAGAAGTTGAGGTCCCAACAACAACACAGGACTCAGTCAGAAAGGAGTCAGTAATGGGCAAAGCAAAAAGGAAAGAATACAGATGGAGAAAAATACAATATCAAGCTCCATCTGTCGATTTTATTGCATGTGTTGAGGAAGGCACAGAGGACAGGTGTGACTGCACACCATAAATGTATTTTAAACAGTTTGTCGCTGATGAAATGCTACAGGAAACTGCAGAACAAACAAACCTGTACAGTGTACAAAAAGAGTGCAAGTCAGTAAACACAATTGCCAAAGAGATAGAGCAGGTTCTAGGCATGTACATGCATATGGGGTTAGTGCAGATGCCTTGTGCGAGAGCCTACTGGGAGATCAATCAATCTTTATGAATCAATCTTTATTTCTATAGCGTCTTATACAATCAAAATTGTTTCAAGGCGCTTTACAGAATCCCAGGGCCTAACCCCAGACAAGCAACAGTGGCAAGGAAAAACTCCCCTTTAACAGGAAGAAACCTTGAGCAGGACCAGGTTCATGTAGGGGGACCCTCCTGATGATGGACAGATGGGTAGAGAGAGAGGAGAGGAGAGGAGAGGAAGAAGAAGGAGACGAGAGGAGAGGAGAGGCACAGAACACAGAAACACACACAAAGATACAAAAATACAATATACAACAGGTCGGCGGGCCAGATGTTGTCATGCAGCTCCGAAGGTGGCGATACCTGTAAATAAATAGAGAGGGGGGGGGCAGAAAAACTACACAGGAATCTGCATAACTAGTCTACTTAATGAGGAGGAGGAAAGGAGAGGAGAGGAGAGGAGAGGAAACCATGACCAGTGTGGTGACAGAGGCCTGTCAGGTGATCATGTTTCTGGACCCTCAGCCTCGGCCTATAGCAGCATAACTAGTATCTTAACCTAGTGATCCTATAGCAGCATAACTAGTATCTTAACCTAGTGATCCTATAGCAGCATAACTAGTATCTTAACCTAGTGATCCTATAGCAGCATAACTAGTATCTTAACCTAGTGATCCTATAGCAGCATAACTAGTATCTTAACCTAGTGATCCTATAGCAGCATAACTAGTATCTTAACCTAGTGATCCTATAGCAGCATAACTAGTATCTTAACCTAGTGATCCTATAGCAGCATAACTAGTATCTTAACCTAGTGATCCTATAGCAGCATAACTAGTATCTTAACCTAGTGATCCTATAGCAGCATAACTAGTATCTTAACCTAGTGATTAGACGACCCCCTAAGTGTGATCATTAGTCTGTCTATGATAGTAACTGAACTACAAGGTTAGTAACAATAAGCTTTATCAAAGAGGTAGGTTTTACGTCTGGTCTTAAAAGTAGAGGTGGAGTCAGCCTCCCGTACCAGGACAGGGAGCTGGTTCCATAGCAGAGGGGCCTGGTAGCTAAATGCTCGGCCCCCCAATCTACTCCCAAAGACTCTGGGAACCACAAGTAGACCAGCGTTCTGAGAGCGGAGCGGTCTATTGGGCTGATAAGGTATCACTAGCTCCTCCAGGTAGGATGGAGCTAGGCCTCTGAGGACCTTGTAGGTCAAGAGGAGGGTTTTAAAAATGATTCTGAATTTAACGGGCAGCCAATGAAGAGACGCCAGTACAGGAGTTATGTGATCTCTTTTGTTAATACCTGTCAGAACTCTGGCAGCGTTCTGGATCACCTGAAGACTTCTTAAAGGGTTGTTTGGACACCCTGATAATAAAGAATTACAATAGTCCAGCCTGGAGGTAACAAAAGCATGGACTAACTTTTCAGCATCATGCTGCAATAATATCTTCCTGATCTTTCTGATGTTCCTCAGGTGAACAAAGGCACTTCTACAGACGAATTTTATGTGTGAGTTAAAGGAGAGGTTCTGATCAAAAGTTACTCCTAGATTCCTCACAGAGAGACTAGATTCTAAGGAGATACCATCTAGAGTGATAATGTGATCTAACCTATCCCTGAGAGGTTTAGGACCAAACACCATGACTTCAGTTTTTCCTGGGTTGAGGAGAAGGAAATTTGAAGACATCCAGGACTTTATGTCCTTAAGACAGGTCTGGAGCTTCACTAACTTCTGTCTCCTCTGGTTTCATGGATAAGTAGAGCTGTGTGTCATCAGCATAACAATGAAAATTTATTCCATGCTGCCGAATAATGTTCCCTAAGGGAAGCATGTACAGGGTGAAGAGGATTGGTCCAAGTACAGAACCTTGAGGGACTCCGTGGCTAACCCTACTGTATGAAGAGGGAACACCATGGACAAGAGCAAACTGGTATCTATCAGATAAATATGATATATAAACCAGTCTACTGCTGTCCCTTTAATCCCAACCACATGTTCCAGTCTCTGTAGCAGGATGCTGTGATCAACTGTATCAAAAGCAGCACTGAGGTCCAGCAGAACCAGCATAGAGACCAGTCCATGGTCCGAAGCTATAAGAAGATCATTGGTAACTTTAAGAAGTGCTGTTTCTGTGCTGTGGTGAGCTCTGAAGCCTGACTGAAACATCTCAAACAGACTGTTCCTCTGCAGGTGCTCCAGTAACTGAGTCACCACCACCTTCTCAAGAATTTTAGAAATAAAAGGAAGGTTGGATATCGGCCTATAATTTGCTAATACGTCAGGATCCAGTGATGGTTTTTTAAGCAACGGCTTAATCACTGCCACCTTGTAGGACCGGGGTACATAACCTGTCACTAAGGAACCATTGATCTGGTCCAGGATAGGACTGCCTATCAATGGTAGAACATCCTTCAACAGGTGTGTTGGGATGGGATCTAAAGATGGAGACAAAACTCTCTGCAGTTTGTGATGTGATGTCTCGAGATCAGTTTCTGAAATTGCTGACAATGATTCACTTTCAGGACAACCTCAGTGTGTCTGATGATGCAAAGAAAGATAAACTGTGGAAGCTCAGGCCATGGTTACAAAAACTGCCAGACCAGTTTCTCTGCATACCTCCTGAAGAATGCCATGCAGTTGATGAAATTATTATGTCATTCAATCGAAAATCTCATCTACGTGTCTGCATGCCTGCAAAACCTCATAAATTGGGTTTCAAGATGTGCTGGACAAAGTGGCTTTCTTTATGACTTTGATGTTTGTCAAGGTGCACAAAATCCAGACAGAGAAAAGTCAGAAGTTGGTGTTACAGGAGAAGTTGTGCTGAAAATGACATCAACACTTCCAGCAGGAAAAAATCACAAGGTCTTTGCAGACAACTATTTTACATCAGTAAAAAGGCTGTAAAAAGTGCTATACAAGAAAAACCAAAGAAAAAAATGTTGTTGTTCATGTTCTATATTGTCAAAATGTTATGGGCAAACTTTGTTTTTGTGTCTAAAGTTAACATAGTCGTTAGCTAAAAGTTGCCGAAATCGCCCAATGTATCATATGTGATACCAAAAAAAGGTCATAAACAAAATTATATGGCCAAAAAAAAAAAAAAAAAAAGGGGGGGGGTGTTAAAAGGTTCAATAAACATCTAATTTCCAAAAAATTAGAATTTTCTGGCTTTTTTTTAATGTCAGGCTTTATAGGGTTTATAGCGAGCTAAGGTTAGCGGCATAACGTTAGCCTAACCGCTACCGGTAGCGGCGAGCTAGCGGGTGTTAGCATCCGTACTTTGATTGTCCAAGTTGTCCTGAATAAAGAGATGTTTATTACTTCACTGTGCAAGGGCTGAGATTATACACAGAGGGACAAGGCGGACAAAATAGCATCAAATGGCTTGGGGTTTTAAGGGTTAAACTAGACTACTAGGGTGACCAAACGTCCTCTTTTGCCATGACATGGCCACTTTTTACATCCAGCCCGGGGCGTCTATAAATTCATCAACATGTCCGGTTTTCATAGTTTTCACGGGACCAATACGACCAAACATGTGTTTCAGAGTCAGGTGTTGGTAACTTGTTTTGATTATCACTTTTTGGGGGTCTAAATTGTTTTTCAAGGTGCAACTGTCTGTGCTACTGCCAAAAGAATTTTTAAAATATGACCTCCACCTCTGATATTAAAAAATAAATCAGACATCTTTTTAACCTGAATTTTAAGTGAAGAGCCTCCATTATTAATTTATTTATATAATGCTATCTTTTGTGCCCTTGCTCACCTGTGCTTTGTTTTTGTTGTCTTTCTATCATGTGCAGCGCATCGGGTGTAGAAATGTGCTATATAAATTAAGATTAATTACATGACCACCTTTAAAGAGAAACTATGCAGGATTTTTTCCCGTAGCTATACTACATTGATTTTTACCTTAATTAAAACACTCCAGAGTAATAGTTCATTGTGGTAGTTAACTACATGACTTGTGACTTGTTATGAGTGAGAATGGAGACTCTCTGCCTTCCACCTGGCATCTCATTGCTGAAAACCAACCTTGTAACATCAGTGTAGTACTCGGCCGCTCCCATTCTAAGCTGCTGTGCCAATGTGGGGACAGATTACTACATAATAGGAGCAATAAAAAAAAAATCAGATCATTCTTTTTGACCAAAATTATAGCCCAAGGTTGAATTTGCCTGAATACTATATTTTTAAAATCAGGTTTCTGTAATACTTGTGTGAAGCATGCATATATTAAGGAATGTGTCAGTAATCTACAAACCACAATATCAGTGGAACTTCTTTTTAACTACAGTATTCTTTGGCTTTTTCAGAACAAGTGCTCAGAGCTACTGAAGAGCTGCTTTGTCAACATGGGCCCAACGCACTGGAGGTGAGATGCCAGTAGCTTATATTCTTGAGGACATTTCAGTTTTAAAAATCCTCCAAACTTTTTGTGAGCCATAATCCATATGTCCAGAACCAGCGACATGCAAATTTATGTGCAAAAGATGGCATTTTATATATGTTTGCTAAATCCATCTGTATGCTGTGTGGCTGGAGAGAGAGCATTCAAATAATGCACGAAGCTAGCAGCATAGAGACATATTTAGCCTGTAAACATATATAAAATACCATGTTTTGCATGTAATTTTGAATGTTGCGGGTTCCTGACATATGGATTGCGGCAGATGAGAAGATTTGAAGATTTTTAAGCTTTTTTGGAGGTACTTTTATTGGATTTTGGTTACCACAGACATACATTGTTTGAAAAAAAAAATACAGGAAGCTGGAGCTCCAGCAGTGCTTAGAGGGCTGAAGAAAACATCCCCTGACATCTTACCTGCAAGGTGGTGAGTAGATGATGACTATATTTTCATTTTTGGGTGAACTGTTCCTTTAACCTTTGTGTAATGTCCAGCGTTTGTGAGTCTGATGGACCCGTTGCATTTTGTGTCTTTTAATGCCTCACAATCAAACACTTTTATGTTAAAATACCGAACAGATGTTTACCTTCCCAATTATAAGCAGTTTAAACAATATATATGGTTAATATTTGCCCTTTACCTTTGTTAGGTCACATTTATAATTATAGTTATTTAAAACATAATAAAGAAAATCAATTAAAATCAAGATATGAGTGGAAACATAAACAAACTTATTTTTATTTCTTTGAACTTGAAATTTAACCCATTCAGGTGCACAACACAAGCTGAACACATGAACACAGAGTAAACATATCAGTCAAGACAACACCTCAGCCCCATTGAACACTTGGCCTTTAGCCACTAGCCTATACAACACATGAGCAGAGCTTGAGCTGTGTGTGTTGCAGATATACTTTTTGCACTTGATGCATGTATATTGTGTTTTCCTGTCCATCTTGGGTCCACACACTTTGCACCGCTTCTTCATGTTGCTGGTGTTCACAACCTGGAATAATGAAAAGATCAGGAATTTTACTAACCTCTCTCTCTCTCTCTCTCTCTCTCTCTCTCTCTCTCTCTCTTTCACAAGACATGAGTGCCAGACATGTACTGCAACAACATCACACACTTACTTCAGGCTCTGCAGATTGTGGTTCTGTAGGTTGGGTGGACAGGGCACCAGCATTCTCCTCCTGAATCCTCCATGGCTGCAGAGGCTGGGGTTCTGGGGATATGTTTTCTTCTCTCGATTTGTGGTCTCACCAATGCCTTTCCCAGATCCTCAAGAAAGAGCCATCTTTTCTGGAGCTTCTCTTGTTTCCACTCTGGGTTCAGTGCCATCCAAATGACAAAGGCATTGTACGCTGAGATGTCCAACATGTCAAAGAATATCACCAGCGGCCAGCGTAGAGTCCTCCGTTTGCAGCTGTAGGCCGTCATCAACTTGTCCATGTTGTCTACCCCTCCTTTTGTGGCATTGTACTCCATGAGGATCTCTGGTTTGTGATGTTCCTGGTCACAGATTCTTCCATCCCCATGCAGTGTACTCATGAGTACCACATTCTTGCCTTTCTTTGGCACATAGGATACCAGGGATGTGTCAGCCCTGTTTGCAAACTTGGAAGACTTGACAAGCTTGTTCTTTGAAGTCAGCAGTTGAGGTGGAAGCTCTGACCTGTTTTTCCTTATTGTTTACACAATGGTCAGCTTCCTCTTCAGGAGCTCCTGTCCCAGTTTGTGCGAGGTAAAAAAATTGTCTCATGTGATGTTGTGTCCACTGAGTCCCTGAGGCATGTCGAGGACAACTCTCATTCCTTGGTTTTTCTCGGGGGCTCCTCCATCAGGTTTCCCTATGTAGCTTTGTAAGTTCCAAGCATATGAGGAAGTGGCATCACAGGCAGCCCAGATCTTTATACTTTGCAGGTTTAGATGGTATATACTGCTGAAAGGGGCAGCGGCCCCTATATGGCATCAGCTGTTCATCAATGGTGACATTTGGCCCAGGGTTGTACAGCAGGGGGAGGCGGTGCACCCACTTGTCTCACACTGTCCTGATGGCAGCTAGTTTGTCTCTCTGCCATTGAGCTGGTCTGTCATCTCGGTTGTCAAAGCGGATAATCCTGGAAATGATGTGAAAATTTTCCAGAGACATTGTTGCACAGAAAATTTCTCTGCCAGTTTCTACATCCCACAGGGATTCTGTGGGTTCACCTTTGGACCTGAAAACTCCAGCAAGGATGATAACTCCGAAGTAAGCATGTAATTGGGTTTGGTCCATTTCCTTCCACCTCTCTCCAAAAACATGTCTTCCTTCTAAATTAGTGCAGTCAAGAATAATTTCCTGGATGGAATCTTTGATGAAAAGCTCAAAAGAAGACTTGATGTCCTGTGTGTGGGTAACTGCCATCCGTGTTAACCCTGGTTGTGTCCTTATCACATTGGCAGCCTTGCGGGGTGGCTCTTTTCTTGGGCGAGAAGACCATTCAATTTCAGAATTTTGTGACATCCATACTTCCTCACTTGCTCCATGCTGACTCCATTCTGGGCCTGGGGCTGGCTGCTGATGGCTTGGTCCTGTGGCTCATCTTTTTTTTGGAACTGGCTGATTTTTTTAGAACTGGCTCATCCACACTTAATCTCATCATCTTCTTCAGTCACTGTCAGACTCTGAATTTTCAGAAATGTGATCCTCAAATTCTGAAACCTCTGTAGCAGGATGAGGGCGCTCTGCTCCATCCTCTCGCTCCTTCTCTCTCTCTCTCTCCCGCTGCTGCCTTGATTGGAAGGCGGCGCTTGGGAGTAGAAATGTGCTGGTGCACACCTGTCCCAGAGTCACCTCCTGAAAGCCAAGGGCGTGGCTCAGCTGGGAGAGGCTGTAGCGTGGGAGATGGATCGGCTTTGTTGCTGCAGATGAGAGTGCTTCCGGTCTGCGTGGGATCGGCTCGTTGCGCCGTTTTCTTTTCTCATCTGCGAGCTCTCCGTGCGGCGGTAGCGCAATCGACCTCCGTGTTCTGTTTTCCCACGCTAACTCATCTTTGGGCTCAGAGCCTCGGTGTGCGGCCCTGCTAATGCCGGCCGCCACTCCCATGAGAGCTGCTGTTTTGTTGTCCTGTGTTTGTGTCCTTTTATTTGAATATGCCATTCAAATAATCAGCCATTGGTCCTTCCAAGATTAGCTCTCCTCCCTCAAGAGACCACAGGGGCAAGCAACTGTTCCCTATTCCCGTCCTCATAACCAACAGACACCGCTCTGGTAGAAACACCTCCCGGACTATCAATCACTCAAGTCTTAGCCAGCCCATCTGTCCAGGCTCCGACTCTCACCAAACTTGAGGACACTTCTGTCAGCTTCGGACTTCTTAACATCCGCTCACTCACGAATAAGGAACACCTCATCCACAATCTCCTGACTGACCGCAAATTCGACTTTCTTTGTATCACTGAAACCTCGCAACAACCAAATGTCTTCTCCTCACTCAACGACTCCACCCCACCGGACTATACATACCTTTCCCAACTCCGCTCCCACGGCCGTGGTGGTGGTATCGCAGTGATTCACCACCAGAAGTGGAAGGTCCTTCCGCTGTCTTTGCTTCCATCATCCTCATTTGAACATCTGGCACTTACACTCCCTGGACCCACTCCCACTGTCATTGCCACTATTTACCGCCCCCCCAAGCCCCAGAGCGACTTCCTAAATGACTTTGCCATCTTGCTCACCCATCTATGTACACTATCTCCTAACATAATTATACTAGGGGACTTCAATATCCACATGGACAACACCAATCTGCCTCTCACCAGAGACTTTTTATCATGCCTGGAGAGCTTTGGACTGCATAATTTCATCAACTTCCCAACGCACACCAAAGGACACACTCTGGACCTTCTCTGCTGCTCTGGTCTCACCCCCTCTACTGCACTGCTGATGATCTCCATGTCAGCGACCATTTCCTCATCTCTTTTAGCACTGCACTCCGCCACTCCAGAGTTATGACACCACGCCTTATCTCATTCCGCAACTTGAAAAACATCAACATTGACACACTTAGCTCCCACAGTACCGATATTATCATCCCTGACTCTTTCACTTCCACCAACGAAATCATATCCCACTACAATACCAGTTTAGAGAACATCCTCAACTCCCTCACCCCAGCCAAAACACACTCTGTTTCATTCTCCACAACTGCCCCCTGGTTTACCCCTCATCTCCGCTCCATGAAAACCAAAGGCCGTCAATTGGAGAGACTCTACAAGAAAACTGGACTCCTGATCCACAAGGAAATGTACATTGAGCACATTCACCAATACAAGGACACAATTCACCAAGCCAAGACAAAACACTACTCTGCCCAGATCTCCTCCAACAAAGGAAACACCAGATCTCTTTTCACACTTCAATAAAACTATCCAGCCACCTGACCCCCTACCTCCACACCTGTATTCAACTGACACCTGCAACTCCCTAATGCAGTTCTTCAAGGACAAAATCCTAAGCATTCACCATCACATAGACACAGGCTTACCTCCCTCTCTCCAACCCGGAGCTCCTCCCAGCCCACCAACTAATCTGCCTCACTGTCAGCAATTCTCTAGTTTTCTTCTCCCAAAAAATTCTGACATCGAAGCTCTTATCCGGAAATCCAAACCCCCAACATGTCAGCTGGATCCCCTACCCACCAATCTGGTCAAATCCTGCCTCCCTGCTGTGCTCCCCCTCATTTCTGCCGTCATTCAATCGTCACTTTCTACTGGAACTAGTTCCCTCATCCCTCAAAACGGCAGCCATCATCCCAATCCTGAAAAAACCAGGCTCAGACCCCAATAATTACAACAATCTCCGTCCCATTTCTAATCTACCCTTCATTTCCAAAATCCTTGAAAAAGTAGTCGCCTCTCAACTACACACCCACCTAGCACATAACTCTCTCTATGACCCCTTCCAATCTGGTTTTCGCCCCCGCCACAGCACTGAAACTGCTCTCATAAAAATAACCAACGACCTTCTCACTGCAGCTGACTCTGGTTCACTTTCCATCCTTATCCTGCTCGACCTTACTACTGCATTCGACACCATCTCCCACCCCATCCTACTCCATAGACTCTCCTCCATCGGTCTTGCCAAGACCCCCCTTCAGTGGTTCCATTCTTACCTCTCAGGTTGCACACAGTTCATCCAGCTCAAATCATTCAAGTCCAACCTCTCCCCAGTCACTTCAGGCGTGCCACAGGGCTCAGTCCTGGGACCCTTGCTATTCATCATCTATCTTCTTCCCCTTGGCGCCATCTTCCGCAAATTCAACATCCAATATTACTGTTATGCTGACGACACTCAACTGTACCTTTCAACCTCGCCTAACTCCTCACTCCCACCCTCCTCCCTCCCCACCTGCTTAGCTGAAATCAAACCCTCTCCCCCAACACCACCTCCATCCTCGTCCATAGTCTCGTCACCTCACGTTTAGATTACTGTAACTCCCTCCTCTTCGGTCTCCCTCAAAAATCTCTACACAAGCTACAATTGGTCCAAAATTCAGCTACCCACATCATCACCAGAACCCCATCTTCCCACCACATCACCCCCATCCTACAACAATTCTAGTGGCTTCCCATCACTTTTTCCAGTACAAAATCCCTCTACTCACCTTTAGAGCCATCCACAAACTCACCCCTCCTTACCTGTCTAACCTCCTCCACATCGCCATTTCAACACGCCCCCTCAGATCCTCCTCCTCCCCCAACCTCACTGTGCCCCCTGCCCGCCTCAGGACCATGGGGGGCAGAGCTTTCAGTCGCTCCGCTCCTCACCTCTGGAACTCCTTACCACCAGACATTCGAAACACCGACACTCTTCCCGTATTTAAATACAAAACTCAAAACACACCTTTTTCGTCTGGCCTATTCACTACACCACCCTTAATTGTTTTCATTGTTTGTTTATGATTAAATGCTACCTGTTGATTCTATGTATGTATGTAGGTATGTATGTTTATATGTAGGTATGTATGTATGCATGTATATATGTAGGTCTGTTCGTATATATGTAGGTATATATGTATGTAGGTTTATATGCATATATGTATGTATATGTATGTATGTATGTATGTATGTATGTATGTATGTATGTATGTATGTATGTATGTATCTATGTATGTATGTATGTATGTATGTATGTATGTTTATATGCAGGTATGTATGTATGCATGTATATATGTGGGTATGTATATATGTAGGTCTGTTCGTATATATGTAGGTATATATGTATGTAGGTAGGGATGTATGTATGTATGTATGTATGTATGTATGTATGTATGTATGTATGTATGTATGTATGTGTGTGTAGGTATGTATATATGCAGGTATGTATGTATATTTGTAGGTCAGTATGTATATTTGTAGGTCAGTATGTATATTTGTAGGTCTGTATGTGTATTTGTAGGTCTGTATGTGTATATGTAGGTTTGTATGTGTATATGTAGGTTTGTATGAGTGTAGGTAGGTTTGTATGAGTGTAGGTAGGTATGTAGGTAGGTAGGTAGGTATGCATGTATGTAGGTATGTATGTATGTATATATGTATCTATTTTCTCTCTCTCTCTTTCATTTTCTCTCCTGTCTCCTTCTTTTTCTACTCCTTTACCCGGCCGACTACCAGCAGGATGGTTCCTCCTTGTAAGCCGGGTCCTGCTCAAGGTTTCTTCCTGTTAAAGGGAGTTTTTCCTTGCCACTGTACTTACCTGGAGGCTCAGGCTCTGGTCTCTATCTCTGTAAAGCACCTGACTATTTTTTGTAAATGGTGCTATGGAAATGGTACCTGACCTTTGATTTTAAATTGCATATTGTTTCTGCTGCATAGACGTACTGTAAAGTGTCCTTGGGTGTCTTGAAAGGCGCTTTGAAATAAAATGTATTATTATTATTATTATTATTATTATTATTATTATTATCAGGCGTGCTTTATGCCAGCAAAACCACGCGGGGGCGTGGCCTGTTAGGCCGCCGATTCCAGCCTGCTGGTCATTGTGTGCAGTAGGCCTGAAGGTTTTAGTCACAACCTGTTTTACTGTTTGTATATTGTTCACTGTTTTGTTGTCAATATAATATTTTTAGTGTTTATTTTGTATTTGACCTGGGTTTATTTCGTTCAGTGTTTTTTTGTGTTTGGAGAATTTTCTTTGAATGTTTGATTAAGTTTTGTTAATAGTTCTATTGCTGGGCTTGTAATGGTTTTGTGTTTCTTTTTGTGTGTTGAACAGGAGCTGGGGGCCCCCAGTGTGTGGCAGCCAGATCCCTTGGTGGTGGTATTTATTTTGCAGTGAAGTGCACTCTGGGTGTCCCTGATTTTTCACGTGGTGTTACATAGAGTTTTCCCCTGCTGGCTGCCGTGGTAAGCCCAAGCCCTATTCCATAAAGTTGTGTCTAGTTTAGTTATGCTTTCTTTTGATTTAGCCCAGCAATAGTGAAGCACTGACTGTGTGAATTTATTTGTTTGTTTTTAAGTAGCAGCAAGGACCAAAAGAAAATCTGTTACACTTTGGATAGCACGTCTCAGCCAATCATTGTGTATCTTTGAACCTGTGTGACCTTTTACCAGATGTGAACTGCACCACACCCATCAAAACTAGTTCCTGGGGTGAAATACCCCAGGTGGCGTTGTCCGCACCTTTCCCAAAACTTACCGCCCCGCCACACCTCTTCTTCTGAATCCTCTCCCTCTACATCATCATCAAAAACTTCTCTATCTTCCAAAATCAATTCCAGTGCCCTCTGTGCAGAGTACCTTTTGGCCATCTTGATCGGTTGTGATAAGAAACCACACTGGCAAAGCTTTTGTTTTGTGTTCCCACACAAGGCTGCAACATTGTTTTCAACACTATCTGCTCTCACACATTTTCTCGCACATTTGACCCTCTGATGTACTGTGTACCTACACTCTGTCCTCTTCATGTCTAGGCCTGCTGTGTGTGTGTGTGTGTGTGTGTGTGTGTGTGTGTGTGTGTGTGTTTGTGTGTGTGAGTGTGTGTGTGTGTGTGTGGGTGCGTGTGCGTGGTACACAGAACATCAATTTCCACACTTCTATTAGCCCTGGGTTCAGTGGATCCAGACGTGTGTGTGGTCATTAAATATGTATTCTGATATATGTTCTTCACAGAAAATGAGTCAGTCAGTGAGTCTGAGTTTGAAAAATTAATTAATTTTATTATTTTTCTTTTAATGAAAAGTGAAAATGGGTCCCACAGGCCCGAACACCACACAAGGGTTAAGGGGTTATAACCACCAGCAGTAGAAACGTTTTTGACAAAGTGCTGCACCTTAATTAGATTAAATTGAGAGACTGTTGCATTGGAACTGTAAGCAGTGCCTCTTTTCCGCAGACAAAAGAGGAAAGTTATTAAAACACTGTCGCCTAAAACATGGAGGTTTTACTCAGCAACAACCAATATCATGCCTTCATACGGATTGCTTGTGCGTTTTCAAATCTTTTAAGGCCCTCAAAGTTCACTTATTGGTTTGGCATTCTCAATCAGACTTTGGACAAGCAAGTAAACCATAAACCCGCTCTTTTTACGGAGAGACAAGTAAGTACTGACATTATAATAATTATAATAAAATAGTTTTTCCTTTGTGAGACTTTTTTTTTGCAGTACTCCACGTCCTCTTCTGAATTCAGACTTTAATCTCAGAATTCAGAGAAAAAAGTCAGACATCTGAGTAATACTGACTTTTTTCCTCAGAATTATGACTTTTTCCCAGAACAGATTTTTTTTTTTTACGCCTGTATTATTGTTTTTGTTTTTTTGTTTTTTTTTCAGTGGCTCTAATACTCTTCTCATCTTCTGTAGTTCTGTCATTCTGCCTCTTGACTAAATACAAAATGCCAGTCTTCTAATTACTGTTGTAATAAATTAAACTAACGGTTGTGAATGTATTTTTCCACACTGGCCCAACCCTATTTACTCACCATGCTGTTTTGCTGTGTTGCAGGTGTATGCAGAGTTCAACAGGGTAGTCACCAAGAACCTACAGGGGGACTTGGTCGCTTGGTCGAGATCTTCAAGGCAAAGAAAGGAAGTGTGGAGCAGACCCTGACAGAGATGGTGCAGCAAGTTCATGCTGGGGTAAGTCTATGAAAGGCTTTGTCTGTCTTTATTTCTCATGGTAAGGTGACTTCAAATAGCGATTGCTTTTTTTCTGGGGTTTTTTTGGCAAAAATTGTTTTGTGCTGTAGTTTTTGAATGCTGCATTATCTTGAGCTTAATTTGTTCATTATCCACTTCTAGAATCCAGATGTGACAGCAATGCGCACCATGATACTCCAAGGTCTCCCTGTTCTACTTGGTGATGATCCCAGTGACTTCTACAACACCTGCTTTGTAAATTATATTATGAGCATCCGAAAGGAGCACACACAGGTATGGGGAAATGAGGAGGGGGGAAGAAAAGAGAAAGAGGGGGAGAGCAGAGTAATAGGAGATGGGGAGATGAGAAGGAGATGAGAAGAGGAGATGAAAGAGAGGAGAAGGAGAGGGGGACAGGAGGAGAGGAGAAAGAGATACGGAGAGGGGAAAAGAGGAGAAGGAGAGGAGAAGAGAAAGAGAGGGCGAGAGGGCTGCCTGAACCAGCCCTGACTAAAAGTCATAGAGGAAGGTTTTCGCCTAGACTTAAATGTAGAGAGTGTGTCTGCCTCTCTGACCCATGGAGAGAGCTGATTCCACAGTCACTATCAAATAAAGCAGAAATGCCTAAAAAAATGTAAAATGTTTTCTACATTGATATAGTTCAGTGGCTGGCTTCCAGCTGTTAGCATCGCATCTTAGCTTAGCGCAAATCATGGCAGTGAATATTTTGTTCACTTTTACCGAACCACTGACATCTATACATTCTGGTTTCCGGTTCCGGTCACGTGAGTTCCCGCGGTTCGTTTGACCGTACTGTGCGCGGTGTGTTGGTTTCACTCTAGTTTCACTGTAGTCTCACCCTAATTTTACTCTAATTAAAGAAAAAAAATAAATAATCCACAACACTTAAGTTTCAATACCTGGGACATTCCAGTCTCCTGATAACAACAGTGAGAAATAACACTTATTAAACACAGGGCTCTGCTGATCATTAGCAGTACTAGCACTAGCATTAGCATGGCCTCACTGTCTGTCTCACCCCGTGTCTTTGCTTGTTCAGTGTGTGAGACGTTTAGCTAACTTCACAAATTTTATTAGACCCAAAGTGACCTGACAAACCAGGGTCCAGACCAGGATGCAGAGTTGTAGTCTTACACACCTCTCTGCTGCTTCCATAGAACCCTCATCCACCAATAATAACATAGTTAACACTATAGAGGTGGTCTCTGTTCCACGGTTTAGAGTTCACCAAGCACAGAGTAGGGGAGCGGTCAATCACCATAATCTTATTAAAATTAATACTAAAGCACAAGTTGGAGAAACTAATATCACAATTAAATGTGGACTGTTAAATATTAGATCTCTTTTGTGTAAATCCCTGTTAGTGCACGACCTGATAGCGGATCATCACATTGATTTATTTTGCCTCACTGAGACCTGGCTTCAGGAGGAGGATTATGTTAGTTTAAACAAATCTACTCCTCCCACCCATCTTAATTATCATATCCCTCGTGTTTCTGGTCAAGGAGGGGGAGTGGCAGCAACCTATCACTCAAAGTTATTAAATAATCCTAGACCAAAATATGGCTCCAGTTCACTTGAAAGCCTGACTCTTGGCATCACCCATCTGAACTGGAAGGCAGAAAAGCCACTTCTGTTTGTAGTTGTATATCGGCCCCCTGCTGGGCCACATTCAGAGTTCCTATCTGAGTTCTCTGATTTCTTATCCGACTTGGTCCTTAGAGCAGACAAAGTCATTATCATTGGATACTTTAACATCCACGTAGACATTGTAAATGACAACTTTAGAAATGGCTCCATTTCATTACTTGAGTCAGTTGGTTTCCTCCAGCAGATAAACCAACCAACTCACACCTTCAACCACACCCTAGATCTACATTTACATTTATGATTAAGGATTCTTCTATGCTCAGAACAAAGTCTTACTATAGCAGATGTCTTTCAGATAATGCTGTAGCTAAGTTTAAGGAAGCAATCCCTGTGCTAATCCTAGGACCACCGTATGTTTCCCCAGGGATCATTCACTATGATCTCAATCCCTGCTGAGGTTGACTATCGCTGAAGGTGCAGCAGCCTCACTGAGAATCACACTTGATTCTGTTGCCCCCCTGAAAAAGAAAACAGTAAATCAGAGGAGGTGTGCCCCCTGGTATAATTCACATATCAGGACCCTCAAGCAGAAAGTGCGAAGACTGGAAAGGAAGTGGCATTCCTGTAAAATAGACAGCTATCATGTAGCCTGGAAAGACTGTCTATTAGTTTACAAAAAGACCCTTCGCGAGGCTAGAACAGCCTATTATTCTTCTTTAATTGATGAAAATAAGAGCAACCCCAGGTTCCTTTTCAGCACCGTGGCCAAATTAACTCAGAGTCATAGTGCTTTAGACTCACGTATCCCTTCCTCCCTTACTGGTGAAGACTTCATGAGCTTCTTCACTCATAAAGTTCTAGCTATCAGAGAGAAAGCTAAGCAGGCCATCTCAACAACTGGACCATCACCAGATGTGCTGACTGTGGGAACATACAGGTTGTCCAACAAGCCCTTAAACACCTTCAGCCCTATATATTTTTCTGAGGCGTCATCACTGATTCAGAAATCCAAGACCACCACGTGTCTTTTAGATCCCATCCCAACACACCTGTTGAAGGATGTTCTACCATTGATAGGCAGTCCTATCCTGGACCAGATCAATGGTTCCTTAGTGACAGGTTATGTACCCCGGTCCTACAAGGTGGCAGTGATTAAGCCCTTGCTTAAAAAACCATCACTGGATCCTGACGTATTAGGAAATTATAGGCCGATATCCAACCTTCCTTTTATTTCTAAAATTCTTGAGAATGTGGTGGTGACTCAGTTACTGGAGCACCTGCAGAGGAACAGTCTGTTTGAGATGTTTCAGTCAGGCTTTAGAGCTCACCACAGCACAGAAACAGCACTTCTTAAAGTTACTAATGATCTTCTTATAGCTTCAGATCATGGACTGGTCTCTATGCTGGTTCTGCTGGACCTCAGTGCTGCTTTTGATACAGTTGATCACGGCATCCTGTTACAGAGACTGGAACACTTGGTTGGGATTAAAGGGACAGCACTAGACTGGTTTAGATCATATTTATCTGATAGATACCAGTTTGCTCTTGTCCATGGTGTTCCCTCTTCATACAGTAGGGTTAGCCACGGAGTCCCTCAAGGTTCTGTACTTGGACCAATTCTCTTCACCTTGTACATGCTTCCCTTAGGGAACATTATTCGGCAACATGGGATAAATTTTCATTGTTATGCTGATGACACCCAGCTTTATTTATCCATGAAACCAGAGGAGACAGAAGTTAGTGAAGCTCCAGACCTGTCTTAAGGACATAAAGTCCTGGATGTCTTCAAATTTCCTTCTCCTCAACCCAGGAAAAACTGAGGTCATGGTGTTTGGTCCTGAACCATATGATCACTCCAGATGGTATGTCATTAACATCTAGTCTCTCTGTGAGGAATCTAGGAGTAACTTTTGATCAAAATCTCTCCTTTACCTCACACATTAAAATAGTCTCTAGAAGTGCCTTTGTTCACCTGAGGAACATCACAAAGATCAGGAAGTGTTGCAGCATGATGCTGAAAAGTTAGTCCATGCTTTTGTTACTTCCAGGCTGGACTATTGTAATTCTTTACTATCAGGGTGTCCAAACAACTCTTTAAGAAGTCTTCAGTTGACCCAAAATGCTGCAGCCAGAGTTCTGACAGGTATTGACCAAAGAGATCACATAACTCCTGTACTGGCGTCTCTTCATTGGCTGCCCGTTAAATTTAGAATCATTTTTAAAACCCTCCTCTTGACCTACAAGGTCCTCAGAGGCCTAGCTCCATCCTACCTGGAGGAGCTAGTGACCTTATCAGCCCAATAGACCGCTCCGCTCTCAGAACGCTGGTCTACTTGTGGTTCCCAGAGTCTTTGGGAGTAGATTGGGGGGCCGAGCATTTAGCTACCAGGCCCCTCTGCTACGGAACCAGCTCCCTGTCCAGGTACGGGAGGCTGACTCCATCGCTACTTTTAAGACCAGACTTAAAACCTACCTCTTTGATAAAGCTTATTGTTACTAACCTTGTAGTTCAGTTACTATCATAGACAGACTAATGATCACACTTAGGGGGTCGTCTAATCACTAGGTTAAGATACTAGTTATGCTGCTATAGGATCACTAGGTTAAGATACTAGTTATGCTGCTATGGGATCACTAGGTTAAGATACTAGTTATGCTGCTATAGGATCACTAGGTTAAGATACTAGTTATGCTGCTATAGGATCACTAGGTTAAGATACTAGTTATGCTGCTATAGGATCACTAGGTTAAGATACTAGTTATGCTGCTATAGGATCACTAGGTTAAAATACTAGTTATGCTGCTATAGGATCACTAGGTTAAGATACTAGTTATGCTGCTATAGGATCACTAGGTTAAGATACTAGTTATGCTGCTATAGGCCGAGGCTGAGGGTCCAGAAACATGATCACCTGACAGGCCTCTGTCACCACACTGGTGATGGTTTCCTCTCCTCTCCTCTCCTCTCCTCTCCTCTCCTCTCCTCTCCTCTCCTCTCCTCTTCTCCCTCTCTTCTCCTCTCTCTCTACCAATCTGTCCATCATCAGGAGGGTCCCCCTACATGAGCCTGGTCCTGCTCAAGGTTTCTTCCTGTTAAAGGGGAGTGTTTCCTTGCCACTGTTGCTTGTCTGGGGTTAGGCCCTGGGATTATGGAAAGCGCCTTAAAACAATTTTGATTGTAAAAGACGCAATATAAATAAAGATTGATTTGATATTCACTGCAATTGCTTGCACTGAGCTATGCCATGATGTTAAGCGCTGAACGCCAGCTACTGCACGTACAGACACAAAAAAGATATTGATCATATTGTCTCTCTATGAAAATGATAGAGAAAGGGCTAACTCCCAAATCGTCCTAGTATTCCTTTACTGCACAAGGCTGGAAGGCAGTGTCGGCAGGACAGTTGAAATGGTGACAATTTTGAATTGACAATTTACAACATTTCCGTGTTGTAATGTTTTTGTTTGCTTTCATCACAGGATTGTGACACTGATGAGACCTGGGCACAAGTATCTGTCGGGGTGCTGACTGTTGTCCCTGAAGATGAGCAACTCGTTCCAAATCAGCTCCACCTTCACCCAATATCTACTGCCATCATTGTTGAGGGAGGTATTGTAATGGGTGATGTTCAGAACCTACCTGAGGCACTTTGCCTTTTGTTTGGAATGTCATACGCTTACATTTAGACTACCCAAAAGCCATGAAAAACATTTTTGGCTTCATTCAAAGAGTGATGCTTGGCCTGGGAGAGAGCAAGCTCCCACCAAAATTGCAAAGTCTTAAAAATCTCTTGTTGAGTTAGAATGCAAATGTGCAAGTGGATTCAGTTGTTTTTTATTGTTCACTATATTAAGACACTCCACTAAAATTGTCCGCCCATGGATTCATCAGCAAGTTAGAGGCTGTAGATGTACGTACATTCATTCACACAGGTGAGATCCATTGCCAGTCATTACCCTCTCAGGTTTTTGTACTCATTTAATGAAGCCACTTTGCACTTGATGGCATGTTTTTATTAAGGAGAAGAATACTTTTTAAAAAAATACGTTTTATTTATTGATTTTTGAGAACATTATTCATGAATATAGAAGTGCACTTGTCAGCATGTTGGTTCTTGTGATCTATAAACTGTTAGTTATTACAGTTTTAAAGCTGTGTTTACTGTATTATTGATTGTACGGTATTAAAGCTGTGTTTGTGGATGTCATTAAAGGCAATCTTTAAAAAAGTTGATATAAATGGAAGAAAAAATAAAAAACAATTGGTATATTTGAACTTTCAACTGTGTTATTACCTTGATTTATTATGTAATTGTAATTCAGATTTTTTTTAGTTGATTGGAGCCTGTTTTTCATTCCTGTATAGATATTTTTGAACCACTTACATTGCTGAAGTCAATTTAGCATGGTTTTAGCAAGTAAGTCAGATTACTGTTCAAGTAAATATATAACTTAGAAATGCTAAGTCAGTCCAACTTAGGTAAGTGTGTTATATGGACTGAAGCGAGTAAATTTAACATGCAATCATTTAGTACGAAGGAAGTGCTAGTTAGTACAACTTAATTAATCAACTTAGTCGCGGGGGGACTGGAGCCTATCCCAGAGCAACGGGCGGAGGCAGGGTACACCCTGGACTGGTGCCAGCCAATCACAGGGCTAACACAGACACAAACATACATTCGCTCACACTCACACCTACGGGCAATTTAGAGTATTCAATCAGCCTAACCCCAATCGTGCATGTCTTTGGACTGTGGGAGGAAGCCGGAGTACCCGGGGAGAACCCACGCAAGCACAGGGAGAACATGGAGACTCCACACAGAAAGTCCCCAGCCTCCATCCCAATCTCAAGCCTTCTTGCTGTGAAGCGAGAGTGCTAACCACCACACCACCGTGTCGCCCACTGTGTATTTATGTACCTGTATATTTATGTACCTGTATATTTATGTACCTGTGTATTTATGTATCTGTGTATTTCACTACAACAACTTATTAAAAGCACAAGAATTAAAAAACCTTTCACAACTTGTACAATTATACTGTGTAATTGAGTAATATGGTTACCATGGTTACAGCAAACACGATTAATGTAAACAGATGACATTAAGCATTGTAGCTTTGTTTTTCATGTTATTAAAACCTTTGTGTTTCACATGTGAAACAGATAAAAGACAAAGCAGGCTTTGATCTGAGCGTCATAACCTCATATTTAAGCCCAGGCTGAGGTCTGACCTCATATTATCAACTACTATAAACTAGTGACTGAACCAGGATGGACCAGAACAGGGTGCACCAAGAGGAGGTGAAGGCTCTGAGAACAGAGGTGGAGCAGCTTCAGGAGATGCTGAAGCACAAAGAAGAAGAGCTGATGAAGGCTGTTCAGACCCGACAAAGGAGGACGCTGGCCCATTTGGACACCGTGGGCCGGCTGGGAGACGCTGAAGCTGCTCTGGACCAGAGCAAGATGAGATGTGCAGCTCTGGAGGACAAGTGTGAGCAGATGATGAAGGACAAGACAAGAAGACAGGACCTCCAGCTGGAGGAGCTGCAGAAGGAGATGGAGGAAGAAAGGAGACGGTTCAATTTAGAGAAAGAGAGGATGGACCAGGAGCTCCTTCTACAGCAGCAAAAGTATGAGGAGAAGCTGAAGGAAGAGAAAGAGAACTGGGAACAGAAGATGGAGGACAAGGAAGGCTCCTTCAGGAAGCAGCTGGCCCTGAAAGAAGAGAGCTTCAAGCAGGTGCTCTCAAAGGTGTTCCAGCACTGGGAGACCAGTGCTGAAACATGGGCCCAAAGGCAGAAGGACCTGGAGGAGAAGTTCCAGGACAGCCAAAGAAGGAGAGAGGAGCAGGACAGGAGGACCAGAGAGGAGGTAGAGAGGCTCTCTGAGGTGGTCCTCCAACTGAAGGTGAGATGTTTGACCTCTGTTCCTCCTCCAGAGGAGGTGAGGTGGAGCTCAGTGAAATCTAAATGATGTGTCTTGTGTGCAGCTGGAGGCCCAGGAGAGGGAGGAGAAGAAGAGGAGGTGGTACAGGAGGCTGATGTTCTGGAGGAAGAAGAGATGAGGAACATGCAGAGCTTCAAGACCCTCCTGCACATGTTCACTCTGCCTTTGTGCTCCGTGTGTGTTTGGACACAGGATGTCCACAATAAAACATCTTGAACATGAACTCACTTCAGGTCTGATTTCAGGAACAAACGATTCCATGTTGAGAGAATTCAGTTTCAGGTCTGATGGTGAATCTGGTTCTGCTCAGGTGTTCTGATCAGGCTTCTGGGCCTTCAGCTGACCCTGAACCCACCCTGCAGGCCCCTCCATTGGTGATGGACTTGACCAAGACGCCCAGGTGGGTGTGGTTCTCTTTGGAGCGATTCCCTTTGAGGCCGACGCCCAGCCCGGCCCAAGCGGAGTCGCTCAGGGGGGGTCAAAGGTCAGGAGCTGTCTGGTTCCATGGGGGGTCAGGACCAGCTCGTCCTCCGTCTCCTGCTCAGGAAGGACGGAGCGTCAGGAACAAACCAGGTCACCGACAAACACAGGCCAAAAGAATCATGAACGCAGGCGTCTGATTGGCTGAGGCAGCGCCGCCCAGCTGACCGCCGGTCTCCACCCAGCTGACCATCTCTAACCAGAAGATGGTTTCAGCCTCAACCCGAGGCCCGATGTTGGCCCCGGTGGGGAGGAGCTACCACGTGTGAAACAGGAGTTGCTGGTGGTCAAGCTGGCCCTGGAGGACCGGCTCAGGACGTGGGGCCGGGCTCAGGACGTGGGGCCGGGCTCAGGACGTGGGGCCGGGCTCAGGACGTGGGGCCGGGCTCAGGACGTGGGGCCGGGCTCGGGCCAACCTCCTACAGGCAGGTGCCCGGTATGAGGCGGGGGCCAATCGGCACCGGCTCCCAGGTAGAGGGTGGGCCAACAGGACCATCGGCCCGGCAGCGGTGAGGCTCAGGCTTCCCTGGTCCATGCACCTTCAGCCTACCTTCACGTCTCCAGGATCAAGCCCGCTCCCCAGAGCCCCCTGGTCCCGGATCGCCTGGCCCCTCCTCCCCCTCAGCTAGTGGGTGGGGGCCCGGCCCACACAGTCCGTCGTCTCCAGCGCTCTGGACCCCGCGGTGGGGGCCTCCAGTACCTGGTGGACTGGGAGGGTTACGGGCCCGAGAGCAGGCCGCTCCACGCCCATCAGGGCTGACCAGAACTCACCTGGACCCAGGTACGACCCCCGGGGTCCCCAGACCGTCTGAGGGGACCCTCAGGTCCTGTCCTGCTCCTTCTACAGACAGATGTGCATCTTCAGAACATCTGGACCTCCTCCACTCCTCCGCTCAGGATCTGAGGTGGGTTTATTCTGGAGCTGGTCCTCCAGCCCAGTAGGTGGCGACAGAGACAGATTAGACTGGTTAGACTGGTCGTTCAGAGGAGGACGAGACGGAGAGAAGGAGAAAAAGAGAAGAAGAAGAAGAAGAGAGGAGAAGAAGAGAAGGAGAAAAAGAGAAGAAGTAAAGCGAAGAAGAAGTAAAGAGAGGAAGAAGAAGAAAAAGAGAAGAAGAGAAGCAGCCGCTTGCTACCATCTGATTTAAACGTTTAAAAATTTAAACATCATCTGTCACATCTGTCACATCTGTCACACCCCTCTCCTTTAAGACTAGCTGCGGTCAACGGCCGGTTGCCATAGTGATCTCGCCGATAAGGTAAATGTTAGAATGTTTGGAACAGCTTTTAGAGTCACGCTGGTTTAACTGGTTTAACTGGTGTAACTGGTCGGGTTAGCTGGGGTAACTGGTCTGAACTGGTCGGGTTAGCTGGTCAGGCTATTAGTCAACCATCACCTGTCTGGTATTCATACTTCAGTGTAACAGCTCCACGGCCTGACAATAATGTCTGAACTCATGGACGGAGAGGACAAACTGGAGGTAACGCGCTGGTAACGTGGAGGTAACGCGCTGGTAACGTGGTGGTAACACGCTGTTAACGTTGTGGTAACGTGGAGGTAACGCGCTGGTAACGTGGAGGTAACGCACTGGTAACGTGAAGGTAACGCGCTGGTAACGTGGTGGTAACATGGAGGTAACGCGCTGGTAACGTGGAGGTAACGCGCTGGTAACGTGGAGCTACCACGTTAGAAAAATGGTTGTAATGTGGTAGTAACATCATAGTAACATGGTAGTAACGTGGTAACGTGTTAGTAACGTGGTGGTAACATGGTGATAATGCAGTAGTAATATGGTGGTAATGGAGATAGTGGCGCTGGCGTCAGCTTGTCCACCAGTCTGTACCCCGGCCTGTCCCCCAGCCTGTCCCCGGCCTGTCCCCCATCCTGCCCCACCCAGCCCGTCCCCAGCCTGTCCCCTCCCTGGTGTCAGCCGGTCCCCAGCCTGTCCTCTCCCTGGTGACAGTCTGTCCCGTCCCCCAGCTTGTCCCCAGCCTTGTCCCCTCCCTGGTGTCAGCCTGTCCCCAGCCTGTCCTCTCCCTGGTGACAGTCTGTCCAGTCCCCCAGCTTGTCCCCAGCCTGTCCCCTCCCTGGTGTCACGTCTTTTGTTTGTCCCCCCTGGTGTCAGCCTGTCCCCAGCCTGTCCTCTCCCTGGTGACAGTCTGTCCCGTCCCCCAGCTTGTCCCCAGCCTGTCCCCTCCCTGGTGTCAGCCTGTCCCCAGCCTGTCCCCTCCCTGGTGTCAGCAGGGCTGCAGGTTTGTCCAGACAGGTCTGTCTGACTCCTGCTGCTGGAGGGTGAAGCAGTGACATCACAAGCGTTTCAGTGTGCGTGCTTACGTTATGAACAGCGTGTTGTGAGTGTTGATTACCATGGCGACTATTTCACTAACGGTGAACTGTCTCTGATCAGACAGGGTCTCCATCATGGGAAAGAAAAGCCGAGTGAAGATCCAGAAGTCAGGTTCAGCTGCTACTGCCTCCGTCTCCTCAAAGGAAATGATGGTCCTCATCTCTGAACTGCTGCAGAGTACGTCCTCCTCCTGTCTTTCCATCCATCTGTCTGTCTATACATCCATCTATCCATCCATCTGTCTGTCTATCCATCATCTATCTATCATCCATCCATTCATCTGTCTGTCTATCTATCCATCCATTTGTCTGTCTGTCTATCCGTCCGTCCGTCCATCCATCCATCTGTCTATCTGCTGCAGAGTACGTCCTCCTCCTACCTTCCATCTGTCGCCTATCTGTCTATCCACCCGTCTGTCTATATCCATCTATGTGTCTATCTGTCTATCCATCCATCCTTCTATCTGTCTATCCATCTATCTATCTGTCTATCCATATATCTGTCCATCATCCATTTGTCTATCCATCCATTCATCCTACTGTCTATCCATCCATCCATCTATCTGCTACAGAATACATCCTTCTACCCCTCCATATGTCTATCTGTCTTATCCATCTATCATCTATCAACTGTCCATCCATCCATCATCCATCCATCTATCTTTCTAACCATCTATCTAGCTATCTATCTCACTTTCTATCCGTCTCCGTCTATCTCTCCATCCATCTATCATCTCTCTATCCATCTATCTTTCTATCATCCATCTTTCTATCCATCTGCCTGTCTATCTGTCTATCTATCATCTCTCGGGGGGTTATTGCCTGTATATCTCTCTCTCTATCACCTCTCTATCCATCCATCTATCTTTCTATCCATCTGTCTGTCTATCCATGCAGATGTCTGCTGAGTAGTTTGGAGGGTTAAAGTGAAAACCCAGACTAAATCATAGTCAGACTAAGTCATAGTCAGATTAAATCATAGTCAGACTAAATCATAGTCAGATTAAATCATAGTCAGACTAAATCATAGTCAGATTAAATCATAGTCAGACTAAATCATAGTCAGACTAAATCATAATCAGACTAAATCATAGTCAGATTAAATCATAGTCAGATTAAATCATAGTCAGGCTAAATCATAGTCAGACTAAATCATAGTCAGATTAAATCATAGTCAGACTAAATCATAGACTAAATCATAGTCAGACTAAGTCATAGTCAGACTAAATCATAGTCAGACTAAATCATAGTCAGACTAAATCAATCAGATTAAATCATAGTCAGACTAAATCATAGTTGGACTGAAGCTAGTCTGGAGGCATGTTACAGAGTCAAAGAGGATGTCTGCCAGTGAGGGAGGCATTCATTTGATAGAAACAAAAAACACTATTTGATGCATTTTTAAAATGAAAGCGCACAGAGGTCATCCTTGTGAGAAGACATCAAAATAGACTGCAGAAGCCTTTAGTTGAAGACTAACCCTTTACAACTACTTGATGAATAAGAGGGAGATGGGGGGTTATTGTCAAAACCTGCCATTATGTGTACTTAATAAAGAAAATAAAATAAAGAAAATACTCTCATCAGGAAAATAAAGAAACTGAAAGCGTATATTTAGCGATCTGGTGGTGGTTGTGATGCTGAGGTTTGGCAGTGTTTGCATGAGAGCATTTAAAGGACTGAAACTTCATCTGTTACCCAGCTATTCTGTTAACTGGCACACCCCTGTGTTTGCATAAATCAAACATGTGTAAGAATGCATTATTCACATCTGGGTTTGTTCGGAGGGGTGATTTTGCTCTGATTTTAAGGTTAAGTAGAGCATGTTTAGTACTTTGCTGAAAGGGATCTGGTGGTGATTCTAAACATATTCCTCTAGAGTGCAGCAGTGCAGGACCAACTGCTGGGAAAGAGTGGGATGAGTACCTTCAGATCAGAGGCTTGGTGGAGAAGATCCGTAAGAAACAGAGAGGTGACATCAATAGATTTGCAGTACTCTCTTTTATCAAAGGTAATGTCAAAAGCCTTAAAATTGTCCCAATGAAAATGTAATCCCCACAGGCATGTCTGTAGAGTTTGAGGGCTGCAGAGATGACTACTTCCCAGATCTGATGTCATGGGCTGAGGAACATGGAGCATCCTGCGAAGGTTTTGTAGTGACCAACTTTGGAGTGGAGGGATATGGTCTAAGAGCCACGAGAGACATCAAGGTGATTTCAGATATGGGACATGGACATTCACCTTTGACCACTCAGACTAATTCATCTTTGTATTCATGTAGGCAGAGGAATTATTCCTGTGGATTCCCAGGAAGATGCTGATGACAGTCGAATCAGCAAAGAAGTCTGTAATGGGTAAAGAGCATAATTTGTCATGTTAAATTGCTATCTATCTGTTCAGAGATCTAAGATCAGGTTAGAGCATGTTCCTTGTGTCTTATCCCCATGCCTCAGGTCCTTTATACAACCAAGACAGAATTCTACAGGCCATGGAGAATGTGACGTTGGCTCTCCACCTGCTGTGTGAGCGGGCCAACCCTGCATCCTTCTGGCTGCCGTACATTCGCACTCTTCCTCAGGAGTACGATACGCCCCTGTTCTACGAGCAGGAGGAAGTGCAGCTGCTGCACGGCACGCAGGCAGTCCAGGATGTTCTGAGCCAGTACAGAAATACTGCACGACAATATGCTTATTTCTACAAATTGATACAGGTGAGTGTCGTTCACTTATTTGTGAGTGAGTATGTTTACGGAATACCCAAAAAAACCTAAAAAAGCTCTGTCAAGACAGCACGAGCGCAGTGGCATACACACACAATTGCTCACATGTTGGTTTCAAATCTAGTTTTCTTTCATCTCTGTATAAGAAAGTGATTTGAGTGATGGTGAACAACCATATTTTGCTCATTAAACAAACGGTTTAAAGTTTAGGACTTAGTCTCACCCGTTGAGTTTGTAGTTCTAGTGTAGTATGGGGGGTTAGGGTGAAAACAACACTGGAGTCAAGTGAAATCAATTACGATACACTTTTAATGATCCATTTTCAAAAGTCTTTTGTTTAGTGAGTAGTTCTATTGCTTGAATTTCTCTGTCTTGTTACAGTTGACATCTAAATGTCAAAAAACCAGGGGTTTTCATAAGTCATTAAACAACTGTTTAGCATTTAAACAGATGAATTAACCAATACCTGTGTGTGTTGCTGGCCTTTGTCACACATGGTTCTTCTGACTGGCCCCTGTAGCCTCTCTGTGTACTGAACAGTGGTAACACTGGTTGCAGCTCACATACATGTTTTCTATTTAAATAGAAGTATGTTCAAGTAGGTTTATGCTAATTGAGCATCTTCGTCTTCTTAACCTTCGTTGCTGGCTGCTACTGTCTGGCCTGGCTCAAGAGCAATGATCGGCTGTCTATGCTGACAATAGGGAATATGAACATTAACCATTGTCGTCTAACATATGTCAGTCTGATGAGGTTATTAGTAACCAAAAACTGCATTTTGTAATTCAAATGGTAATCAACATATCAACAATGATAGGTGATGGTTAACGTGAGATATGACATAATAAATGATCCCTTTTACCTTCTCTTCATCCTTAGACTCATCCTGCATCCAGTAAGTTGCCCCTGAAGGACAACTTCACGTTTGATGACTACAGGTAAGATGACACAGAGCCAGAGAGGATAGCTACACACTTGTGCCTCTGAGCTGGTCCTGTGTGCCTGAACATGTGCTGGTAGTTTGGGACAGACTTTTGACCCTGTTGGGTATTTAGAAGGCAGATTCACATTTAACGTGAGAACAGGGCGATGGGGTAGAAGGCTTAAAATTAATTAAGGTTAATAATAATAATAATTATAATATTTGCAATGCACTCTACATTTGCAACAAACCTCAAAGTGCTACAAAACAACAACATAATTACACGCTACAAACATCAAAATAAACAATTAAAAAAAATACACAAAACAGGCAAGAAGGGGTGCAGCTCTGGGACAAAGCTTTGATGAAGAGGAAGGTTTTGAGTCCTTTCTTAAAGGCCTCCACGGTCAGTGGAGCTCCCGGTGGTCGGGGAGTGTATTCCACAGCTGAGGGGAGGCTGACGAGAATGCCCAATCTCCTATGGTGTGCAGCTTTGTCCTGAGAAGAGGAAGGTGAGAGTTTTGGGAGCGAAGGTTGTTGGAAATGTGAAAAGGAAGAACTAGTTTCATTTTGGGGGTGATCCACAAGAAATCCTGGATTCTGGATCACTTTGAAATTTTGGTTAACATTGTGGTAAATGGGGCCAAAAATGTTGTTTATCTCGGTTAATTATTGACCAAACCCCATGAAATTTGACTCAAGGATGGACAATGGGATCCTCTATCATATTCCAAAAGCTGATCCGGATCTGATCCAGAAGACGGATTTTATTGCAATTTGTATAAACTTAGCGGAGGTCTGCGCTCTCCGAGTGCTTTCTAGTGTTGTTGATATCTTCCATTTCTCAACTTCCGAGAGGGGCAAAGACTTGGCGGATCATAGTCTGAGGGTTGACGTTTGGAGTAAAAAGAGTGGAGAGCCAGTGGAGAAAAGAGGGGATAGTGTTAATTTTTACTTTAAAGAAGGTGATGAAGTTGTTGCACTGCTCCTCTGTGGTTCCGTTTTGTGAGAGGGTTTGTGGTTTGAGGAGATGATGTATGGTGGAGAGCAGTTGCTTGGAGTTCCCAGGGCTGTTTTTGATGATGTTGGAGTAGAACCGTGACCAAGCATTTCTTAGGGACATAGTAGGCCTTCTGATGTTCTTGATAGGTTAGCCTGATCACAGGGAGTCCAGAAGGTTTGAGATGTTGCTCGAGGACACACTCAGCTGCCTTCATTTTGCACAACTCTCAGGTAACCAGGGAGCTGAGCGTACAATGGTGCCTGCTCTGGGTTTGACAGAGGTGTGGAAATCAAGGAGGCTGCTCAGGGTATTATTATAGAAGTCCACACATTCAGTGGCTGATGGAATGTCTGAAGAAGAGAGATGCTCGAGGTCCAAGAACATGGAGTCTGAGTTGATGTTCTTGAGCTTTCTGAAACAGATTTGGCGCTTTGGCTTGTTATGGGGAGACAAAAAAGCTAGTTCCGTTGAAATGACCTTGTGGTCCGACACACCAGGTGATATACAACCAGGTTGCTGATGGAGTTGGAGTCAGTGAAGACGAGGTCGTGTATGTGCCCCCTGGTGTGTGTGGGCAGATTAACATGTTGTTTGAGGTTGAGATAGTCCAATAGTTGAAGAAACTCAGCTGCGGAGTGGCTGGAGGGGTGTCAAGATGAATGTTCTTATCTCCAAGAATTACACTGTAGGTAGATGTTGTACAGGGTGTTGAGAGGAGGTCATGCAGTTAAGAGATGAAGGCTGGCTTAGGTTTGGGAGGCTGGTAGGAGAGAAGTGTAGTCACCAGGAAGGAGGGTTTACACTTGAATGCAAGGCATGCGAATGAGGACAGTTCAGGCAGAGGAAGAGGGGACAGTTCCAGGTTTTTGTGGTGTATGATGTCTAAACCACCACCAGCATGACCAGTGCTGCAGGCTTTCTACAGGTAGCTGTAGCCAGGAGGACAGGCTTCATTAACAGAGGAATATACCTCTGGTTGATGTCAGATTTCAGTGAGGCACATGAAGTCAATCCCCTTGTCCAGGATATGCTGATGAATGAGAGAAGCTTTAGTAGTGAGTCATTGTGCATTGTGATTCTCTGCAGAGGGTGAAGTAGGCTAAAATCCACTCCGTTTTAGAGATGTGACAGTGCTCTCATTGCCAGCAGTAGATTGACCAAGGGGTGGTCGACTACCAATAGTGGTGCATATTTCTTGAGAGTCAGTGTGTGATGTGGACAGCAATAGTCTAGGGGGCCTGGTGGGAACACCTAGCTTTCTGATAGGTAAAGTGGTTTTATGGCCAAGAAGGTTTGCAACAGGTGGTGTCAGCGGTGGATGGGGGGCTAGAAGGTGTGGGATGAGGAGGCACCGGAGTAGAGGACGGGGTGGATGACGAGGACCATGACTGGCTCCACAGCATGTTGGAGATTAGCCGCTATCATGGAGCTGCCCAGCTTGTGTGGGGGGAGGTCATCATGTCAGTAAAAGGAAGAGCGGTTCCAAAACACATTAAAGTTATCAATGTGACTGAAGCCGTAGGTTGTGCAGGCCTTCTGGAGCCAGGAGTTGAGGGATAGTAGCCTGCTGTAGTAGCGTCCTGCCGTCCGTGCCGGACGCCTCATGGCCTTTGGGACGAGCACCAGTGGCAGCAGCACCCCTGGGCGCGAGTGGACTTTTCTGAACACTTCTTCTAAAGACCCAGGACTTTTAAATATAATCCCAGTGCCCTCCTTAATGACATTAAACAGTAGAAATACTGACTGTAAACAGTGAGCCCTGTTCATATTCCAATCTTCTTTCCCTTCTGAATATATTGGCAGGTGGGCAGTGTCCTCTGTGATGACCCGGCAGAACCAAATCCCTACGGAGGATGGCAGACAGGTCACTCTGGCCCTCATCCCCCTCTGGGACATGTGCAATCACAGAAATGGACTGGTAAGGTAGCTCAGACATTATCAGACACCAATGTGGTTAAAAAATGAAAGTTTGTGGTTAACTGTAAAAAAAAAAAAAAAAATCTATCATATCTATATCTACAGAATCTTTTGTTCTGGTCTCAGTCAACAGTTGTTTAGCGGCAGTGAGTCAGTAAGGTTTCGATGTTCAGTTGATGACAAAAAGGGAAATGTGAGCACATGGTCGAAGGCCTTTGTCTCATCTTGGGCTTGGTCTTGTCCCACTGGTGCTGGAGGCAGCAGTCTCAGCAGGGACGCTCAGACACTTCCTCTGTCAGGATCCCGGAGCACACACAAGGAAACACAACTCCTGCGCTAGTTCACCTACATAAAGGGGACGCCAGGCTGATCCGCTCCAAAAACACAGACAGGAACTGGCCCATCGCTGTGACTGGTTTACCTGTGGCTGCGCTATGGTGATCAACGCTCAAGAGGTGGCCCACCGAGAAGAATGTGAGGCAGCACCACCTTGGGGTACCTGTGATCCAGCTACTGCACACCTTTGTAGCTATACACACACGTGCCCTGTGTCCAGGCATGCCCCTCCCCCCCCCCCCTTGGGAGGAGCACATGTTCAAAGCTCAGCTGCACCTGTTCCACCTCTGAAGAAGGCATTTCTGTGGGATTGAGTATTCCTCCCACCACCCAACGTCTCCAACTGAGGTCGGCAGCTCCCCTTCCCACTGTAGATGGAGCACTGCCCCCCCCCACCCCGAGGTGCTGGATGGCCAACCCATCAGGCCCTTTTCCACGTCCTCACCAAACTCCTCCCAGACCAGAAGTTCTCCCTGGAGGACAGCCCAGACTGCGGCCTGCTGGGCCCACGAACCATGCTGATAGGACTTCAGCTTGATGGCCCTTACGTCTGGTGTCCATCACTGGGTTTGGGCCTCTAGCAGGTCCGCCCAGACCCTCATTGGGCTGTCCTCCGCTCCGTCTTTTGATCTTCAGTTCAACAATCAAACTGTAAAGATACAGTTGTCTTTGTTCCTTTTTAAATTGAAGCAGGAGTGACTTCATTTGAGGCTTTGAGTTAGGAACTCAGAAGGTGCTTTTGCTGCAGATCACCACCGGCTACAACCTGGAGGATGACCGCTGTGAGTGTGTGGCCTTACAGGACTACAAGAAGAACGATCAGGTAAATACTGACCTGTCTCACCCCTATTCCGTCTCACACGTCCCACCTTCATCCATCCATCCATCCATCCATCCATCTTTCCATCCCACCGACACAGTTGATCAGTTCTAGTTTTCACATTTCTGCCAAGTGTTCAGATGCCACTAAACTGTAGTTTACATCGATATTAAGAGTTTGGTTGAATTTACAATCTTATGTGGACATTAATGATTATTTAGGTTACACACTTCAGTCTCCCTATTCAACGTATTTTTTTTTTGTGGTCGATGGGTGAAACTGCTGAACTGGTTGATCTGTTGTCTCTGTAGGGTTGGGTGTTGTTAATGTTGGGTGTCGTTAACGTTTTGGAGCACCAAACTGGTACTTTAGACCTGGTTCCATTTCTGAATGAATGAAAACACCAACTTTTTAAATTTTAAGATATTTTATGATGAGGGCGTTGAAGATTATTAACTTTAATAATATAAATACAACTAAGACTAAGAAATAAATCAAATAGTAATAATTGTAATAATAATAATAACAGCAGTGTATGGAAACCATCAGCAGTAGAGCATAAAGGACATGGAGAACAGAGACGACATGCAAACTAATAAATCTCAAGATTTGTAAGTTCAGTTTTTAAGAGTTTCATAAACAGGTGTTTAAAACTTTAATCTTTTAGCTGTTTTCTTCTATAATGTTGAGGGTGTTGGCCTTTCTGGTGTTGCAGCATCTGCAGGCTATCAAAGACGCTAAGTTTCTCTGCTCTTCAGAAGTACTGTGGCTCATCCGTTGTTGGGCCCAGCGCTGCCTCACTTACACACTAGGGCCCTCGCACTTGTTGCAGGTTACAGATCCTGAATCTTTTTAGGTGAAACAGCCAAATGTTTCAGCTTAGACACTTTGAGGGTTCACGTCTGTCCATGCAGGTGAAAACTGAAGCTGCTCTGTCGTTTTTATGCTCTTCCTCTTGTTACTACTTATCACCAGCTGATCGTAGCGCTGGTGACCTTGCTGATGCGTTCTTCCTGCAGATCTACATTTTCTACGGCACAAGATCAAATGCAGAATTTGTCATCCACAACGGTTTCTTCTACCCGGACAATGCCCACGACCAAGTGAAAATCAAGCTTGGCATCAGCAAGAGTGAGCGTCTGTACGCTATGAAGGCTGAAGTGCTGGCCCAGGCAGGCATCCCAGTGTACGTCCTCTCTCTCAGGAGATCCCGGTGACCTCTAAGGCCAGCTGCTCCACGCTGGCATGTTGTTGATCAGAGGTCACATCAGGTGTTCATATGTTGCTTTCATGTCCCCTTTTTCAGATCGTCGGTCTTTGCTCTTTACTGTAACGAGCCGCCCATTTCGGCCCAGCTGTTGGCCTTTCTGAGAGTCTTCTGCATGATGGAGGGTAAGACGAGAGCCTCCGCCCACTAATACAACTTTGGTTTCATGTTTGTTCGTTCTTTTACCTCCACAGTTTAACTCCACAACTCAAAAGCCAAATCTTCTTTTTGTCATACATGCATTCCTTCATTTAGAGATATTTGTTTTGAATGTTTCCTGTGCCTGAGCGTAGACTGTAGCAACCGTCAGTCAGCCTCATGACTGCTCTATCAATAACCAGAGAAATCCAGTTTTATAATTATTGCTCCAAACCTCTGACTGTTTTAATGAAGTAAAGAACATGGACTCTTCACAACCTCTTCTGTTTGATAAAGTGATGCTTTTATTTGTAGGTGCTCAGGGGGGATCATTGTCCACAACTAACATACCTACTAACAAGAAATCCGGTCCCATCACTTCCCCAAATATGCATCATTTTTCTCTGACTGATATTCCTTAATGATCATTTGTTACCAGGAAGCTCTGATTTTACGCTGCCCCACCAGCAGCAGCTCCCCTAACTGCTGGTTTCACACCCTCAGTCCTGCACTGGCTCCCGGTTCAGCACACAACTGGCCAGGCTGGGGGTAGACACGTGCAGCACCCTCTAATCATTTGTCGCGGTGTTTTGCCGATGTCTTCTCACTGTTGTTGGTCTCATATGAAGCCTGTTGGTGATCATAGAGGATGTACGTCACCAGTACCGTGGGCTGAAGGGATGCTAACACTTGGCTGCGTTTACAGAGGAACTGAAGGACTACCTACTCGGAGATCATGCCATAAATAAGATGGTTACCCTGGGCAGTATGGAGTTCCCTGTCAGCTGGGAGAACGAGATCAAGTTGTGGACTTTCCTTGAGACACGAGCTGCCCTACTGCTGAAGGCCTACAAGACCACGTCAGAGGTGACTGAGCTTCTGTCGGACGTTCATGACTACGGTGCTTCATTCTGAACCTCTACTTTGATCTTTTGTAGGAGGACTGCTCCATACTTGAGAAAACGGAGCTTTCTGCCCATTCACGCATGGCGGTCCAGCTGCGCCTGGCCGAGAAGACCATCCTGGAGAAGGCCCTCGCCAGCGGGCGGGCCAAGCGGCTGCACTTTGAGAAGCAGCTGGAGGAGGGAGCGCCGCTGCCCAAATACCAGGAAAGCAACATCGCTTTGCTGGAAAACACGGATGCCAAGCTCCCCATCATCCTGCATAAGCTGGGGGAGATCCAAGAAGGCCGAGAAATCCAGTTTGAGGAAAGCGATGGCTGTGTCGGTGTTGAGAAGGCGATGTTTGACGTGAATCTAGACGGGGACGGACGGGGATTAAAGCAGGAAACTCAGGACGTGTCACAGGACACAGATATCAGTGCAGCTTTGGACTCGGTCGGAACCAAATCCCAGAATGGCCAAAGGGAAGTGACTTGTGTGGGTGCTAGTGGTGTTTAACATGAGCCAAAGAGAAGCGTGAAGGAGTGTACGACCTGCTGCCACAGCCATACTATTTATTTGTGTCATAGTTAGAAGCTGAACTTAGACTTAGAGAATGTGTTCTGCTGCTCCGTGGGCAGCCCCAGAATTTGGATAAAATATTGATTCTGTTTTTAAAACATGGATCTATTTTAAAGGTTTAAAGGCCCATGCCATAAGACAAGGAGGAGCCCCTTGGGGTTCGTAGATGAATCTGCTGAAGGTCACGTGTCTGTCTCCAAATATGTCCAACATGATTTGTATTGACAATCATATTCTCTATTACATTCTGGTGCTCTGTTGGTCTACAACCATATCTGGTCTTCATGTAGAGCTATCTTTGGCCTTCCAGTTGAGTAATTGTCATCAGTCATGATTCAGTGGGACAGGTCCTTGAAAAAGACCCGTTTTGTCTCTGAAACTAGTTTAAGCAGAACTTTGGTTTGTTTTTGAGTTTGTGTTTCAGTAAGAGTGTTTTATTGAATGTATCTTGAATGAATTATGTGCTGATGTCACCAAAAGGGAGTAATGTTTGACCTAAAGATCACTGTTGGTTCCCACAAGAAAGCCATACACAACACTGTGAAGCAGTGGAGCACCGAAGGCAAGTTCACGTACCTTCAGAAGAGGCCCATCAGACCAGACGGGAGTCAATGAGGTCACAGATGCTGAAACACGCCGCATTGGTCAGATCTAAGTGTATGAATCTCATTTGGTTTCACGGTTCATCACGGGAGCCTCTTAGATACCTTCATGAAACAGCCTGTCCTCAGGAACCTTCGGAATTGGTCAGAATGGGAAATGAATTGACGAAATGACTGAAAAGTCAACCTCAGACCTCTAAATTTGTTCAAAGTGGAAAATTCTAGACTTTTTTCATGGTGAAATATTTCATGCATAATTTTGAAACTTTTTACAGCCGTGAGCTGCTGACCGTTGACGTGTCCTGATGGGTTTTATTCTGTAAACGACAAATAAAGACTTGCTGCGTCCAGACCACCCCTGTCTCTTGCTCCAGACAGGACCCTCCCCTCCCCCCTTTAAGCTTTGGTGTGTTGCTGCAAGTTCACCACCATCCATCCCTGGAGCTCCCTAACCCACACCTAATAGGGAAAAGTGAAATAGCTGCAGCAGATACATAGAACAAGAATTGAGTCATTGTCTGCATCGATCTTTGGCCTTTCAGACAGATGAAAGTATAGATGGAACCTTGAGTCTATTTAAATGTTTGTCTACCCAGTTAGAGACGGATGGATGAAGGTGAGGGAAACGGACAGAGATTCAGAGTTTATTATTTCTGCACACCATCATCAGCACACACCCAGCTCCCGTTAACTCGTCTCTGTCCTCCTGAGCGTTGGCCTGTCAGGAGAGTCGGGGCCGAGCGCTGACAAAATCAGCACAGATCAGTCCAGATCTCCTCAAACACACAGTAGCAGCACGGTGGTGTGCTGACCTGTGAGCAGTTAAGAGGCGGCGTAGCTGTCGCACCACATTCTCCTCAGTCCTCGCAGGCCTGACCTAGAATCAAATGGACCTGTCACCTTTGGGGGGCTTTGGCCGTGAATACAGTGGTGGGGCCGTGTTGCACAGGTGGTCAGACAGCATGTGTGCGTGATGAGGACAGACACGATCGCTTCTGTCACATTGAGCTCTTGCCTGTCAAACGTGAGAGAAGAAGAAACGAATGGTAGGACAGAGGAGGAAAGAAGGTGAGACAAGGGACTCTAAGGCCACAGGTTTTGTTCATCAACCAGTTTATTCATTAACATGCTTTTCTTTGGCTCAGCTCTTATTCTCAACTAATCTTCTCATTTAACCTTAGTTTAACATTTCCTCTGCTCTACACCTGAATTTGAATTTCAAGTCTGTCTCTCTCACACGCACACAAGGGATACATGTTGAACCTAATAAGAATGTTCACAAGACAAATAAAGATAAGTGAATCAAAGTGACTGCTGGGTTAAACTGCTGTGCCTCTATCATCAACTCAAGGTTGGATTATCTTTTGTTGAACTAGTTGAACAAAAAGATTGCAGAGTATGGAAAAGGAATTTGTTAAAAGTAAAAATGAACAGGAAAATGAATTAATAGAGATAAGAGAAATTAAATTGAGTGTCCTCAAAGTGCTGCCACACTCTTTCACATGAAAGTCCAAAGATTGAAACAGGAAAGTTCTGGGGATATGGACGATAGCCGAAGAGTCACCGAGGACCGAAGACTTGATCGAAGCACTCATTTATAACATGTCATAATCACTCATATCCATTACAAAGCTCCATCTAAATATATTTTTAATAAAGTCAGTGCTTCAGAGTGTCCAGTCCAATTGTCCATTGAATTCATTTTAACCATTTCGGCAGAACATGAACTCAACATTTCAAAATAGACAGTTTCCTCAGAGAACACATCAGTCTGTGACAAACGTACATGGATTTACACGGAAATGACATCGATGCACTGTGAGGTGCCCACAGAGACCAGGACCAGTGAGAAGACCACTCCCACCAGTTTAACCAGGCCAGAGTCCAGCAGGCCGGGACCTGGTCCAGCAGAACCCACCAGTTAGGGGGGGCTCCTCTCCTCCTACCCTCTCCTCCCTCCTCTTCTCCTCTCCTCTCTCCTCTTGGCCTCTCCCCTCCACTCCTCTCCTCTCCTCTCCTCTCCTCTCCTCTCCTCTCCTCTCCTCTCCTTTCCTCTCCTCTCCTCTCCTCTCCTCTCCTCTCCTTTCCTCTCCTCTCCTCTCCTCTCCTCTCCTCTCCTATCCTCTCCTCTCCTCTCCTCTCCTCTGCTGTCCTCTCCTCTCCTCCTCCTTTCTGTTTTTAAGCTGTTGACTTTTCCTGGAGGTTGACCCAGAAGGTCCACTGGTGCTCAGGTGGAACTTGTTCCAGGGTCTGTGTTTCCTAGTTTACACTGACAGACAGATCAATCAATCAATCAATCAATCAATCAATCAATCAATCAATCAATCAGGAGCGGGGCCATGGTTGTGAGATATTGGGGAAAGCTGCTTCCCTCAGTCAGAGCGTTGAAGATCAATCAATCAAATCAATCTTTATTTATATAGCGTCGTTTACAATCAAAAACTGTTTCAAGGCGATTTCCATAATCCCAGGGCCTAACCCCAGACAAGCAACAGTGGCAAGGAAACACTCCCCTTTAACAGGAAGAAACCTTGAGCAGGACCAGGCTCATGTAGGGGGACCCTCCTGATGATGGACAGATGGGTAGAGAGAGAGGAGAGGAGAGGGAGAGGAGAGGAGAGGAGAGGAGAGGAGAGGAGAGGAGAGGAGAGGAGAGGAGAGGGAGAGGAGAGGAGAAGGGAGGAGAGGAGAGGAGAGGTAGAGGGAGAGGAGAGGGGTGACAGAGGCCTGTCAGGTGATCATGTTTCTGGACCCTCAGCCTTGGCCTATAGCAGCATAACTAGTATCTTAACCTAGTGATCCTATAGCAGCATAACTAGTATCTTAACCTAGTGATCCTATAGCAGCATAACTAGTATCTTAACCTAGTGATCCTATAGCAGCATAACTAGTATCTTAACCTAGTGATCCTATAGCAGCATAACTAGTATCTTAACCTAGTGATTAGACGACCCCCTAAGTATGATCATTAGTCTGTCTATGATAGTAACTGAACTACAAGGTTGGTAACAATAAGCTTTATCAAAGAGGTAGGTTTTAAGCCTAATTTTAAAAGTAGAGATGGAAGTTGTGTTCCTCAGATGAAAAAAGGCACTTTGACAGACTATTTTAATGTGTGAGGTAAAGGAGAGGTTTTGATCAAAAGTTACTCCTAGATTCCTCACAGAGAGACTAGATGTTAATGACATACCATCTGGAGTGATCATATGGTTCAATCTATCCCTGAGAGGTTCAGGACCAAACACCATGACCTCAGTTTTTCCTGGGTTCAGGAGAAGGAAATTTGAAGACGTCCAGGACTTTATGTCTTTAAGACAGGTCTGGAGCTTCACTAACTTCTCTGTCTCCTCTGGTTTCATGGATAAATAAAGCTGGGTGTCATCAGCATAACAATGAAAATGTATATGCTTTTTAATGGAAGCATGTACAAGGTGAAGAGGATTGGTCCAAGTACAGAACCTTGAGGAACTCCATGGCTAACCCTACTGTATGATATGATAACTAGATGGTTGGGAAAAGTTGTCTGAGGTGGCCTGTCACCAGGGAAGGGGAGCTGAAGTCGTTGATTTATGTTGCTTTCCCAGTGCAACACTTGGAGAACATGTTTCCATATCTTTGTTTTTGCTCAGACAAGGGAATCATCACAGCAGCAGACAGCTGGAAGCTGACAAGCTTGAGCACACACATTCATTAGAGTTCACCCTCAGCAGACTGACAAGCTTCATTACAAAGCTGAGCCACTCCTGAATTACCAAAGAGAGACAGGAAAGAATGGAGACAAGAGGAAAATGTTCCTGCCCTGTTGTCAACGCCACCAAACTCACCCAGAGCATTTTAAGACAACTCAGCCTTATTCACATTCACTTAGAGCCCAACACACACACATACACACACACAAACACACTCACAAACACACACACACTCACACACACACGCTCACACACGCACACACACACACACACACACACACACACACACACACACACACACCCCCTCTGACCCTCAAACAGCTGAAAAAGCAGGACACCTCAAATTTGGTCCTTCTGTCAGGGATGGATACGCGTCCTCACAGACTTCCTGCTCCTCACGATTGTGCAGTCTGTGTTTTTAACTGTTTTTAACATGTCTGAGCAAATGTCTCCTGTGATGTTCCTGTCGTATGGATGTACACCAGCTCTTCATCATCTAATCCACCAGGTTCATCAAAGCCTAGTGGCGCTCTCACTGGTCACATGACAGAAGCTTCATCTGACTGAGAGCTGTTACATTTCTCTGAGACCAGTCAGAAGCTGAGGACTTTTGCTTATTCAGTCTAAATACACATATAAAAGATACACTTTTAAACCCACAAGTGAAAGACACATCATCATCCTGACCCTGCTACTCCTCCTCACTGTCCTCTCCAAACATACGCACACACACCGGGCTTGTGTGACAGCAGAGGAAACTACCAGTAGAGTGCGCTGTTGTACTGCGGAGAACTGACTTCAAAAGAATCAACGTCACAACAGCACAACATCACATAATTTTATCATATTATCACAACATCACAACTTGACATCACGAAATCACAACATCACGAAATCACGAAATCACAACATCACAACATCACAACATCAGAACATCACATATAAATCACTACTGTAGAGGTGTACTAGTTTCTCACTGTTGTAGAGGTGTACTAGTTTCTCACTGTTGTAGAGGTGTACTAGTTTCTCACTGTTGTAGAGGTGTACTAGTTGCTCACTACTGTAGAGGTGTACTAGTTTCTCACTGTTGTAGAGGTGTACTAGTTTCTCACTGTTGTAGAGGTGTACTAGTTTCTCACTGTTGTAGAGGTGTACTAGTTGCTCACTACTGTAGAGCTGTACTAGTTTCTCACTGTTGTAGAGGTATACTAGTTTCCCACTACTGTAGAGGTGTACTAGTTTCTCACTGTTGTAGAGGTGTACTAGTTTCTCACTGTTGTAGAGGTGTACTAGTTTCTCACTGTTGTAGAGGTGTACTAGTTTGTCACTGTTGTAGAGGTGTACTAGTTTCTCACTGTTGTAGAGGTGTAATAGTTTCTCACTACTGTAGAGGTGTACTAGTTTCTCACTGTTGTAGAGGTGTACTAGTTTCTCACTACTGTAGAGGTGTACTAGTTTCTCACTACTGTAGAGGTGTACTAGTTTCTCACTGTTGTAGAGGTGTACTAGTTTCTCACTGTTGTAGAGGTGTAATAGTTTCTCACTACTGTAGAAATGTACTAGTTTCTCGCTGCTGTAGAGGTGTACTAGTTTCTCACTGTTGTAGAGGTGTAATAGTTTCTCACTACTGTAGAGGTGTACTAGTTTCTCACTGTTGTAGAGGTGTACTAGTTTCTCACTGTTGTAGAGGTGTAATAGTTTCTCACTACTGTAGAGGTGTACTAGTTTCTCACTGTTGTAGAGGTGTACTAGTTTCTCACTGTTGTAGAGGTGTACTAGTTTCTCACTGTTGTAGAGGTGTACTAGTTTCTCACTGTTGTAGAGGTGTTCTAGTTTCTCACTACTGTAGAGGTGTACTAGTTTCTCACTGTTGTAGAAGTGTACTAGTTTCTCACTGTTGTAGAGGTATACTAGTTTCCCACTACTGTAGAGGTGTACTAGTTTCTCACTGTTGTAGATGTGTACTAGTTTCTCACTGTTGTAGAGGTGTACTAGTTTCTCACTGTTGTAGAGGTGTACTAGTTTCTCACTGTTGTAGAGGTGTACTAGTTTCTCACTACTGTAGAGGTGTACTAGTTTCTCACTGTTGTAGAGGTGTACTAGTTTCTCACTGTTGTACAGGTGTACTAGTTTCTCACTACTGTAGAGGTGTACTAGTTTCTCACTGTTGTAGATGTGTAATAGTTTCTCACTACTGTAGAGGTGTACTAGTTTCTCACTACTGTAGAGGTGTACTAGTTTCTCACTGTTGTAGAGGTGTACTAGTTTCTCACTGTTGTACAGGTGTACTAGTTTCTCACTACTGTAGAGGTGTACTAGTTTCTCACTGTTGTAGATGTGTAATAGTTTCTCACTACTGTAGAGGTGTACTAGTTTCTCACTACTGTAGAGGTGTACTAGTTTCTCACTACTGTAGAGGTGTACTAGTTTCTCACTACTGTAGAGGTGTACTAGTTTCTCACTGTTGTACAGGTGTACTAGTTTCTCACTACTGTAGAGGTGTACTAGTTTCTCACTGTTGTAGATGTGTAATAGTTTCTCACTACTGTAGAGGTGTACTAGTTTCTCACTACTGTAGAGGTGTACTAGTTTCTCACTGTTGTACAGGTGTACTAGTTTCTCACTACTGTAGAGGTGTACTAGTTTCTCACTGTTGTAGATGTGTAATAGTTTCTCACTACTGTAGAGGTGTACTAGTTTCTCACTACTGTAGAGGTGTACTAGTTTCTCACTGTTGTAGAGGTGTACTAGTTTCTCACTGTTGTAGAGGTGTACTAGTTTCTCACTACTGTAGAGGTGTACTAGTTTCTCACTGTTGTAGATGTGTAATAGTTTCTCACTACTGTAGAGGTGTACTAGTTTCTCACTACTGTAGAGGTGTACTAGTTTCTCACTACTGTAGAGGTGTACTAGTTTCTCACTACTGTAGAGGTGTACTAGTTTCTCACTGTTGTACAGGTGTACTAGTTTCTCACTACTGTAGAGGTGTACTAGTTTCTCACTGTTGTAGATGTGTAATAGTTTCTCACTACTGTAGAGGTGTACTAGTTTCTCACTACTGTAGAGGTGTACTAGTTTCTCACTACTGTAGAGGTGTAATAGTTTCTCACTACTGTACAGGTGTACTAGTTTCTCACTACTGTAGAGGTGTACTAGTTTCTCACTGTTGTAGAGGTGTACTAGTTTCTCACTGTTGTAGAGGTGTACTAGTTTCTCACTGTTGTCTCTACAACAGTGTACTAGTTAGGAGAGTGAGACCTGTGAGTGAGAGAGTGAGTGTGTGTGTGTTTTCCTGTGTGTGTGTTTGTATATGTCTCTTTGTCTGTGTGTATGCCTCTGTGCGTGTGTGCCTGTATGTGTGTGTGAGAGGTGAGAATGTGTGTGTGCCACTGTGTATATGTGTGCCTGTGCGTGTGTGCCTGTGTGTGTGTGCCTCTGCGTGTATTGTGTGTGAGTGTGTGTGTGATTGTGCATGTGTCTGAGTGTGTGTCCCTGTGTGTGTGTTTGTGACTGTTTTTGTCTTTGTGTATAGACCCGTGTGCGTGTGTGTATGTGCCTGTGCGTGTGTATGTGCCCGTGTGTGTTCCTGTGTGTATGTCCCTGTGTGTGTTTCTCCGGTCATGTGTGTTTGTGTCCCTATGTGTGTCCCCCTGTGTCTGTGTATGTGTGTGTCCCTGTGTGTGTGTGTTTGTGTGTGCGTATGTCCCTGTGTGTATGTGTGTTTGTCCCTGTGTGTGTCTGTGTGTATGTCCCTGTGTGCGTGTGTATGTCCCTGTGTTTGTGTGTATGTCCCTGTGTGTGTATGTGCCTGTGTGTGTCCCTGTGTGTGTGTATGTCAATGTTTGTTTCTCCTAGTGTGTGTTTGTGTGTTTGTGTCCCTATGTATGTGTCCCCCTCTGTGTTTCTCCGTGTGTGTGTATTTGTGTCCCTATGTGTGTTTCCCCCTCTCTCTCTGTGTGTATGTTTGTGCTTGTCTGTGTGTGTGTGTATGTGTGTGTATGTCCCTCTGTGTGTGTGGTTGTGTCTGTGTGTATGTCCCTGTGTGTCCCTGTGTGTGTGTGTGAATGTGTGTTCGTGTCCCTGTGATTGTGTCCTTGTGTGTGTGTTTGCATCTGTGTGTGTGTCTGTGTGTGTTTGTATCCCTGTGTGTGTGTCTCTCTGTGTTTGTATCCCTGTGTGTGTGTCTCTGTTAGTGTGTGTGTGTCTGTGTGTGTGTTTGTATCCCTGTGTGTCTCTGTTAGTGTGTGTGTGTCTGTGTGTGTATTTGTATCCCTGTGTGTGTGTCTCTGTTTGTATCCCTGTGTGTGTGTATTTGTATCCCTGTGTGTGTTTGTATCCCTGTGTGTGTCTCTGTTAGTGTGTGTGTGTGTCTGTGTGTGTGTATTTGTATCCCTGTGTGTGTGTCTCTGTGTTTGTATCCCTGTGTGTGTTTGTATCCCTGTGTGTGTGTCTCTGTGTTTGTATCCCTGTGTGTGTGTTTGTATCCCTGTGTGTGTCTCTGTTAGTGTGTGTGTGTCTGTGTGTGTGTATTTGTATCCCTGTGTGTGTGTCTCTGTGTTTGTATCCCTGTGTGTGTGTTTGTATCCCTGTGTGTGTCTCTGTTAGTGTTTGTATCCCTGTGTGTGTGTATTTGTATCCCTGTGTGTGTCTCTGTTAGTGTGTGTGTGTGTGTCTGTGTGTGTGTATTTGTATCCCTGTGTGTGTGTCTCTGTGTTTGTATCCCTGTGTGTGTTTGTATCCCTGTGTGTGTGTTTGTATCCCTGTGTGTGTCTCTGTTAGTGTTTGTATCCCTGTGTGTGTGTATTTGTATCCCTGTGTGTGTGTCTCTGTGTTTGTATCCCTGTGTGTGTGTTTGTATCCCTGTGTGTGTCTCTGTTAGTGTGTGTGTGTCTGTGTGTGTGTATTTGTATCCCTGTGTGTGTGTCTCTGTGTTTGTATCCCTGTGTGTGTGTTTGTATCCCTGTGTGTGTCTCTGTTAGTGTTTGTATCCCTGTGTGTGTGTATTTGTATCCCTGTGTGTGTGTCTCTGTGTTTGTATCCCTGTGTGTGTGTGTGTGTGTGTGTGTGTCCCAGTCCTCCCCTCTCCTCATCCTGACCGTCACGTCACTTGAACTTGAGTTTTGTTCGGTGAAGGAGCTCCGGAGCTTCACACCGCCGCGCGCCGCCCACACATGCGGGACTCGCCTCTCATCCGACCGGGGAGCACCAGAGTCCCGACAGCGCCGCCGCTTGACTCCGCTCCCCGACCGGCCACGGGCGGCCGAAGCTCCGCCGCACCTCGAGGCCCGAGCAGGTCCGGCAGGTGAGCGGCACCGCGGCTGGAGCCGAGCCGGAGCCGGCCGGGAGGGGCCGAGGCGCCGCCGACAGGACAGCCTTTGAGGCGAGCGGAGGGCGTGCTGCGGGTCAGGGGGTCAGGACCCGGGCCGCCAGGACCAGAGCCGACCCTCCAGCCGCGCAGCCCGGGACGTGCCCATGTGAACGAGGGCGATGTCCCGACGCAAGCAGGGGAAGCCTCAGCACCTGTCCCGGAGAGAAGCCCCCGGTGAGTAGCCGCGGCCCCGGTCCGAGCCCCGGCGTGCCCCGGTGTGTCCGGGTCAGGACCCCGGTCCCCGGGTGAGGGTCCGAGCCCCGGTCCCCGGTGTGATGGACAATCTTTATGAGCGGATGCAGAAAAAGAGACTGAAAACACGCGTTTCCATCGAAACCCTGAAGAAGACAAAGGTGTTTTAATTGTCTTAAGGAGGCCTGCTTAAAACCACGTCTCTTTTTAAAAAACGGTTTTGACTCCTATGAAAAAAAGATAAAAGAGAAGATTTTTTCTTTAAATTGGTAAAACACTCTGCTTACATATTTTTTTTCCTTTAGTATTTTCTTCCTATATTTGGAAAAACAGAAATGAATGTGCCCGAAAATGTGTATTAAACTTTAGAAATATAAAAGTTTGGGTTTATTTTTATTTCCTTATTTTATTTTATTTTATTTTATTTTTTCAAAGATGGGGAAACAACGATTTTCTAAAGTAAGGAAACGAAATCTGAAGTGTTTTTTGTAGGTGGGTAGAAGTTACCTCCTGGTGTTTGACCCTCCAGGTGGGACGTGGTCGTCTGGACCTGCAGGTTCTGGAGGTGTTTTAGATGTTTTAAACTGAAGGGCTTTCTTAGGGTTTGGTTCTGTTCTGGTGTTGGACCAGATATAAACTAGTGATTGCATTATCATACGTTTTTGTTTAAACACATTTTATGTGGTCGAATTATTTTAATGCGTTTTATACACATGAACATTGTGATCATTTAGTACTTTGTCTCATAAATATTTGTGTAGGTTGGTTTATTAATAAGGTGGTTCAAACAACTGTTGAGAGAAATACTCAAAATATTATATAATATATACTCAACAGTGTGTGTGTGCGCGTGTGTGTGTTTGAGTATGTGTGTGCGTGTGTGTGTATGTGTTTGAGTATGTGTGCATGTGTGTGCGTGTGTGTGTTTAAGTGTGTGTGTGTGTTTGAGAGTGTGTGCGTGTGTGTGTTTAAGTGTGTGTGTGTTTGAGTGTGTGTGCGTATGTGTTTGAGTATGTGTGTGCGTGTGGGTTTTGAGTATGTGTGTGTATGTGTGCGTGCGTGTGTGTATGTGTTTGAGTATATGTGTGTGCATGTGTGTGCGTGCGCGTGTGTGTATGTGTTTGAGTATGTGTGTATGTGTGCGTGTGTGTGTATGTGTGTGTGCGTGTGTGTGTTTGAGTGTGTGTGTGCGTGCGAGTGTGTGTGTGTGACAGACAGAGAGAAGCTTGTGTTGTGCAGATTTAATCCCAGACAACAGTTTCTCCTCATGCTGATGGAGTTATTTTTATATTCTTCAACCAATACTTTTTTCTGACTATTTATTGATTAAATGATTGATTTATTTGTAGCAGTGACCGATCGTCTTCTCATCACAGCAGAATAATGAGGCGTGGGGTTGAGTCCCCTGATTCACCCTCAGCTGTCATTTCTTCTTTGTCCTGTGATTTTAAGAGTATAAATGATATGATGTAGTATGGCTTAGGGTCACATCAGGGTCACATCAGGGTCAAATCAGGGTCAGGGTCACATCTGGGTCAAGGTCACATCTGGGTCAAGGTCATGGCTGTCGTGGACACAGTAGAGGAGCTTTTTGACTGAGCTGAGCTTTAAAGAAAGTTCTGCTCTAATCAAATCAAATACCTCAGTTTCTCTCACATTCTGCTTTGTGAGAGGGTGTGTGTTACTCTCACACACACATACTCACACATGCAAATACACTCACACACACACTCATACACACACACACACACCAGTGTTTTTTCCACATTCACCCTCTTTGTGTTTCTGTCTTTTCTCTGCTTTGCCTTCACTTATTTCTTGTGTGTTTGTGAGTGTGTGTGTGTTTGAGTATGTGTGTGAGTATGTGTGTGTGTGTGAGTGTGTATGAGTGTGTGTGTGTGAGTGTGTGTGTATGAGTATGTGTGTGTGTATTTGTTAGTGTGTGTGTGAGAGAGAGTGTGTGTTTGTGTGTGTTTGTGTGTGTTTTGATTTGACTGCTAACAGAGCTACAGTTGGTGTCGGTGGCACCTTTCTTCTTGTCCTTTTGTCTCGGGGTGTCTGGGGACAGTGGTGTCCCTCTGTGGACAGTTGTGTCCGTCTAGTTGTTCCTCTGGTTGTCCCACTGGGTGTCCTTCTAGGTGTCCCTCTGGGTGTCCCATCTACTTGTCCCTCTGGGTGTCCCTGTAATTGTCCCTCTGCATGTCCCTATAGTTGTCCCTCTGGGTGTCCCTCTAGTTGTCCCTCTGGGTGTCCCTCTAGTTGTCCCTCTTGGTGTCCCTCTCATTGTCCCTCTGGGTGTCCCTCTAGTTGTCCCTCTGGGTGTCCCTATAGTTGTCCCTCTGGGTGTCCCTGTAATTGTCCCTCTGCATGTCCCTATAGTTGTCCCTCTGGGTGTCCCTCTAGTTGTCCCTCTGGGTGTCCCTGTAATTGTCCCTCTGCATGTCCCTATAGTTGTCCCTCTGGGTGTCCCTCTAGTTGTCCCTCTTGGTGTCCCTCTCATTGTCCCTCTGGGTGTCCCATCTACTTGTCCCTCTGCGTGTCCCTCTAGTTGTCCCTCTGGGTGTCCCTCTAGTTGTCCCTCTGCATGTCCCTCTAGTTGTCTCTCTGGGTGTCCCTCTAGTTGTCCCTCTTGGTGTCCCTCTCATTGTCCCTCTGGGTGTCCCTCTCATTGTCCCTCTGGGTGTCCCTCTCATTGTCCCTCTGGGTGTCCCTCTAGTTGTCCCTCTGGGTGTCCCTCTAGTTGTCCCTCTGCGTGTCCCTCTAGTTGTCCCTCTGGGTGTCCCTGTAGTTGTCCCTGTAGTTGTCCCTCTAGTTGTCCCTCTGGGTGTCCCTCTATTTGTCCCTCTGCGTGTCCCTCTAGTTGTCCCTCTGGGTGTCCCTCTCATTGTCCCTCTGGGTGTCCCATCTACTTGTCCCTCTGCGTGTCCCTCTAGTTGTCCCTCTGGGTGTCCCTGTAGTTGTCCCTGTAGTTGTCCCTCTGGGTGTCCCTGTAGTTGTCCCTGTAGTTGTCCCTGTAGTTGTCCCTCTGGGTGTCCCTGTAGTTGTCCCTGTAGTTGTCCCTGTAGTTGTCCCTCTGGGTGTCCCTGTAGTTGTCCCTGTAGTTGTCCCTCTGGGTGTCCCTGTAGTTGTCCCTGTAGTTGTCCCTGTAGTTGTCCCTCTGGGTGTCCCTGTAGTTGTCCCTGTAGTTGTCCCTGTAGTTGTCCCTCTGCGTGTCCCTCTAGTTGTCCCTCTCATTGTCCCTCTCATTGTCCCTCTGGGTGTCCCATCTACTTGTCCCTCTGCGTGTCCCTGTAGTTGTCCCTCTGGGTGTCCCTGTAGTTGTCCCTGTAGTTGTCCCTGTAGTTGTCCCTCTGTCTCGTGTTACTGAATCACTTTTCACCTATGTCTCATGCTTGTGTCCCATCTGAAGCCGTCAGTCTGAGGTCTTCTTGTCTCTGTGTGACAGCGGAGCTGGAGCCCCCCCAGGATGGGCCGCTGTGGGGCCCCGCCCCCCCCCAGGTGCCCCACCTTGACCGTGACCTGCTGACCTGTGGCCAGTGTCACATGACCCTCCCGCTGGGGGAGATCCTGCTCTTCATCGAGCACAAGAAGAGGCAGTGTCAGACAGGACTGGGGTCCAGGGCCTGCTGGGAGAAGCTGGGAGGAGGAGGAGCAGGAGGAGGAGCAGGAGGAGGAGCAGGAGCAGGGAGGAGTCCTCCTCCTCTTCATCCTCCTCCTCCTCCTGCTCCTCTTCATCCTCACAGCCAGCGAGGAGAGTCCAGGAAGCTGGTGGAGCCGGTGGAGGTCGGCATTCAGGTCACGCCAGAGGAGGAGAGAGGGCCGAGCAAGGAGCCTGAGCAGGAGCCCTCAGCAGGTAGAGCAGCACCTGTCTGTCTGTCTGTCTGTCTGTCTGTCTGTCTGTCTGTCTGTCTGACTGTCTGCCTGTCTGTCTGTCTGTCTGTCTGTCTGTCTGTCTGTCTGTCTGTCTGACTGACTGACTGTCTGACTGACTGACTGTCTGTCTGTCTGTCTGACTGTCTGTCTGTCTGTCTGTCTGACTGACTGTCTGTCTGACTGTCTCTCTGTCTGACTGTCTGACTGACTGACTGACTGACTGTCTGTCTGTCTGACTGTCTGTCTGACTGTCTATCTGTCTGTCTGACTGTCTGTCTGACTGACTGACTGTCTGTCTGACTGTCTGACTGACTGTCTGTCTGTCTGTCTGTCTGTCTGACTGTCTGTCTGTCTGTCTGTCTGTATGACTGTCTGTCTGACTGTCTGTCTGACTGTCTGACTGACTGACTGTCTGCCTGTCTGTCTGTCTGACTGTCTGTCTGACTGACTGACTGACTGTCTGCCTGTCTGTCTGTCTGTCTGTCTGACTGTCTGTCTGTCTGTCTGACTGACTGTCTGTCTGTCTGACTGACTGACTGTCTGACTGTCTGTCTGACTGTCTGTCTGTCTGTCTGTCTGACTGTCTGTCTGACTGTCTGACTGACTGTCTGACTGTCTGTCTGACTGTCTGACTGTCTGACTGACTGACTGACTGTGTCACCACAAAGGGACAGAAAAGTCTCTAGATCTTGTAGAAAGGTCTCAGTGTTGAAGGTCTCAGTGTGATGTGATGGAGTCAAAGTTCTCACAGAGGAGCAGCTCTGGTCCTTTTTAAGGTGGCTCCATTTCCTTCATGACCAGAGTGTCAATACTCACATCCAGTCAGATTTAATTAACGCAGTTGTTTGAGAACATGACAGGAGAATAGTTTTCCTCCATAAGCTCCAGAGATGTTCATGGAATCTGTTGGAGCGTCGTTCCCAGTTGGTTGGTGTTGGCCCCCACCCCGAGCCTGAAGCACCCCCAGCCCTGGGCTGCTGTTCCTGAGGAGCCAGACCATCACAGTCCAGAAGGTCCCTGTGGGAACAGGGACATAAACAGGGAGGTCAACACGCTGTACCTGATACAAACACCTGAAAGACTGAAGACTCAGAGGTGTTGTGGAGCAGTGGGGGCCGACAGGGGTAACCCTTCAGCCCTGAACAGACTCACCATCAACCACAACCACACCTGGACAGCACAGAAGAGACTCAGGACAACAGGGAGACGTGCAGAGGTCTCTGACACCCAGACCACGAGGACCCACACGTGGCCTTACAGACATAGTAACCATAGCAACACCCAAGTACACTGTCAAGATGATGGACAAGAATTCGGCAATCAAACAATTTACATGGCTTTAGTGCATGTGTGTGTGTGTGTGTGTGTCTGTGTGTGTGAGTGTGTGTGTTTTTGTTTTATACTGACTTTTATACTGTTTTTGTTTTTATACTGACTACCAAACTCCTCATTCTCCTGGGTCAGAGGTCAGAGGTCAGGGTCAAGGGCTGGGTAGTACATGATGTCTATGAAGGTGCTCACAAACATAGAGAAACAAGGATGTGTGTGTGTGTGTTTGTGTACATGCACGTGTGTATGTGGGCAAAAAGCTCAGATACACATTCAAAGTGTGAAGAGCTCTCAAAAGCCCTGAATGATCTTTATGAGTCTTCAGAGGAGCTGAACACTCCTCAGTGCCCTGCTTCTTCCTCACACTATCCCATGTATCCAGATGGTTCTTAATAATGCTTTTGATATTTTAATACAATTAAATGAGCGGGAATGGTCAAAAGCACGTGTTTGACTTTGTCTGAAAGACATTAGAGATGCAGACTGAGAGAGAAAAAGGATGAAAACAGTGTTTGAAGGGAGGAAGGATGGCAGAGTGATACTCCCACTCCTGTTACAATTACTACTAGTAAAGACATTAAGCACACACGTACAGCGACCACTGATGATGGTGTGGAAACAGGCTTCACCTGTTCAGATAGTGACGAGTACTCCAGCACGCTGCATCCATCTGTCATCCATGGGTCATTTAAAGAGGGTATTCTCCCTCTGTGTGTGTGTGTGTGTGTGTGTGTGAGTCTTGTCCTGAGTTAAGAAGCACCCTTTGTTTGTTTCAGGTCCTCAGGATGAGCCCTCCTCCTACACGTGCACCAGCTGTAAGCAGCCCTTCTCCAACGCCTGGTTCCTGCTGCAGCACGCTCAGAACACTCATGGCATTCGCATATATCTGGAGTCGGGTCCTTCCAGCTCCGCCCTGATGCCACGCATCACCATGCCTCCACCCCTGGCCAACGAGTGCATCCCTCATTCCCCCCTCATCAACTTTCTTGGGGAGAACAACCCCTTCCAGCTCCTGAGAATGACCGGCCCGGTGAGCCGAGAGCCCGCCCCTGCTGTGGCGGAGCCCCGCCTCCCCAGCATGCCTCCGTTTGTTAGCCCTTCTCCCCGCCACCACCTTGACTCCCACAGGCTAGAAGGCCTGAGCGCTGAAGAAATGGGTCTCATCTCCCAGCACCCTAGTGCCTTTGAGAAGGTGATGCGTCTTACCCCCATGTCCATGGAGTCCCCCTCCATGGACTTCTCCAGGAGATTACGTGAATTGGCAGGCAACACCAACAGTACAACGCCGCCACTGTCACCCGGCAGGGCGAGCCACATGCACCGACTCCTCAACCCCAGCCCCTTCCAGATGGGGCAGAAGCCCCCCTTCACGTGCACCCCTCCCTTAGCACCTGCCCCCACAGGCGGCACCAGTCCTCCACAGACACACAACAAAATCAAGTCCTGTGAGTTCTGTGGCAAGACCTTCAAGTTCCAGAGCAACCTGGTGGTGCACCGGCGGAGCCACACTGGAGAAAAACCATACAAGTGCCAGTTGTGCGAGCACGCGTGTTCTCAGGCCAGTAAGCTGAAACGGCACATGAAGACCCACATGCACAAGCCCGGCTCATTGACCGGACGCTCAGAAGACGGACTATCGGCCACGAGCTCCCCAGAACCAGGCACAAGTGAGTGCATGAAGAACCACCATGGGGACTTCCAGGTAGAAGGAAATGAAGAGGAAGAGGAGGAGGAGGAGGAACTTGAGAATGAGAGTCGCCCAGAATCCAACGTCAGCGTGGAGTCGGGGTCGTACCGCCACAGGGAGAGCGGCTCCGCGCGGCTGTCGGAGGACAAGTCCTCTTTTGCTTTTGAAAAAATGCTGGAAGCTCGCGGTCTTGATTCAAATCAACACTACAATCATCTGATAATTGACAATCGCAGCAGGACTGAATCGTCCCCGAGGTGCTCAGATGACCAGCGGGACACAGTGGACGAGGACCTGCCTGTGGACACGGACCACCATGGGGGCGAAAGGATGGTGCTTAATGGCAGAAACTGTGGATCAGGTGACTCTCTTGTGAGCTTATTCCCCCGTAGAGCCTCTTCCCTCTCTGGCCTGACCAACACAAACAAGAGGATCAAGACTGAGAAGGACGTGGACAGTCCCCCAGCCGCCCTCATTCCCTCTGAGAACGTCTACTCCCAGTGGTTAGTGGGATATGCTGCCTCCCGCCACTTCATTAAAGACCCTTTTCTGGGCTTCAGCGACTCCCGACAATCTCCCTTCGCCACCTCCTCGGAGCACTCCTCTGACAACGGCAGCCTGCGCTTCTCCACTCCCCCCGCGGAGCTGCTGGACGGGGGCCTGTCGGGGCGCAGTGGCACCGCCAGCGGAGGCAGCACCCCCCACCTGAGCGGAGGTCCCGGGAGGCCCAGCTCCAAGGACGGCAGAAGGTCAGACACCTGTGAGTTCTGTGGCAAAGTCTTCAAAAACTGCAGCAACCTGACGGTGCACCGGCGCAGCCACACGGGCGAGAGGCCCTACAAGTGTGAGCTGTGCAGCTACGCCTGCGCCCAGAGCTCCAAGCTCACGCGCCACATGAAGACGCACGGCCAGCTGGGTAAGGAGGTCTACCGATGTGACATCTGCCAAATGCCGTTCAGCGTGTACAGCACTCTGGAGAAACACATGAAAAAGTGGCACGGAGAACATTTGATGAGCAGCGACATCAAACTTGAGCAGGCAGAGACGGCGTAGAGGAGCTGCCTCGGTTCAGTCCCACCCCTTAAAACAAGGACCCCTTAAACCTTTCTCTGTCAAATGTGAATTTTGATGGGTTTTTATGAAACTGCAGGCTGAGAATAAATGTTAAAACAAAGTCTCAATGCCAACTGAACTCATTAACCTCATCGAGGTTGGTTTTTTAAACAGCTACAGCTGCCATTTGAGTTTTTGAATAAGTTGGCCTTTAACTGTGCAATATTCTTTTATTTGCATTTTGGTACACACAGGTGCATTTTTAAAAAAAATGTTCACATAGTGTTGCTTTGATTTATGATATGACTTTTAGGAAGAAGTTTGTTATTTGGCCACTGCTTGTAAGACAATGTATATTAAACCACCATTTCTGGAAAAGTCGATTCAATAAGTAGTTTGAAGTGATGTTGACTGAGAATCCACAGATCATCGGTGTAACGATGGAATGCGAACAACAATCCTACAGCTCTGTACCACGTACACCTCGGAGGGCTGGTGAATATAATTAGATATGCAGCATTGGGGGCCTCACCCTCGGCCCTCACAGCCCTTTACTTTCCCTTTGCAGACCGTCATCTCAGCCACGTTCATACGTGAGTCAACTCTACAGCCATATGACCCAGGACTATTAAAGCTGAACATGAAACCACCGAAGTGAGAGGCAGACTACCTCAGGTTATGAAACACTGACTGTTCTCCTTCACTTTATGATTGTAAGAGGCCCAGAAGTTACAGCAAATCTTTGAATCATTTGGAAAAGTTGTGCCTTCAGACAAACACCACTCTGTACCTTTAACACCACCCTATCTCGGTCACATGAGGTACAATTATCTGGCTGTAATTATTAGATGTTTTGATACAGTATGTGTGTACAGGCAGATACTTAGGAATGATCCTTCTGGACAAATTGTTTATTTAAAATTGTATTCTCAGAAATTACAAACCTTCCAATGTTTAGGGCAACTGACAAAGATTTGACATCTCCATGAATATCACTCCTTAACATTTTATTATTGTTGTCTTTGTGTACTTTTGTGTGGAGGATGAAACGGATATCTGTGTGTGTTTAAATAGTGATATTATCAGTAAGAACAGAAGCATCGGTTTTCTTCATCTGAATTTTTATTGACCCCATATCCAACTTTAACTAGATATATATGCTGCACTGGGTCCTGTCAGAATTTCTTTTAAAGGAAAGGTTTGTCTGTCTCTGTGAGTGAGAAAAGAAGAGAAGAGATGACAAGAGATAGAAAGATTACAATAACTAAAGCAGCACATTCATTCATCAAGAGATGCCCAAACAAAATATCATTAACAGAATCAAGAAAGCTGGCAAATATGGAAATAAAATATAGCAGAGGGTTTGGATTAGAAAATGTGTTTTACTATTTATTTAACATATATAAACATTTATATGCACTGAGTGTACGTACCTACATATGCAGGCGCATATAAATGTGTGTGTGTGTGTGTGTGTGTGTAATTCATGTTTACGTGTATATGCGCGTATACAAACACGTGTGTGCTACATCCAAACTAGAAATAGCTTTTTTTAAGTTTTTCAGTCAATTTAAATTATGGTTTTGAGCAGTTTTGTCCGTGTAATTGTGAAATGTTTTAGTCCCGTTTTTTCTGCCTTGGGTGTCAGTAACTAAAAATAAAGAGACGTTGGTGGAGGACGAATGAAGGAAGTTGGATTTGGCTGCATGAAGACTGTTGAGTGTGAGCATACACACGCAACCTCCACCCTTTTACTCCTGAACGTTGTATGATTTGCTAAGCATCTTTTTTAAGCTGTGTGAGAGCTCTGTGTATAGGATATAATGAATATTATGGGATGTGCGGCTCCGGTGCAGGACACGACTTCATTAACGATCCAGGACGTTGTTTCATAGAGGAGCAAACGGGGCTGATGCCTGGCTGTTGGCTGATGTTGCCACATGTGGACTCACAGAAGTTCTCTTTCATTACCTCAGATTTGTTTCAGGCTTCTTCATTGATTCCAGCAACAGAACAGAACAGATATACAAACAGTCCTTCATGCTGTCTCTGTCTCATCTTATGCTGCTTGAGAGAAAAAGCAGAAACCAAACAAGCTATTTAAATCGTTCTTGTCCGTGTGCCCTGAAGTTCTGCTTCACAGAGTCCTGAAAAGACGGATTGACCCCTGTCGTAGCTGACACTGACCACCAACGCCCACCAGCTGGTGCTGCGATTACTGCTATGACATCTCTTCTCTTTATTTATAAAGCAAAGAAACAGGAAACCCTGTTTCCTGTGCACCTTTACCTCCAGAGGTGTAACCGTTAATTATTAAAGCCTCAGGACAAGTCAGGCTTCACTCTTCTGGTTTCTGTTACATCATATCATCCTTTTCTAGATGACTCTGACACACCGCCGGCACCACGTACTGAGTTTGGATTATACACTTTACAACTGATGCTAATCAAAATTTGAATATGACTTATATATTAAAAAAGTGGTTGCAACTTCCTTCAGTACGACTGACAGCAGAAGTGCAGCGCAGCATGCAGGCAGCCTGGAACAGGATGAGAGAGACTTAGCTCTTCTGGGTCGTTGGTGTCTCATCTTCCTTTGAATGAAAGTAAAAGTCATTTTCAAGTGAATTCACTGTATTCACATCCTGGACACACCATGACTCCAGCCCACAACAGTGTGTCTCCCCACATTCTAGAATGGCCTTTTTCCACCACGAGTCTTCAATATTAAACGTTTTCACTATATTTTAATTTCAGACAATGAATTTTGTGTTTCCATTAGCTGTAGTCCAACCATTAATCATCTAAATTCAAAGAAATAAATATGAAATATATCAGTCTGTGTGTAATCAATCACAGTGTAAATGTTTGAATTGAATATCTAAGTAAAAAAACCCTTTTTAATGATAACTTAAATTATTGAGACGCATGAGTCTCTTTGACTTTGCGACCATCTTGTTATAGTGTGAAACTCATGATTGCTCCATAAGTTCCTCCAACCATATTAAATGTGTCTGTGTGCATGGAGTCGACCCATATTCCTTTGTTTGATATCATCAAAAAGAATAATCTGTAGAATTTGGCTTCTATTTTCCAACCAGGATTTTCACATTCCTCTGGACTGTTTAGGTTAAATTGGTTTGTCTCTTGCTGTTTGCTGACAGGAAATAAAAAAGTAATACTCAGCATTCTTACACAGGGACAGTGCCTCACCACCCATAAATCAAATATCAAAACATGAAGGCCTTTTGTGTTAAAATATCACATATCTGTTAACACACCACATGAATGAACACATCATTATCAATGTTCTTTCCCTTTTGAGCACCAGCAAGAAATGTGACCCAACCCAAGTTGAGAACTTATCTGGCTACTGTAGGAGGTTAACATGAGTGGCAAAGGTCCACGAGGCAAACATGAGGAAGCAGGTCCAGAATGAGGAGTGAGTAGAGCACAAGGGCCTCCAGTTTCATCACAAAGGCCCAAGCTGCTCCAACTCCACTGCACCTCCATCCAGACCCTGCTGGTGTGATGTTCTGGGCTGCCATCCTTGGTGAGAAGAAGACACCAGTGTTCACGCATGCTGAGGCACTATGGTCACAGCCAGTCTGAACCAGTCTGAACCAGTCAGTCTGAACCAGTCTGAACCAGTCTGAACCAGTCAGTCTGAACCAGTCTGAACCAGTCTGAACCAGTCTCAACCTGTCAGTCTGAACCAGTCTGAACCAGTCTGAACCAGTCTGACTCAGCCAGTCTGAACCAGCCAGTCTGAACCAGTCTGAACCAGTCAGTCTGAACCAGTCTGAACCAGTCTCAACCTGTCAGTCTGACCCAGTCTGACCCAGTCTGAACCAGTCTGAACCAGTCTGAAGCAGTCTGAACCAGTCTGACTGAGCCAGTCTGAACCAGCCAGTCTGAACCAGCCAGTCTGAACCAGTCAGTCTGAACCAGTCAGTCTGAAGCAGTCTGAAGCAGTCTGACAGAAGCAGCTGTGGAAGCTGCCTCAGTGGACTCCACCAGGACACCTGTGGAAGGACAAGACGCTAAGTTGGGGATGAATCAAGCCCTTTTTGGTGAGAGTGCTGGAGGTGCTCCTGGACATTTGTTGGGAAGAGGAGGAAGCCCATGGAGGCCCTGAATGGTGACATGAGAAGAACCTTGGCCCTCCACGGCTCCTCTCTGGTTGGACCAGCATCCCCCGTCCACAGGAAGTGGCCTGACTGGCCTAGCGGAGGCAGAGGCGGGTAGAAGCTGAGGCTGGACTCATGTCCTCCATCCCCCGCGTCTCAGCCGCTGTCTCGTGGTTTGGTGAAGAGACCGTCCTGTCCTGGAGAGCCCAGGTCCTGGAGACCAGCAGGACATGATCATGTGATCTTTTTTAAGCAATGTTGGCATTAGTGCAACCTTGTTGTCATGGATACATAACCTCCTGATCATGTATCTGACAGAGGAGCGATGACAATGGAATCTTTGGTCCATATTTCAGTTGTGAGGTGCCTTCATCCTCCCTCAGGTGAGGGACCACGCACCTTCACCTGGCTGGAGCCATGCTAAAGGGCGGTTACTCAACGAGGAGAGGGGAAAGCAGAATTCTGGAATAGAAAAACCAGCATGGTGCTCAATTAAATATTAGTGAACATCACTTGACAATCTGTTCCTATCAATTTAATTGGCTTTTAATGTGTGTGTGATCTTGTTTCCTAATTAACAGCATTGGCTGGCAACAGAAAGCCTGCACCAGCAACACCTTTGATCCAGACCATATGGACCCATGGAGACCATTGTTGGTGGAGAAGATCTGATCTAAATAGGGCCTCATGACAAGAGGAAAGGAAGGGTTTGTGTGTGTGTGAGTGTGTATGTGTGTGTGAGTGAATGTGTGAGAGTGTGTGTGTGTGTGAGTCCGAGTGTGTGAGTGAGTGAGTGTGTGTGTATGTGTGAGTGTGTGTGTGTGAGTGTGTGAGAGTGTGTGTGTGTGAGTGAGTGTGTGAGTGTGTTTGTGAGTGTGTGAGAGTGTGTGTATGTGTGTGAGAGTGTGTGTATGTGTGTGAGAGTGTGTGTGTGAGTGTGTGTGTGGGTGTGAGTGAGTGAGTGTGTGTGTGTGTATGTGTGAGTGTGTGTGTGTGAGTGTGTGAGAGTGTGTGTGTGTGAGTGAGTGTGTGAGTGTGTGTGAGTGTGTGAGAGTGTGTGTATGTGTGTGAGAGTGTGTGTATGTGTGTGAGAGTGTGTGTGTGAGTGTGTGTGGGTGTGAGTGAGTGAGTGTGTGTGTGTGAGTGCGTGTGTGTGTGTGAGTGTGTGAGAGTGGGTGTGTGTGTGAGAGTGTGTGAGTGTGTATGAGTGTGAGTGAGTGAGTGTGTGTGTGAGTGAGTGAGTGTTTGTGTGAGTGAGTGAGTGAGTGTGAGTGAGTGAATGTGTGTGTGTATGTGTGTGTGTGAGTGTGTGAGAGTGTGTGAGTGAGTGAGTGTGTGTGTGTGTGTGTGTGAGTGTGTGAGAGAGAGAACATGTTTTCTCTCTTGTGATCTTGGTGTGTCCATGCATATGTGAATGTGTTTTTCTCACTGAATCTATTTTTTGTCCCTTCCCGTGTGTATATGCAAATGTGTGTGTGTGTACATACATATTTGTATGTGAACATGCCAGGAGGCTGAGAAATAACTGGACTCCCAGATGGTAGAACTTAATGTATTTTATGATTGGTTGTGATTACTAATTAATAAAACATGATCTGAGAACTAATCAGATCAGTGTGTGTGTGTGTGTGTGTGTGTAGTTACTGTTACTTTATCAAATCTGTTTATTTATTGCTTCACTGCTCTCAAATCTAGATTAGAGGACGTAAATAAATTGTTTTTGTGGGAATATTCCCACACAGTTCCAGCGCACCATCTTCATCATGTGCACATCCAAAGTTCTGTGTATTCTTACATTTTTCATTTTCCATAAGACAATAAGACATCATGATCGTAAGTCATGTGTGCGATCATGAATGCCATCCCTGGTAAAGACATGCTCATGGGACGCGTCCATGACACCAGGTAAGGAGGAGATGCCGCTGGTCGGTGGTCAGTCACGAGGAAGACACAGACAAAGACTCTGATCGCTCTGTTGATCACTCTCTTACACTAAACAGACATTAGAACAGCCTCATTTTACACGAGTCATGATTGTGACAATACAAATAAATAAATCTCAAATCCTGTTTTCTGTTGTCTCCTCAGGGGGGCTGAGGCTCCCTGGCTCCCCTTGGCTCCCACCATGGTTTGACACAAAACTAGAGGCAAAGAAACACACAAGAACACACACATATCATGAGCCTCAGGAGGAGGTGGACAGGCCCAGCCTGTGACAGTTACACGACACGTGTTCAGGACTCGTAGGTTTTGTTAGTAGCTACAAAAAGATCAGAGCTTCTAAAATATTGATGAGCGTGGAGATGCACGTAAAGTTCCGTCTCAACAGATTCGTTCACGTGTGAATTTACATTACAGAAACCTGCCATAAATAATGTATGCGCGGGTAAAGTCATTTGGTGTACATTACTATATAAAGTATAAAGTTGACTTTAATGTAATTTTGATGAAAGCATTGTGTATTCTTACAGATTTCTTTTGATTTTTTTAACAATAAAATGTCTGTATATTTACAGATATTAGGAGTATTATAAAATAATACATTTATAGGGGAGATATTTTTGATTACCATTTTCAATCAGACAATAACTGTACATTAAAATATATTACCAGTAAATTTCATTGGCATTAATATTAACCATAATAAAATTACATTAATATGTTTGTATAAGCAATGTAACATGTCTTTTTATATTGATATATCATGTTACAGATGTTTCCCAATAGGTGGAATTTAGAATTTTATTTAAAATTACAGAAATCTGTGATTATTTTATACCAAAATGTTTTTATAAGTGAACGTCTGGCAGATATAAAAGGGCTGGTTCACAAAATATGAGGATTGTCACAGCTCCCTGGGCGGGCCACACACACACACACACACACACACACACACACACACAGGCATGCACACACACACACAGACACACACATGCATACACACACACACATGCATGCGTACACACACACACACACACACACACAGGCATGCACACACACACACACACACACACACAGGCATGCACACACACACACACACACACACACACAGGCATGCACACACACACACACACACACAGACACACACATGCATACACACGCACACATGCATGCGCACACACACACACACACACACACACAAGGACACGCATACACACACACACACAGGAGAGGATTGGAAAGGAGAGGAGAGAAGAGGAGAGGAGAGAGGAGAGGAGAGGAGAGGAGAGGAGAGGAGAAAGGAGGAGAGGAGAGGAGAAAGGAGGAGAGGAGAGGAGAGGAGAAAGGAGAGGAGAGGAGAGGAGAGGAGAGGAGAGGAGAAAGGAGAGGAGAGGAGAAAGGAGGAGAGGAGAGGAGAAAGGAGGAGAGGAGAGCAGAGGAGAAAGGAGGAGAGGAGAGGAGAGGAGAAAGGAGAGGAGAGGAGAGGAGAGGAGAGGAGAAAGGAGGAGAGGAGAGGGGAGGACAGGAAGAGGAGAGAGGAGGCTGATTTGGGCTCCTGAGTATCTTCTCCTCTTCTTCCACTGACGCTGCTCAAGATGTTCCCTCATGACAGCAGATTTCTGTGTCAGTGTTCAGTGAAACATTTATGACAAAGAAGCAAAGAAGCATCTCAAGAAGCGTTGTGAGCAGAGGACGATGATGGATAGCACCAACAGAAGATAATAGTTTGGTTGTGGATGGAGGAGGGCGTGTGTCCTGGAGAGAGCAGCAAACCTCCACCATGAAAACGTTAACATGCATCAACAGAAATTCATTTGAAGGTTATAGTGTCATTGCCTGACCCACACATAAGATGAACAAAACATCCCAGACCCCTATAGCAGCAGTGGGAAGAAAAACCTCCCCTTTAACAGGAAGAAACCCTGAGCAGGACCAGGCAGTGAGCTGTGGGGAGCTGAGGGAGGTGGCACCAACAAACATGACAGTGGGCCACATACGTGTGTTCTCCACGTGTTCCTGTGCAAATGGTTGAGTGGTATTTTTCTGATTCTTGAGAGATTCTGTGTGTTGGAGAACAGCCACTGTCATCAGAAGATGCATCCAGGTGGACCTCATCAGCTCCGTTTGCTCCACATGTGCAAAATAGTCACAAACTATCATGACAGAGATCTCTATAAAATTCTGGGATAATTATGCAACATGATGTTTTTGAGTTACAGTTTGAGGTAAGGCACCATTATTACCCTGAAACATCTTTGGAATGTGGAAGCAAGAATTTTTACACACACACAATGTCAAAGACAGAAGTCCTGTAGTGACGTGTACACCTGTAGTGACGTGTACATGTTGTACGTAAAGACTGTCTCCCTTTCTGTGTGAGCACCGGAGAACTGCAGCCGATGTTGTGTCTGATTAAATGACAAGACTTCCCCTCTTTCATACTCCTCTGGTCTGATGGAGAAACACCCTTGAAAACCATTGACAGCAGCCTTCAATGCGAGACATGTAAAAGGACATACATAGACACACTTTTTTAATTGCCAATTATTCCATGCATGCTTTGATAGCTTCATTTAGCTGTGTGAGTCGTCACTACAGAGAGAGTCAGACAGAAAGAAAATGATTTTAAGAAGAAGAAAGGGGAAAGATTAGCTTTAGGTTTCTTCTGGGGAAAGCAGGAAGAATGAGGACAGCTCGTTCCTGATCCAGGGAATTTTTCAGAATGGGGGTTGACAGCTGCACCGTCTTTATCTGGGATTTGAGTTCTATCTAATGATGCAGCATTGGCAAGAACTTGGCAGAGTTCCTTGAATTTGAATATTTTATACATATATATGTATATGTATATACATATATATGTATATACATATACATATATATGTATATATACATACATACATATATATACACATATATATTATGTGTGTATATATGTATATATATATATATATACACACACACATATGCTTCACGTGTGTGCATATACTATTATTATTGTTTATTTATTTGTTTATTTATTATTTGTTTATTTATTATTTGAAACGTAGGCAGTGTGTACACACTCACTGAGGGGCGAAATTAGGAAGTTGAGGAGAAACAAAGTTATATAAAACAGTTGCAGAGGCGCTACTGTTAACTGCATATCAACATAGTGTGTTAAGGTAGGGCAGGTTCTGGAGGCCCTGTGCCTTAGCAGAGCTTTAATTTTGATTAAGGAGACATAACATCTGAAGCTCAGCAAACCAGGAGGCTTTTCATTTGGTTGAACTTCTTGAAGCAGAAAAAGTTTGTCTGCTGTAAATGTGAGTAACAACCAGGTCAGGACATCAAAAGATCCTCTTCTGACCGACAAGGTCAGAATCCTCGGAGGATTTGAAAAAGCATTTTGGATTAAACGGAGGCTTCTCAAATAAATGTATTACAATAGCCCAGCCTGGATGTAACAAACAAGGAAAAGAAAGTGGGGGTCTAAAATTGTCATTGTAGGTGCATTTCCACTGTGAGAGACAGAATCTAAAAAAAAAAAAAAATTCCAGAAATCACATTGTATGAATTTTTAAACAATTTCTTTGTATATTCCTAAGTCAAATAAGTCTTTGATCACTTGCTTATCAGACAGATTTCTGACCCCCAAACACCTGCTATTGTGCTTTTAAATATTAAAATTACATTTGTTCCAACTCCCCTCTGCTCATGATTCTAATTTAGTTGCGCCAGTTTGAGGTCATTAGCTTTCATAAAGGCACCTGTGCCCCCACCATCAGTCACAAGTCCAATGACCAACATGGGCAAATCCAACGAGCTGTCAGAAGATGCAAGACACAAACTTGTGGACCTTCACAAAGCTGAAAAGGGCTACGGGGCAATTTCCAAGCAGCTCATGAGAAAAGAACAACTGTTGGAGCAATTGTCAGAAAATGGAGGAGGCTGATGATGTCAAAGTCCCTACGACCGGGGCCCCACGCAAGATCTCACCTGGTGGGGTATCAACGAGGCTAAGGAAGGTGAAGGATCAGGACTACATGGGAGGAGCTGGTCAATGACCTGCAGAGAGCTGGGACCACCGTTTCCAAGGCAACTATCAGTAATACACTAAGACGCCATGGTTTAAACCAAGGTTCCCCTGCCGAGGTCAGCCCACGTCAAGGCCCGTTTGAAGTTCACCCATGACCATCTGGATGATCCAGAGGAGTCTTGGGAGGAAGTCAAATGAGACCAAAACAGAACTTTTTGGTTTTCTATTCGTGTTTGGAGTTGGAAGAAAGAGGAGCATCATCCCAAGAACACCATAGCTACAGTGAAGGGTGGGGGAGGGAGCATCGTGCTCTGGGGGACAGGACGCCTGCACCATATTGTATACCATACATATAATACACACATAAATACAAAAATACTAAATAAGGCAGCGATACCTGTAAATAAATAAATGGGGGGGGGGGCAGAAAACTACACAGGAATCTGCATAACTAGTCTGCTGGAGGAGGAGGAGGAGGAGGAGGAGAGGAGAGGAGAGAAGAGAAGAGGAGAGGAGAGGAGAGTAGAGGAGAGGAGAGGAGAGGAGAGAAGAGGAGAGGAGAGAAGAGGAGAGGAGAGTAGAGGAGAGGAGAGGAGAGGAGAGAAGAGGAGAGGAGAGTAGAGGAGAGGAGAGGTGAGGAGAGGAGAGGAGAGGAGAGGAGAGCAGAGGAGAGAAGAGGAGAGGAGAGTAGAGGAGAGGAGAGCAGAGGAGAGGAGAGCTGAGGAGAGGAGAGAAGAGGAGAGGAGAGTAGAGGAGAGGAGAGGAGAGGAGAGAAGAGGAGAGGAGAGCAGAGGAGAGGAGAGGAGAGGAAACCATCACCAGTGTGGTGACAGAGGCCTGTCAGGTGATCATGTTTCTGGACCCTCAGCCTCGGCCTATAGCAGCATAACTAGTATCTTAACCTAGTGATCCTATAGCAGCATAACTAGTATCTTAACCTGGTGATCCTATAGCAGCATAACTAGTATCTTAACCTAGTGATCCTATAGCAGCATAACTAGTATCTTAACCTAATGATCCTATAGCAGCATAACTAGTATCTTAACCTAGTGATCCTATAGCAGCATAACTAGTATCTTAACCTAGTGATCCTATAGCAGCATAACTAGTATCTTAACCTAGTGATTAGACGACCCCCTAAGTGTGATCATTAGTCTGTCTATGATAGTAACTGAACTACAAGGTTAGTAACAATAAGCTTTATCAAAGAGGTAGGTTTTAAGTCTGGTCTTAAAAGTAGAGGTGGAGTCAGCCTCCCGTACCAGGACAGGGAGCTGGTTCCATAGCAGAGGGGCCTGGTAGCTAAATGCTCGGCCCCCCAATCTACTCCCAAAGACTCTGGGAACCACAAGTAGACCAGCGTTCTGAGAGCGGAGCGGTCTATTGGGCTGATAAGGTATCACTAGCTCCTCCAGGTAGGATGGAGCTAGACCTCTGAGGACCTTGTAGGTCAAGAGGAGGGTTTTAAAAATGATTCTAAATTTAATGGGCAGCCAATGAAGAGACGCCAGTACAGGAGTTATGTGATCTCTTTTGTCAATACCTGTCAGAACTCTGGCTGCAGCGTTCTGGATCACCTGAAGACTTCTTAAAGGGTTGTTTGGACACCCTGATAGTAAAGAATTACAATAGTCCAGCCTGGAGGTAACAAAAGCATGAATTAACTTTTCAGCATCATGCTGCAACACTTCCTGATTTTTGTGATGTTCCTCAGGTGAACAAAGGCACTTCTAGAGACTATTTTAATGTGTGAGGTAAAGGAGAGATTTTGATCAAAAGTTACTCCTTGATTCCTCACAGAGAGAATAGATTCTAAGGAGATACCATCTAGAGTGATCATATGGTTCAGGACCAAACACCATGACTTCAGTGTTTCCTGGATTGAGGAGGAGGAAATTTGAAGACATCCAGGACTTTATGTCTTTAAGACAGGTCTGGAGCTTCACTAACTTCTCTGTCTCCTCTGGTTTCATGGATGAATAAAGCTGTGTGTCATCAGCATAACAATGAAAATTTATCCCATGCTGCCGAATAATGTTTCCTAAGGGAAGCATGTACAAGGTGAAGAGGATTGGTCCAAGTACAGAACCTTGAGTGACTCCGTGGCTAACCCTACTGTATGAAGAGGGAACACCATGGACAAGAGCAAACTGGTATCTATCAGATAAGTATGATCTAAACCAGTCTCGTGCTGTCCCTTTAATCCCAACCAAGTGTTCCAGTCTCTGTAACAGGATGCTGTGACCAACTGTATCAAAAGCAGCACTGAGGTCCAGCAGAACCAGCATAGAAACCAGTCCATGATCTGAAGCTATAAGAAGATCATTGGTAACTTTAAGAAGTGCTGTTTCTGTGCTGTGGTGAGCTCTGAAGCCTGACTGAAACATCTCAAACAGACTGTTCCTCTGCAGGTGCTCCAGTAACTGAGTCACCACCACCTTCTCAAGAATTTTAGAAATAAACGGAAGGTTGGGGGCGGCACAGTGGTGTGGTGGTTAGCACTGTCGCCTCGCAGCAAGAAGGCCTCGGGTTCGAATCCCGGTTGGGATGGAGGCTGGGGACTTTCTGTGTAGAGTTTGCATGTTCTCCCTGTGCCTGCATGGGTTCTCTCCGGGTACTCCGGCTTCCTCCCACAGTCCAAAGACATGCATGATTGGGGTTAGGCTGATTGAATACTCTAAATTGCCCGTAGGTGTGAATGTGAGAGCAAATGGTTGTTTGTCTCTGTGTTAGCCCTGCGATTGGCTGGCGACCAGTCCAGGGTGTACCCTGCCTCCACCCATTCCCCACTCCAGTCCCCCCCGACCCTCAGTGGAGGAACAAGTGGTAGAAGATGGATGGACGGAAGGTTGGATATTGGCCTATAATTTGCTAATACGTCCGGATCCAGTGATGGTTTTTTCAGCAATGGCTTAATCACTGCCACCTTGTAGGACCGGGGTACATAACCTGTCACTAAGGAACCATTGATCTGGTCCAGGATAGGACTGCCTATCAATGGTAGAACATCCTTCAACAGGTGTGTTGGGATGGGATCTAAAAGACACGTGGTGGTCTTGGATTTCTGAATCAGTGATGACGCCTCAGAAAAATATATAGGGATGAAGGAGTTTAAGGGCTCGTTGGAGAACCTGTATGTTCCCACGGTCAGCACATATGGTGATGGTCCAGATGTTGAGATGGCCTGGTTAGCTTTCTCTTTGATAGCTAGAACTTTATGAGTGAAGAAGCTCATGAAGTCTTCACCACTAAGGGAAGAAGGGATATGAGTCTAAAGCAGTGTGACTCTGAGTTAATTTGGCCACAGGGCTGAAAAGAAACCTGGGGTTGCTCTTATTTTCCTCAATTAAAGAAGAAAAATAAGCTGTTCTAGCCTTGCGAAGGGCCTTTTTGTAAACTAATAGACAGTCTTTCCAGGCTACATGATAGCTGTCTATTTTACAGGAATGCCACTTCCTTTCCAGTCTTCGCACTTTCTGCTTGAGGGTCCTGATATGTGAATTATACTAGGGGGCACACCTCTTCTGATTTACTGTTTTCTTTTTCAGGGGGGCAACAGAATCAAGTGTGATTCTCAGTGAGGCTGCTGCACCTTCAGCGATAGTCAACCTCAGCAGGGCTAAGATCATAAGGGGGAAACACACGGTGGTCCTGGGATTAGGCCAGGGATCACTTCCTTAAACTTAGCTACAGCATTATCTGTAAGACATCTGCTATAAGAAGACTTTGTTCTGAGCATAGAAGAATCCTTAATCATAAATGTAAATGTAGATCTAGGGTGTGGTTGAAGGTATGAGTTGGTTAGTTTATCTGCTGGAGGAAACCAACTGACTCAAGTAATGAAATGAAGCCATTTCTAAAGTTGTCATTTACAATGTCTACATGGATATTAAAGTCTCAATGATAATGACTTTGTCTGCTCTAAGGACCAAGTCAGATAAGAAATCAGAGAACTCAGATAGGAACTCTGAATGTGGCCCAGCAGGGGGCCGATATACAACTACAAGCAGAAGTGGCTTTTCTGCCTTCCAGTTCAGATGGGTGATGCCAAGAGTCAGGCGGTCATGGTCATGGTCTTCCAACATGACAATGAGTCGAAGCACACAGCCAGGAAAACCAAGGAGGGGCTCCGGAAGAAGCACATCAAGGTTCTGGAGTGGCCCAGCCAGCCTCCAGACCAGAATCCAGGAGAAAGTCTTGGGAAGGAGCTGAAACCCCGTGTTGCTCAGCAACAACTTGAAACCTGACAGATGTAGAGAAGCTGTATGGAGGAGTGGGCCAGTCTAGAACTACAGGAATGCTTTGACCTCTGTAATGGTTAAAGCATTACCAAATATTGAAATGGATTCCAGTGATCAAATACTTATTTGACATAGTAATGTAGCAATAAATTGTTATACAAATCATACAATGTGATTCTGATTTAGATTCTGTCTGATACTGAAATGCACCTGAGTGAATGCTAAGTGGGAGAATTTCACGGGGTGATCAAATACTTATTGACCTGACTGTAAGAAGAACAGAGGAATAGGCCTTTTTATAGGCTACCAGACTAAACAATAGCTGTCAAGCTTGCAGCAATACCACTTCCTTTCTAATCTCCTCACTTCCTGCTTCAGCCTCCTAATCTGTGAATTAGACCAAGGAGCTCCGCTCCTCTGATGTACTATTTTCTTTTTCAGGGGCAACAGTAGCAGTTGTGTTTGGTAGTGATGCTGCTGCACCTTCAACAACAGAATCAACCTCAGCAGGGCTAAGATTAGAATGACTGCTCTCTGTTTAATCACACGCTGGTGCTGGGATTAACACAGGTATCACTCTCCCCCTCCAACTGCGCTGCCGACAACCTACACATCACGGACCACTTCCTCCTCTCATTTAATGTTTCCCTCTGCCTCTCCACCTCCAAGACTCCTCATGTCATCTCCTTCCGCAATATCAAGAACATCAACATGGACTCCCTTTTCTCCTCCATCGCCGACCTGACTCCAGACTCCTCCTCCTCCCCTGATGATCTTGTCTCCCACTACAATGCCAGTCTCTCCAGAATCCTCAACTCTCTCGCTCCGGTCAAATCCCGCTCTGTCCATTTCTCCCGTTCGGCCCCATGGTTCACTCCCAACCTCCGGGCCATGAAAGCTAAGAACCGCCAGCTGGAGAGACTCCACAGGAAATCCCATCTCACTATCCACAAGGACATGTTCATGGCCCAACTGTCTCTCTATAAGGACTCCATTTCCCATGCTAAATCACAATACTACTCCGGATTGATCTGCTCCAACTCTACGGACACAAAGACCCTCTTCTCTGTATTCAATAGCATCATCCAGCCACCGGATTCCCTCCCTGCCCACCTCTACTCCTCGGACTCCTGTAACTCTCTCCTCCAGTGTTTCACCCTTAAGGTCTCAAATATCCACCAGCAACTCGGTTCCTCAGCTGTCCCCCTTCCCTATTCTGATCTCCCCTCCCCGGACCTGCACTTCTCCACCTTTGATCTCCCCCCGCCCTCAGCCATCCTCGAGCTCGTCACCAAGTCCAAACCTTCCTCCTGCCCTCTTGATCCCCTCCCCACCCCCCTGGTCAAATCCTGTCTTCCTGTCCTGCTCCCCCTCATTTCAGCTATTATCCTCTCTTCACTCTCATCTGGAACCGTTCTCACTTCCTTCAAATCTGCAGCCATCAGCCCTATCCTGAAGAAGCCTGGCCTGGACCCCAACAACTTCAACAACCTCCGACCCATCTCGCACCTCCCTTTCATCTCCAAAATCCTGGAAAAGACTGTTGCAGCACAACTCCATAATCATCTCTCCAATAACTGTCTCTATGAACCTTTCCAGTCCGGTTTTCGTCCCCGCCATAGCACGGAGACAGCCCTGCTAAGAATTACCGACGACCTCCTCATGGCATCTGACTCTGGCTCGCTCACTATCCTCATCCTCCTTGACCTGACAGCAGCCTTTGACACTGTCTCTCACCCCATCCTCCTCAACTGTCTTTCTTCCATTGGCCTCTCTCACACACCCCTTCACTGGTTTCACTCATATCTCACCAACCGCACTCACTTCATCCAGCTCAAGTCCTTCACCTCCGATCCTTCCCCCATCACTTCTGGTGTACCGCAGGGCTCTGTCCTTGGGTCCCTCCTCTTCATCATCTATATCCTCCCCCTTGGCAATATCTTCCGCAAATTTGGTATCCACTTCCACTGCGTCGCGGATGACACCCAGCTCTACATCTCCTGTAAGCCCAACTCCCCCCTCCCACCCTCTTCCATCACCAACTGCCTTTCTGAAGTTAAGTCCTGGTTCACCATCAACTTCCTCAAGTTAAACAGCGACAAAACGGAACTTCTGGTTGTTGGCACCAAATCCTCCCTCTCCAAAGCTGACAGTTTCTCCCTCACCATTGACAGCTCCACAGTGTCCCCCTCCCCTCAGGTCAAGAGTCTGGGTGTCATCCTGGACAGCTCACTCTCCTTCCAATCCCACATCAACAACATCACCCGATCTGCTTACTTTCACCTGCGCAATATCAATCGTCTCCGCTCCTCTCTCTCCCCCCACGCCACTGCCATCCTAGTTCACAGCCTCGTCACCTCCCGTATCGACTACTGCAATGCACTCCTTTTCGGTGTCCCCCACAAATCCCTCCGGAAACTCCAGTTGGTCCAGAACTCTGCTGCCCGCATCATCACCAGAACCCCCTCCACTCATCACATTACCCCTGTTCTCCAGCAGCTTCACTGGCTCCCGGTTCATCTCTGCATCACCTTTAAGATTCTTTTATATACTTTTAAAGCCATCCACAACCTTGCCCCCCCTATTTGACTGACCTTCTCCACGTCTCCACACCCTCTCGGTCCCTCAGGTCTTCTTCCTCCCTTCACCTCTCCGTACCATCTTCATGTCTCAGCACCATGGGGGGCAGAGCTTTCAGCCGCTCTGCCCCTTAACTTTGGAACTCTCTCCCACCAGACATACACAACATTGCCTCTCTCCCCCAGTTCAAATCTAGTCTCAAAACCCACCTGTTCAAAACTGCATTCTCCGTCTGAATTTATCATTTTCTGATTTCTGTTGCCATTTAATTACCTCTGTACAATTTTCTGCTGCCCATATCTGCCTTCCTTTGATTTTATTGTTGCCTTTTAATTGCCTGTTTTAATTGCCTGTTGCCTTTTAATTGCCTGCTATTTTATTTATTTTTATTTATTTTAGTGTGTATTTATTCTTTGTAAAGTGACCTTGGGTGTCCAGAAAGGCACTGTCAAATAAAATGTATTATTATTATTATTATTCATTAAACTGAGCTACAACATCAGCTGCTATAGTCAGACTGTGACCTGTAAGTAGAAGAATTGATTACAATTAGGAGGAGACTGAATTGATGGTTCCGGTTCCGGTCACGTGAGTTCCCGCGGTTCGTTTGACTGTACTGTGCACGGTGTGTTGGTTTCACTCTAGTTTCACTGTAGTCTCACCCTAATTTTACTCTAATTAAAGAAAATAAATAATCCACAACACTTAAGTTTCAATACCTGGGACATTTCAGTCTCACTGATAACAACAGTGAGAAATAACACTTATTAAACACAGGGCTCCGCTGATCATTAGCAGTACTAGCATTAGCAGGACTAGTACTAGCATTAGCATGGCCTCACTGTCTGTTTCACCCGGTGTCTTTGCCTGCTCAGCGTGTGAGATGTTTAGTTACTCCTCTGTGTAGTATTTTAATGGCTCTGGAGGTGAGGCTTAGTGAGCTTGAGACGCGGTTCCGTAGCTTGGAGTTGTCGGGAGTTGCGTCAGGTAGCCAGGAAAAGCTAGCTGCTGCGGAGCCACCTAGCGTAGCTGCAGCTAGCGGTCCCCCGGCAGCAGCCGAGCAGCCGGCTAGCCAGGGCGGCTGGGTGACGGTTCACAGGAAGCGTAGCCCAAACCAAAGGCCCACGGTGCACCACCAAACGCTTCCCGTGGCTAATCGTTTTTCCCCACTCAGCGACACACCCACTGAGAAACCGACCCTGGTCATTGGCGACTCAGTCCTGCGCTACGTGAAGCCGACCCCAGCGACCATAGTCAAGTGCATCCCGGGGGCCAGAGCGGGCGACATTGAAGCCAATCTAAAGCTGCTGGGAAAAAGTAAACGTAAATACAGTAAAGTTATTATTCACGTCGGCGCAAAGGACACCCGGCTTCGCCAGTCGGAAGTCACCAAAATTAACATAGAGTCGGTGTGCAGGTATGCAAAAAAGATGTCGGACTCCGTAGCATTCTCTGGTCCCCTTCCCAATCTGGCCAGCGATGAAATGTATAGCCGCATGTCGTCGCTTCGTCGCTGGTTGTCACGGTGGTGCCCCCAAAACCAGGTGTCCTTTATAGATAATTGGAAGAGTTTCTGGGGAAAACCTGGTCTGATTAGGAGAGACTGTGTTCATCCCACACGGGATGGTGCCTCTGTCATTTCTAGCAACTTGGCTGATTTTATTAGACCCAAAGTGACCTGACAAACCAGGGTCCAGACCAGGATGCAGAGTTGTAGTCCTAAGCACCTCTCTGCTGCTTCCATAGAGCCCTCATCCACCAATAATAACATAGTTAATACCATAGAGGTAGTCTCTGTTCCACGGCCTAGAGTTCACCAAGCGCGGAGTAGGGGAGCGGTCAATCACCATAATCTTATTAAAATTAATACTAAAGCACAAGTTGGAGAAACCAACATCACAATTAAATGTGGACTGTTAAATATCAGATCTCTTTTGTGTAAATCCCTGTTAGTGCACGACCTGATAGCGGATCATCACATTGATTTATTTTGCCTCACTGAGACCTGGCTTCAGGAGGAGGATTATGTTAGTTTAAACGAATCTACTCCTCCTACTCATCTTAATTATCATATTCCTCGTCTTACTGGTCGTGGAGGGGGAGTGGCAGCAATCTATCACTCCAAGTTATCAATCAACCCTAGACAAAACATAGTTCCAGCTCATTTGAAAGCCTGACTCTTGGCATCACCCATCTGAACTGGAAGGCAGACAAGCCACTTCTGTTTGTAGTTGTATATCGGCCCCCTGCTGGGCCACATTCAGAGTTCCTATCTGAGTTCTCTGATTTCTTATCTGACTTGGTCCTTAGAGCAGACAAAGTCATTATCATTGGAGACTTTAACATCCACGTAGACATTGTAAATGACAACTTTAGAAATGGCTTCATTTCATTACTTGAGTCAGTTGGTTTCCTCCAGCAGATAAACCAACCAACTCACACCTTCAACCACACCCTAGATCTAGTTCTGACTTATGGTGTTGAGGTAGAACATGTGTCAGTGTTTCCTCAGAACCCACTCCTATCAGACCATTCTTTGATCACTTTCACATTTATGATTAAGGATTCTTCTATGCTCAGAACAAAGTCTTACTATAGCAGATGTCTTTCAGATAATGCTGTAGCTGAGTTTAAGGAAGCAATCCCTGTGCTAATCCCAGGACCACTGTGTGTTTCCCCAGGGATCAATCATAATAATCTTAGCCCTGCAGAGGTTGACTCTATTGCTGAAGGTGTAGCAGCCTCACTGAGAATCACACTTGATTCTGTTGCTCCTCTGAAAAAGAAAACAGCAAATCAGAGGAGGTGTGCCCCCTGGTATAATTCACATATCAGGACCATCAAGCAGAAAGTGCGAAGACTGGAAAGGAAGTGGCATTCCTGTAAAATAGACAGCTATCATGTAGCCTGGAAAGACTGTCTATTAGTTTACAAAAAGGCCCTTCGCAAGGCTAGAACAGCCTATTATTCTTCTTTAATTGAGGAAAATAAGAGCAACCCCAGGTTCCTTTTCAGCACCGTGGCCAAATTAACTCAGAGTCATAGTGCTTTAGACTCACGTATCCCTTCCTCCCTTACTGGTGAAGACTTCATGAGCTTCTTCACTCATAAAGTACTAGCCATTAGAGAGAAAGCTAAGCAGGCCATCCCAACATCTGGACCATTACCAGATGTGCTGACCGTGGGAACATACAGGTTCTCCAACGAGCCCTTAAACTCCTTCATCCCTATATATTTTTCTGAGGCGTCTTCGCTGATTCAGAAATCCAAGACCACCACGTGTCTTTTAGATCCCATCCCAACACACCTGTTGAAGGATGTTCTACCATTGATAGGTAGTCCTATCCTGGACCAGATCAATGGTTCCTTAGTGACAGGTTATGTACCCCGGTCCTACAAGGTGGCAGTGATTAAGCCATTGCTTAAAAAACCATCACTGGATCCTGACGTATTAGCAAATTATAGGCCGATATCCAACCTTCCTTTTATTTCTAAAATTCTTGAGAAGGTGGTGGTGACTCAGTTACTGGAGCACCTGCAGAGGAACAGTCTGTTTGAGATGTTTCAGTCAGGCTTTAAAGCTCACCACAGCACAGAAACAGCACTTCTTAAAGTTACCAATGATCTTCTTATAGCTTCAGATCATGGACTGGTTTCTATGCTGTTTCTGCTGGACCTCAGTGCTGCTTTTGATACAGTTGATCACAGCATCCTGCTACAGAGACTGGAACACTTGGTTGGGATTAAAGGGACAGCACTAGACTGGTTTAGATCATATTTATCTGATAGATACCAGTTTGCTCTTGTCCATGGTGTTCCCTCTTCATACAGTAGGGTTAGCCACGGAGTCCCTCAAGGTTCTGTACTTGGACCAATCCTCTTCACCTTGTACATGCTTCCCTTAGGAAACATTATTCGGCAGCATGGGATAAATTTTCATTGTTATGCTGACGACACACAGCTCTACTTATCCATGAAACCAGAAGAGACAGAGAAGTTAGTGAAGCTCCAGACCTGTCTTAAGGACATAAAGTCCTGGATGTCTTCAAATTTCCTTCTCCTCAACCCAGGAAAAACTGAAGTCATGGTGTTTGGTCCTAAACCTCTCAGGGATAGGTTAGATCACATTATCACTCTAGATGGTATCTCCTTTGAATTTAGTCTGTCTGTGAGGAATCTAGGAGTAACTTTTGATCAGAACCTCTCCTTTAACTCACACATCAAATTAGTCTGTAGAAGTGCCTTTCTTCACCTAAGGAACATCACAAAGATCAGGAAGATATTATTGCAGCATGATGCTGAAAAGTTAGTCCATGCTTTTGTTACTTCCAGGCTGGACTATTGTAATTCTTTACTATTAGGGTGCCCAAACAACTCTTTAAGAAGTCTTCAGCTTATCCAGAATGCTGCAGCCAGAGTTCTGACAGGTATTGACAAAAGAGATCACATAACTCCTGTACTGGCGTCTCTTCATTGGCTGCCCGTTAAATTCAGAATCATTTTTAAAACCCTCCTCTTGACCTACATGGTCCTCAGAGGCCTAGCTCCATCCTACCTGGAGGAGCTAGTGATACCTTATCAGCCCAATAGACCGCTCCGCTCTCAGAACGCTGGTCTACTTGTGGTTCCCAGAGTCTTTGGGAGTAGACTGGGGGGCCGAGCATTTAGCTACCAGGCCCCCCTGCTATGGAACCAGCTCCCTGTCCTGGTACGGGAGGCTGACTCCATCGCTGCTTTCAAGACCAGACTTAAAACCTACCTCTTTGAAAAAGGTTATTGTTATTAATTCTGTAGTTCCAGTTACTATCATAGATAGACTAATGATCACACTTAGGGGGTCGTCTAATCGTCAGGTTAAGATACTAGTTATGCTGCTATAGGATCACTAGGTTAAGATACTAGTTATGCTGCTATAGGATCACTAGGTTAAGATACTAGTTATGCTGCTATAGGCCAAGGCTGCCGGGGTCCAGAAACAGGATCACCTGACAGGCCTCCTCACTGGTCATGGTTTCCTCTCCTCTCCTTTCCTCCTCCTCATCAAGCAGACTAGTTATGCAGATTCCTGTGTAGTTTTTCTGCCCCCCCCCTCTATTTATTTACAGGTATCGCCGCCGTCGGAGCTGCATGACAACATCTGGCCCGCCGACCTGTTGTATATTGTATTTTTGTATCTCTGTGTATGTTTTCTGTGTTCTGTGCCTCTCCTCTCCTCTCCCTCTTCTTCCTCTCCTCTCCTCTCTCTCTCTCTACCCAGCCGGCCATCAGCAGGAAGGTCCCCCTACATGAGCCTGGTCCTGCTCAAGGTTTCTTCCTGTTAAAGGGGAGTTTTTCCTTGCCACTGTTGCTTGTCTGGGGTTAGGCCCTGGGATTATGGAAAGTGCCTTGAAACAATTTTGATTGTAAAAGACGCTATAGAAATAAAGATTGATTGATTGATTGATTGATTGATTGAAGAATCCTTCATCATCAATTCAAAAGAAGGAGCAGGTTCTGAGGGAACACTGACATGTGTTCTACCTCCACACCAGAAGTCAGAACCAGATCAAGAGTGGGATTAAAAGTGGGAGTTGTACCAAAGCCATTTCTAAAACTTTCTTCTTCAATATCCACAGGGAAGCTAGCCTGGGTCCAAAAAAAGGCAGCAAACCTGGAAGGCTGAATGGGGAGAGTACTATGAAAACACTGAACAAGAGTCAACTGTTTAGAAGTGAAAGCTATGGCAAAAGAGAAAAGGAGAGAAGAGAGAAGAGGGCAGAGAGGTAAGGACAAATGCTGACAAAGATAACAAGCAGCAACTGCAGGAAGCCTAAAAACTCACTGTGGTGTGAATAGACCCCATCTGGGTCCCTCACGAAAGACTGAGAAGACACTGATAATAAGATGTATGCACACATAGTATGTCTTAAACACACTCTTCCTCTGCATCCTTGTCTCACTCTACATCCCTTCTGTCTGACCAGTCCCGGGTGGCCTCATCGCCGGTTCGAGGATCCCCAAAGAGCTCTCGCCATGATCTCCTAGAGAACATTTCAGACCAATTTAATGTGAGAAAAGATGAGGTGGGTGAGCCACAGTGACCATCTGTGACTGGTTGATGGGCGGGGGCGACCACACAAGGAGGAAAACACACGGTTGTTGTTGTTGTTGTTGTTGTTATGATGATGATGATTATTATTATCATCATCATTATTATGTTATTATTATTATTATTATTATTATTATTATTATTATTATTATTATTATGATGATGATGATGATGTTGTTGTTGTTGTTGTTGTTGTTGTTGTTGTTGTTGTGAGGCATTAAAAGTGTCCCAGGAGAATATTTGGACACACACAGGAGAATATGACACACTTTCTAATAATGAGGAACTCAGTACAAGATAATATTTCTGATTTTCAAATCAAAAAACAATGGTACTTGCGGGAATATATATACCCACAAGTACCATTATATATATATATATATATATATATATATATGTATAAATGTATATAAATGTCCTGTTTGTTTAGAAAGGTGACTTTACTCAGTCTTCATCTGCATATCTGCCTCCAACAAACTGATACAGTAGGTCATTGCAAGTGATCGCCCCTTTTTTGTCCACGTTCTGGTGTGTGTTTCTGTGTGATTCTATCCTCTAGCCGGCACATGCCTCATCCAACACAGCTGGGCCCCAGCCAGAGGAGGGGTCATGAGGACCCAAGATTTTTGTCCCTTCAGGCTTGTTTAGTCCTCGTTTTCAGCAGTTTCGCTTATAACCACAAACATGCATATGCATATTGAATACAAACAATGTCCTGACACAAAGCCTGTTCAAGGTGGCTGTCAAACATGATTGTGAGCGGATGCCTTGTCTGAGCTCTCCCTGCAGCTCTCAGCTTGTAGCCGCATCCTGGCCTGGAATTGATGGCTGCATTTCCCTGGCAGTGGTTTGTGTTAGACCCTCTGAGGTCAAGCAGCAGAAGTAGAAGAATGAGAGAAGGAGACACAGTCACACAGAGGCATACATGGTAGCGGTGTCCTGTCTTCACACCTTTTGCTCCATTACCAACACTTTGTGGTGGTAGTGAAACGTCACTATAATGACAACAGTCATTAAAGGAGGTTGACTGTTTAACAGGAACCAGGGTGGATGATCACACTGAGGTTTGACGGAATGCAGGAGGAAAAACAGGATGTAGAAACTTGGAAGATAATGTCAAATTATGATTAATACAACTACAAAGCAAAAAAACTTAATGGTACTGATCTGTAAAAATAAAGCTTGATTATACAACAAAGTGACCTGTTTGATTGTCTTTTTCTGTACTGTGGATATAAAGCAGAGCTGGGAGGACAGTACCCAGGAACGCCACACACATTGGAAGTCTGGACATCTATGACTGAGGCTTGTTCACTACTGCTGACTCTCAACTGCTGCTAGAGTTCTTTGACATTGTAGTCTTTCATTCTTTGATTAGGATGATGATGATGATGATGATGATGATGATGATGATGATGATGATGAGATGATGATGATGATGATGATGATGGTGATGATGATGATGATGGTGATGATGATGATGGTGATGATGGTGATGGTGATGTGATGATGATGATGATGATGATGATGGTGATGATGATGATGATGATGATGATGATGATGATGATGGTGATGATGATGATGGTGATGATGGTGATGGTGATGATGATGATGATGATGATGGTGATGGTGATGATGATGATGATGTGATGGTGGTGATGATGATGATGATGATGGTGATGATGATGGGCCACACTCTAACTGAACCAGATCACTTGGAGTGTCCTTTTGTCTTCATGCTGATTATAGAATGATGAAGAACACACAAGCTTAGGAACAAGACTAATGAGCCAGTCAAGGGTCCGCTGACACCACACACATGTTTGATCCTCGTGGTGTGTGGACCGGCACATGGGACGGTGCTTTTGGGGGGGTGACTGGGTGGAGCCAGGTGACATTCTCTCATCTGCTTAATGCTGAGTCGCTTTGGGGGGTTAATTAGAGCCCTCATTTTCCTGATCAATAAATCATGCCTTATTGATTTCTTAGTCCCCTAAGCTGGCTTCTGTTCTCTGAGCACCCCCTTCCACACACACCACAACCCCCCCACACACACACACGCACACACACACACACACACACACACACACACACACACCACACACACACCCCACACACGTCCCCACACATGCCACAAACACACACACACCACACACACACACTAGAGAAGAGGGGGAGAAGAGGGGGAGGCATTACTGAGGTTTGTGTTAGACATCAGGGCCAGTAAAGATGAGTGGAGTCAGACTTGAACTCAACTCTGTCAGTTGAGGAAATGAATGTGTGACTTTTGTTTCTTTCTCAGCCCCTCCACAAACATAAATTAGACAGGCTCAAAGGAGACGTTTACAATGGATAAGGGCAGATCATTATAACAACAACAAAAACAACAACAACATAATAACAACGCTAATACTACTACTACTACTACTACTACTACTACTACTACTAATAATAATAATGATAATAATAATAATAACAACAGGCATCCCGGTGGTGTGGTGGTGCGCTCTGTCCTCTCCTCAGAAGGTCTCAGGTTCTAATCCCTGTTGATGGAGGCTGGGTCTGTCTGTGTGGAGTCTCCATGTTCTCCCTCAGCCTGTGTAGCTCTCTCTGGGTACTCTGGCTTCCTCTTCAAGGAAGGTATCTTCTTGTGTCTCAGGTAATTGAAAACCAAAAAATGACAGCACAAGGAAGCACTGCTTGGCCATCATCAGGAAGGTCCCCCTACATGAGCCTGGTCCTGCTCAAGGTTTCTTCCTGTTAAAGGGGAGTTTTTCCTTGCCACTGTTGCTTGTCTGGGGTTAGGCCCTGGGATTCTGGAAAGCGCCTTGAAACAATTTTGATTGTATAAGACGCTATAGAAATAAAGATTGATTGATTGATTGATTGACTGCTGTGTGTTCTCTGTATTCTAGGTAGCCATGTTCAACCTAAGGGTGTGGGGGTCCCCACAATGTGCTTGCATGTGAAACCTCTTCTCTGATCCCAGTCGTCCAGCACAAGGGCTTATTATGGGGGAGGAGAACGTCTGCCTCACATGGCCTTTGGAGCCTGAGGCTGCAAAGATATACAGAGAGCAAGGCAAGCTGATGATAGCTGGGACTTGGGTGTTAGGTGGTTTTGAAGCTTTTCAATTTTTTGAATTCTTAAGTATCCTCTATTTTAGATTGGAAGTAATTGTTTCCTAATGATTGAAGATGCTACCACCACCATGCTGCCACATGTACATCAACCAGGCTTTCAAGTACATTATTACTTTGGGACTTTTGGTTTCCCATTTCTTGAATACATTCCTTAAAATAACTAATATGGAACAGATATCCACATGGAGACTGGGCACCACTCCTGTTTGTTCCATAGATATTTATCATCTATAACATTATGATGAAAATCATTATGATGATTTTGATATTTTGAAGTGATCATGGATTATCTGTGGAAGTGGACATCATCCAGCAGCCCATGGCAGCTTCATCTTCACAGCGGAGTATCAGGAAGTGAGGCGCAGGTTGGTGATCTGAGGCCTGGACCGCTGGACCTGATGACATCTGACGGGTGTTAAAAGACTATTTTGACCATTCCCTAAACCAATCTACCACCCTCAGCAAAAGCCTCCACTATAGTCCCTGTGCCTAAAAAGGCAACCGTCACTGGACTTGTTGACTACCGGCAGGTGGCACTCACCTCTGTGGTGATGAAGTGTGTTGAGAAGCTGGTCACATCACTTTCTTTTTCCCTCCCACCTTTGACCCTCACCAGTCAGAGTGTCACAGGGTGAGTTCACCACCCTCCAGACCTCCTCATCTGTTCCCCGGTTTCTGTTAGTCACACCTGTAGCACATTCCTCTAATCAGCACTTCTACTTCAGCCCCAGTTCCCCTCACACTCACTGACAAGTTGTCTTCTGAATTATGCATGACTTTCCCACACATTCTTTCTGGCTGTGGTGCCCATTCCTGCTCTTCCTGTTCCTGACCCGTCTGCTGCTCTTGGTCCTTGTTGGGGGCGTGGCACAGAGGGTTCCAGTGGGCCCTTCCACCTCCACAGTTCTCAGCCTCAGTACTGGTTCCCCACACGGCTGTGCTGAGCTCTCTGCTCTACCCCAGTGCCACAACACACACTGCACCCACCACAGCGGTGGGACTCATCCCTGGGGGAGATGAGTCTACATACAGGGATGAGGTGGAGCGGATGACAATATGATGTAAAGACCACAACTTACACCTCGATACCATCAAGACCAAAGAGCTTATTGTGGACTTCAGAAAACACAAACCGGACTTTCAGCCACTACACATCAATGGGTCCTGGGTGTTCATATGTCAGAGAACATCACCTGGGGCACAAACACCATTGAGCTGGTGAAGAAAGCCCCGCAGAAACTTTACTTCTTGAGGGTCCTGTAGAAGAACAAGATCCCTCAAAAGCTGCTGGTGGCTTTCGACTGCTGCTCTGTTGTACAGCCTGTGTGTGTGGTACTCAAGCTGCACAGTGGCCCAGAGGAAAATGCTCCAGAGGGTCATTAAGGTCACCCAGGGGATAAATGGCTGTCCCCTTCCCACTCTGGAAGAACTTTACTGATCACGCTGCCTCAAGAAGGAGGTGAAAATACTGAGAGACACATCACACCCTGGTCACACTTTATTTGAGCTGCTGCCATTAAACAACAATGTGCCTGTGACTATCTTAACATGATCGTAATTAACTCATATAATATTAATAATAATTAAGTCATATAATGAAGTTTATAAATATAATTATAGAAATAAATTGTGTTATAGTATGACTGTGTTAACACATTGTGTTAATGTTTATTAAAAATATTAAAACAAAAAATGTTTTCAAGTGAAAAATTGCTAACACCAATGGGACAATCTTCACACATTTGCAGATTTCAATTTGATTAATAAAGTACTGCATGATTTGGCTCCAAATCGTCTGTCAGAGTTCATCAGCCAAAGAAGCAGCTGTGAGTGCATCACTGGAGGTGTCAGAGGGGACTGTTTCAATCCTCTGACATTAGCACTCTCAGTGAGTGGGCTTGGTCAGTGAGGAGCGCTGCTGAGTGGACTCACTACCTGAGGAGCTTAAACTGCTTACAACATACAAGGCCTTCACAAAAGAATTGAAAATGTTTCCGTGGCGATAATGATAATCAACACCTACAACAGTAAAAGCCTGCTGTCTTGATTAAATGTTGTGTCTTATCCTCTCTTAATTGTATAGTAAGGGATTGAATATGTATCTTACAATATTTTGTATAGGTATTGCGTGCTCTGTGCTCCCTGAACAGTTTGTTATGTATATGTTATTTGTCATATTAGTGCCTTATCAAGTGTCTAACCATGTCTTGTAGATGTATTTTATTGCTTTTTTATATTATGGTCAGGGGACTACAGATGAAAATTAGCCTTTTGGCCAATTCTGACTTTTTTAACCATGTGTAATCATGTGTTTTATGAAATTACATTGTCCCCTTTCAAATAAACTAAGATAAGTTAAGATAAGAACTTAATTAGTTTGCAGTACTATTTGAACACAGAAGAATTTTTTTTCAATAATGTATTTTCATTTTTCCTCTTCTTATTGTTACTGTGAATGTTGAAACTGATAGTTCAGCCCTACTTAAAGGGTTTTCAAGCAGTTGAGGAGAATTTGAAATTTGAAAACTCCTGATTCAGTTGTCAGAAGCAGCCTGACAGCCTGCACACACACACACACACACACACACACACACACAAACACACACACACACACACACACACATCCTTGTGTGATCATATTTCAGCCTTTTCCTCTGTCTGAGGGGAGCCGAGCTATTTTCTCCTTCATTGTTGTTTTGGTCTTTTCCTTTAATGCTTAAATGCAATGCTTTCCTTTCTCTAAGTATTTTTCAAACAAGTGTACCTCAAGTGTACATAGTTTAGTGAAATAATAGTTGTAGGCTTTGCAAATTATGACATATGACTAGCTCCTCCCATTCAGTTCCCATGGCAACCCCTCTCTCCTTTAATAGGGCAGATTTTTGTTTACATAACAAAATCGAGGGTTACAGATTACAAATGGCCTCGTGGGATCTGGGGGTGGAGCCATGAGCAGATAATAGTGTGGGCGTGGTCACCCATATCATGACTGACCAAAACATCTACCTGCTGCCTGGTGCAGCCAAGTCCCTGAAGCCTGGGGGAGTGTCTGTGGGTGTGTGTGTGTGTGTGTGTGTGTGTGTGTGTGTGTGTGTGTGTGTGTGTGTGTGTGTGTGTGTGGTGGGGGGTCTGGTCTACTGGGGTAAGTAAAACTTGTCCTGTTTCTTTTGGGATATGAATATCCTGGAAGGCCAAAGCTGAGGCCTGTCTAATTAGTTGACTGAAAGCACTGATGACAAATACAGACACAGCCGGCTCCAGGGACTCCTGGGTGAGGTCCTCCTGTAGCACACTTCTAATAATACTTAAAAAAGCTCAGTGCTTCCAAATATTCTCACCTAATATATATTTATTTTCCCCACCTTGGAAATGTAACATTTGCAGATGCTTAAAATTCATTATTTTCCTCAGGTTGATCCATTATGTGCAAATTATTGTGACTTAATATTATTTTCAGCACAAAATTTCCAAGGATGCAGTAGTTAGCACAGTTTTCTCAGCAAGAATGTTTTGGGTCCAGCTTTTATTTTCTGTCTGGGTTTTTTCCAGGTTATTGAGTTTCCTCCCACAGAACAAAAACAGTCCCATCAGACTGGTTGGGTGGGATGTTTGGGGTTTTTAATTGCCCCTGGCTGTATGAGGGTACGATCTATGTTCATGGTGTTCCTGACTTTCACCTCCTGTCCTCATCACCAGCACCTGATTAGGAGGTGGCTAATCCAAAAGGGGTGGACGGATGAACAGCCTTCACTGAGCTTTCTCATGCTTGGACCATGTAGATCACAGGTGTGAAACCGGTTCCCCAGAGGTCCTTGAGGCTGCAGGTTCTGGTTCAACCCAGCAGCAGCAGCACCAGACTGGACTCACTTCATCAACTCATCTGAGTCTTCAACAGCTGACTGGTCAAACTGGGTGAGCTGGACTGGTGGAACCAGAACCTGCAGCCTCATGGACCTTTGGGGAAACCGGTTTGACACCCCTGATGTAGATAGATAGATAAATTATATATATATATATATATTAGATAGATAGATAGATAGATAGATGGATGGATGGATGGATGGATGGTAATAATATAATAAATAATAATAATAATAATAATAATAATAATAATAATAATAATAATAACAACAACAATAATACTAATACTAGTACTAATTACTACTACTAGTACTACTACTACCACTACTACTACTACTACTACAAATAATAATAATAATAACAATACTACTACTACTACTACTAATTACTACTACTACTACTACTACTACTACTACTAATAATAATAATAATAATAATAATAATAACAATAATACTAATACTACTACTAATTACTACTACTACTACTAATAATAATAATAATCTGCTGGGTCATGACCCATCAAGGTGGTCTGCAGGCATCACATGAAGTAAAAGGGCAAGTGGTTGCCAGTCAGACCTCCATCAAGGTTACACCCCAGTGGGCCAGTATGGTGCCATAATCCCTGGAAGTGTCCTATGGTTCGTTCCCTACCTCCATTATCCTCTTCATCTTTCCTTCTTCACATTCTTCTTTCTCCACTGTTGTTTTGCTCCTCGCTCCCCCAGGCAGGGATGTTTGGACCATGCAGCGTGACCTAGCTGCCAGGGGAGGGTTCCTGTGGGGGGTTCTAGAGCCACAGATGAGGCCTGAAGTCAATACACCCCCTTCTATCCTGCCTGCTTCACCTCCCCTGGGTGTCACTTTCCCCAGCACTCTTCCTTCCGAAGCCCAGCAGGCCAATCAAGCCAAATCTGTGTTCCATGCAGTCCTGGGGCCGAGGGGGGGGGGTGTAATTGTAGAGCAGGTAGGCCAAAGCCCACGTGGACTGCCTGTCCCTCTGAAACCCTCCTAGGATCTGTATCGCCATCAGCACTGCATTTAATTACCTTGCTCATCTTCATTAATTCATAGGCAGGTTGCATGGAGCGCAGGCCTGAGATAGATCAAGAGAAAGGAAGGAGGGAGGGTAGGAGGAGAGAGTGGAGGCAGAAGGTGGAGACATAACAACAACAGCAACAAAACAATAAGAACAATGTGAGCAGCAGCTCAGAGCTGACACCTGTCCCTGGTGTCCACTTAGGCCACTTGTCTACAACCTACAACACATGGGGCCTTTTGCCTTTTGAGGGCCACAGGACTCTGGGGTCAGTTTGGCCATTGCAGGCCCTCTCAGCCCTGCATACAGAAGAAAACAAGTCCCCGTTGTCTGGCCAGGAGGTTCCTCTGAGACTGAACAACAAACAGCCCCTATTGATTTGAAGCACTAGGGGATATTCCTTGGACAGAGTGACCATAATGACATTAGAGATTATGTGCTCAGATATTTCTCACTAGAGACAGGCGTTTAGTGCAATGACTAATAAATGCCTGTTCTTCAGTGGACCCTGGGACCCCTTCATTAATTTGGTCTGGTGCTGCTCAAGATGAATGTTTGAATGTAAAATAAATGCAAAATCTATGTAAACTTCACATTTTATTCACATTATTTTTGTCTGCAGTCACTAATGTGAATCCCATTCATTGATTTTTGTTTTAATTAGCTGTTAAATAACATCCTACACTTGCATGGACTACCTGGAGGCGCTGTGTTGATGCCCAGTGGTGGCCTCATCATATCCTCAACTCGTATCCTCTAAAGCTCCTCTGTCTCTTATTTTCACTAATGTTGGTGAACAAATAGAACTAGTGGATGATTAGGGGTTCAGGGAAAATGGAGGCGGGGTATTTAGAGCAGCAGACGGAACCATGCTGCTGAGTGGAAGGCAGCCTTTATTTCTCCATCTGAGCTCTGGGGTCTGAGTGGAGTCTGCCCCCAGTGGCTCCTGTTGACACCCAGGCTCCAAAGGGCTGAAAGTTAATACTGCGACAGATGTGTCACCTCCGCGTTGCCTCTCAGCTTCACAGAAGCCTTCTCTTCCATCCCTCACCCCCGTCCCTCACCCTCTCCCTCACCCTCTCCTCTTTCCTGCCATCCCTCTGCTTCTGCTCTTCCTGTTAGCTCAAATTCAATCTTTGATAAAACTATCTTAGACCAACTTTGAAAACATGAATATAAGGTAAGCATTTAAGGTAATGCGCACGAGAATTGTATTATTATTTAAACTGTAATCTTATTGAAACTGTAATGTTCATTCAGTTGATACACATTTAAAGTTGTATTAATTTATTAATTGTATTTCCTGTACTAAAGGTGTACAATTTAAGTTTCATTGTTTTATATCTGTGTCTTCCATTATTTGTCCTCTGTAAAGTGACCATGCGTTTCAACAAAGTTGGTATATAAAATAAAGTTATTATAATGATAATTATAATACATATTATTATTATTATTATTATTACACTATTGGTGTATATGAACTATGAAAGCCAAGCTGTTAGACTGGCTGATAGACAAGCTGAGTTTTGTGTTTTACTCACTCTCACCTCTATACTCTCACCTCTATACTTTCTCACCTTTATACTCTCTCACCTCTATACTCTCTCACCTCTATACTTTCTCACCTTTATACTCACCTCTATACTCTCTCACCTCTATACTCTCTCACCTCTATACTCACTCACATCTATACTCTCTCACCTCTATACTTTCTCACCTTTATACTCACCTCTATACTCTCTCACCTCTATACTCACTCACCTCTATACTCTCTCACCTCTATACTCTCTTACCTCTTTATAATCTCACCTCTATACTCTCTCACCTCTATACTCTCCTACCTCTCTATACTATCTCACCTCTATACTCACTCACATCTATACTCTCTCACCTCTATACTTTCTCACCTTTATACTCACCTCTATACTCTCTCACCTCTATACTCACTCACCTCTATACTCTCTCACCTCTATACTCACTCACCTCTATACTCTCTCACCTCTATACTCTCTCACCTCTATACTCACTCACCTCTATACTCTCTCACCTCTATACTCTCTCACCTCTATACTCTCTCACCTCTATACTCACTCACCTCTATACTCTCTTACCTCTTTATAATCTCACCTCTATACTCTTTCACCTCTATACTCTCCTACCTCTCTATACTCTCTCACCTCTATACTCACTCACCTCTATATTCTCACCTCTATACTCTCTTTCACCTCTATACTCTCTCACCTCTATACTCTCACCTCTATATTCTCACCTCTATACTCTCTCTCTCTCAGCTATACTCTCTCTCACCTCTATACTCTCTTTCTCTCACCTTCTTCCTTCTAGGGTTTCCACAGTGAATTGTCCTCCTCCCTCTCCTGCTCTTCACACCAGCTACATTCTTATCCTCCCTGACTGCCTCCATATATCCAGTCCTCATGCTGTCTGCCTGGCACTTCCTCTTCATTTACCAGTATTTTGACCCTCTCTGGAACCATCTAAGTCCCTAAACATATTAGACCTTCTAATAGCAAAGACATGTAGATTTCTTCAATAGAAGATGTCAAAGCCAGAGAACAGAAAGACATTAATCCTCCTGGTCCCATTGACTTGCTCTTTCTCTGTTCCCTCGGCCTGACTCCTCTCCGCTCTGTTGTGGTGTTTTGGCAAGACAGTGATGTATGATGCGCGTCTCTAAAGGCTCCCTGGAGCTGAGCGCAGATGCTGTGCCTCTTTGACTCCCCGTCTCTCCTCTGCCCCCCCTCCTGGACACACAAACACACATACACACACACACACACACACACACACACACACACACACACACACATCATCATCATCATCACAGTGAATCAGTGATTGACTCCCCAAACCTTGATAGCTGGAACAGATGGAATACTGATGATTTCCTTGGTGTGTGAGTGGGTGTGAGGGGTTTCACAGTTACAGATTTAGTATAAATGATTGTGCGGATGTGTCTGTCTGACCCACATGTTATTTGTTTAATTCTTGACTTAATGCTGCCAGTCTGTCTGTGCATCTCCTCCCTCAGGTTCCCTTACTCACCTGTCTGATTGTTACTCTCCTCACCTCGTGGATTTAAACCCACTGCCTCACTCTTTCTATTACATGGTCTTTGATAAGCAGTTCAGTCTTCTTATCATTTTAAACACACTTCATGTGTGTTTGTATGTGTGTGTGTGTGTGTGTGTTTGCTGTGAGATTTGTACTTGGCCTATTTGTTCTAGCTGATCTCTCTTAATAGCAATTTCTAAATTAAAGCTTGATTATAAAACATTCAAATCCTTCTCGCTGACTTTAGCCAATGCCTACCATAACCTAAGACTACTTTGAGCTGTTTCAATCTTTGCAGTGGAGGTCAAACTGTGTAGATGATAAGATGATGGAAGCAGGTGGAGGAACTCCCATGTCACACCAATGAGAGCTGGATGGGATCAACTGCTTCCATAATGCCCTTCACTGCAACTGTTGGCCACATTTTTACTATCAATTAGATTTCTGTTGTTGATCAAATTAAACTAAGATAAGAAATCTTTAATTCATCTCACCATGGGGACATTGACATCATACAGCAGCAGAATGGGAGTGAAGATAAGTCAAAGTGAGATTAAACAGTAAACACTGTTATTATTACATGTATTTATGATTACACTACAGTTCAAAAGTTTTGGGAAAATATAGTCAAGACATTGACAAGGTTAGAAATAATGATTTGCATTTGAAATAATAGTTTTTTCCTTTAGTCTAGCATTTGTCAAGGAATCCTCCATTTGCAGCAATTACAGCATTGCAGACCTTTGGCATTCGAGCTCTTCTCTAAATAGTTCTTGCACAATTTGGAGGTGTGTTTTGGCTCATTGTCCTGTTGTAGGATGAAATTGGCTCCAATCAAGCACTGTCCACAGGGTATGGTATGGCATTGCGAAAAGGACTGATAGACTTCCTTATTCAAAATCCCTTTTACCCTGAACAAATCTCTCACCCAACCAGCACCAAGGCGACCCCATCGACCAACCATCGCATGACCCCACCCTGTTTGACAGATGGTGTCAGCCACTCTTCCAGCATCATTTCAATTGTACTGTGCCTCACAAATGTTCTGTGTGATCCAAACACCTCAAACTTTGATTCGTCCATCCATAACACTTTTTTCCAATCTTCCTTTATCCAATGTCTGTGTTCTCTTGCTCATGTGAATCTTTTTCTTTTGGCCAGTCTCAGATATGGCTTTTTCTTTGCCACTCTAGTCTGAAGGCCAGCATCCCGGAGTCCCCTCTTTACTGTAGACACTGGGAGTGTTATTAAATGAAGCTGCCTGTTGAGGACCTGCTCAATGTCTATTCCTCAAACTAGAGACTCTAATGTATAGATATGTGTATGTATATGTTTATGTATAGATACTACTACTGCTGCTGCTGATGCCACCATCCTATTTTTATAGGGTGGTGGTCCTGGTCAGCCTCCGGGGTCAGTGGAGCTCCCGGTGGTCGGGGAGTGTATTCCACAGCTGAGGGGAGGCTGACAAGAATGCCCGATCTCCTATGGTGTGCAGCTTTGTCCTGAGAAGAGGAAGGTGAGAGTTTTGGGAGCGGAGGTTTGGTGAGCAGGTTTGAGGGGGGAGTGGGTAAGAAGGGAGATTTTGTAGTGGATCCTGTAGGAGATGGGGAGCCAGTGGTAGTGTCTGAAGGATGGCAGGGCTCATATTTTTGAACTCTCATCAGGATCCTGGCAGGGCTGTTTTGAATGTAATGGAGCCTCTGTAGGTTCTTGCTATGGATCCCAGTGAGAAGCACATTGCAGTAGACTATTCTTGAGAGGACAAAGACATGGACAGGTTTTTCTGACTGTCTGAGTGTGGGACGGAGTCTGGCAATGTTTCTAAGACGGTAATAGGCGTTCTTGTGTTTTATGTGGGTGTTAAAGGTCAGCTGGGGGTCCATTGTCACATCAAGATTGATGACTGTTGATGAGAGGGGAGTGTTCTGGCAGACAAGGTGATGTCTGTTACTGAGGATGCCTGGACCTGATCACACTAAAATTGCTTCTGTTTTGGAGCTATTAAGTTGCAGGAAGTTGTGACTCATCCACAACTTTATCTCCTCCAGGCAGGTGGATGTTGGTGGGGATGGTGATGACAGTGGTGAGCTGGGGGGGTTAAGGCAGTTTTCAGGTAGACTTGAGTGTCATCCATGTAACAGTGGAATGATTTTCCATGCTGGCTGATGACATGCCCGAGGGTGAACAGGGTTGGACCAAGAACAGAACCCTGAGGGACACTGCAGGTAACAGGGTTGGTTTGGGAGCATGCACCTCTCAATGAGGTGATTCTGTTCTCCTGGAGAGGTAGGAATGGAACCAGCTGAGAAGCAGATCTGAAAGTCCGATGGTGTGGTGTAGACAGTGAAGGAGGATGTCATGATGGACAGTGTCAAAGGCAGTAGACACATCAAGGAGAATGAGAAAGGAGGGGAGCTGGCATTAGCTGCCTCAGCAGGTCATTAGTGACTCTGACCAGAGCTGTTTCTGGGCTGTGGGTGGAGCGGAAGCCAGACTGGAAACTACTACTACTGCTACTGCTACTGCTACTACTAATACTACTACTCTTACAAGATAGGTTTTTAATCCCAAATGATCACTTAAATCTTGCCTTGTTTCAAGCACAGAATGTAGATCCATTGTTGGCAGGTGAAACGGTGCTGACACTCAATGTGCCTCCAATAAAATGATGATTCACAATCACACTTTCTGTTATAATCGTTTACTGAAATGGGGGAAATATTAGGACACCACTTATTTCCATGATAGATCTGTTGTTTTCTTTGTCTTTGCTTTCACCCCATGTTGGAAAAACTGGTTTTTCCAATCTCAGTCCTGAATGGTTTAATCCACCGAGTCCAGCTCTCTCCAGAGTCATCAAAACGACTAGAGTGCTCACACTCATCTGATCCAAATAGAGTTACCAGTTGTCAGGGTACCACACCAGCACATCTGGAAGACACACGCTGTGCTGTCATACTGGTGCAGTGTGCTGTCATACTGGTGCAGTGTGCTGCCATACTGGTGTATTTAGCTGTCATACTGGTGCAGTGTGCTGTCATACTGGTGCAGTGTGCTGCCATACTGGTGTATTTAGCTGTCATACTGGTGCAGTGTGCTGTTATACTGGTGTATTTAGCTGTCATACTGGTGCAGTGTGCTGTCATACTGGTGCAGTGTGCTGTTATACTGGTGCATTTAGCTGTCATACTGGTGTAGTGTGCTGTTATACTGGTGCATTTAGCTGTCATACTGGTGCAGTGTGCTGTTATACTGGTGCAGTGTGCTGTTATACTGGTGCATTTAGCTGTCATACTGGTGCAATGTGCTGTTTTACTGCCTTTGTTCACCTAAGGAACATCACAAAGATCAGGAAGATATTATTGCAGCATGATGCTGAAAAGTTAGTCCATGCTTTTGTTACTTCCAGGCTGGACTATTGTAATTCTTTACTATCAGGGTGTCCAAACAACTCTTTAAGAAGTCTTCAGGTGATCCAGAACGCTGCAGCCAGAGTTCTGACAGGTATTGACAAAAGAGATCACATAACTCCTGTACTGGCGTCTCTTCATTGGCTGCCTGTTAAATTCAGAATCATTTTTAAAACCCTCCTCTTGACCTACAAGGTCCTCAGAGGCCTAGCTCCATCCTACCTGGAGGAGCTAGTGAAACCTTATCAGCCCAATAGACCGCTCCGCTCTCAGAACGCTGGTCTACTTGTGGTTCCCAGAGTCTTTGGGAGTAGATTGGGGGGCCGAGCATTTAGCTACCAGGCCCCTCTGCTACGGAACCAGCTCCCTGTCCAGGTACGGGAGGCTGACTCCACCTCTACTTTTAAGACCAGACGTAAAACCTACCTCTTTGATAAAGCTTATTGTTACTAACCTTGTAGTTCAGTTACTATCATAGACAGACTAATGATCATACTTACGGGGTCGTCTAATCACTAGGTTAAGATACTAGTTATGCTGCTATAGGATCACTAGGTTAAGATACTAGTTATGCTGCTATAGGATCACTAGGTTAAGATACTAGTTATGCTGCTATAGGATCACTAGGTTAAGATACTAGTTATGCTGCTATAGGATCACTAGGTTAAGATACTAGTTATGCTGCTATAGGATCACTAGGTTAAGATACTAGTTATGCTGCTATAGGATCACTAGGTTAAGATACTAGTTATGCTGCTATAGGATCACCAGGTTAAGATACTAGTTATGCTGCTATAGGATCACTAGGTTAAGATACTAGTTATGCTGCTATAGGATCACTAGGTTAAGATACTAGTTATGCTGCTATAGGCCGAGGCTGAGGGTCCAGAAACATGATCACCTGACAGGCCTCTGTCACCACACTGGTCATGGTTTCCTCTCCTCTCCTCTCCTCTCCTCTCCTCTCCTCTCCTCTCCTCTGCTCTCCTCTGCTCTCCTCTCCTCTCCTCTCCTCTCCTTTCCTCTCCTCTCCTCTCCTCTCCTTTCCTCTCCTCTGCTCTCCTCTCTTCTCCTCTCCTCTCCTCTCCTCTGCTTTCCTCTCCTCTCCTCTCCTCTCCTCTCCTCTGCTCTCCTCTCTTCTCCTTTCCCCTCCTCTCCTCTCCTCTCCTTTCCTCTCCTCTGCTCTCCTCTCTTCTCCTCTCCTCTCCTCTCCTCTGCTCTCCTCTCCTTTCCTCTCCTCTCCTCTCCTCTCCTCTCCTCTCCTCTCCTCTCCTTTCCTCTCCTCTCCTCTCCTCTCCTCTGCTCTCCTCTCCTCTCCTCTCCTCTCCTTTCCTCTCCTCTGCTCTCCTCTCCCCTCCTCAGCTCTCCTCTCCTCTCCTCTCCTCTCCTTTCCTCCTCCTCATCAAGCAGACTAGCTGTCATACTGGTGCAGTGTGGTGCCATACTGGTGCATTTAGCTGTCATACTGGTGCAGTGTGCTGTCATACTGGTGCTGTGTGCTGCCATAATATTTGTAAAATTTGTAAAATAGAAAGTATACAGTGCTTATCTCTATTTTTAAATATTGGTACCACCTTTACTATTTTCCTGTTATCATGAAAGTCCCCTTTTGAAAACAGAGATTACATATACAGGTCAAAGGCCTTAGAATTGAATTGATGATGATGTTTAAGAATACCATGTCAATAGAATTTATATCATTTGATGGTTTGTTTCATTAATTCCACAAAGGAATGTGGAGCTGATATTACCTTTACTCATGTAATCAAACATGTTTTTATCATCAGACTCAGTAATTTTACTGGCCAAATTAATACCAACACCTACATAATAATGATTGAAGTCATTGACAATGTTTTTCACTGTCCACTGTTTCACTACAACTATTTAGGAAGCAATTGGAAATCCTGATTTATTCTGTCTATTCTGAAATGAGTGACTACTTTCCAGGTCTTTTGAATCTTATTTGTTGTCCTCTACTATTTTTATATATAATATTCCTTCTGCTGTCTCATAATTTCCACAATTTCGTTGTGCCACACAATTACAATAAAGCATTCATTCATAATGGAGATCAATTTGTTTTTGTATAATAATATTATATAATATTGGTGGGGCATCACAGCGGTGTGGTGCTCAGCTCTGTCCTCTCCTCAGAAGGTCTCAGGTTCTAATCCCTGGTGATGGAGGCTGGGTCTGTCTGTGTGGAGTCTCCATGTTCTCCCTGACCACTTACGTGTCAAGAGACTTATACACTCGTAGCTTTTCTCTTGTTAGAGGTGGGGTTTTCAGCCAAATAAGATTAGATAACTATCGTCCTGCTCCTGTTCAGTAGTCGTACAGGGGTCTGGGAGCCATTCTTTAAAGCCACTTTTTAAAGGAAACCTGATCTTTTCAATGACAGTGAATGGATGTATTTGTACTGGTCTAATCTCTGATGTTCTGACCCTTCATTTGTGTAGTTTGTGATTTGTTTAAAGATTTGTAGATTTGGTTGCATTACTGGAACAATTACGGTCAATAAACACACCTGTCTTTTATTGTTTGCATTGGGATTGACATGGAAATCTGTCGAGCCTTTAGATTTCATCAAAGTTGTGTTCTGAGCATGAATCAATGTTTCTCATTTAGTGTTTGGCAAATTCATTTCATTTGGTGTTGAAGATGCCATTTTCTTTCGTCCAATTAGTTCACTTCTAATTAGTGTGATTCCCATATCTTTTGGTCATTTTCTAGCATTCTTCAAGAGAAATCAGTAGGTCTGTATGATCTCCTTATTTGTAATTATTTATTGTTACACTTTTAAAAGAGCATTTAATAAACAGTTCTCTTGATCTTTCATGGTTTAAGTCATTTACAAGCTTCCAACTGAAACAAAATTTGTACTCAAGTAGAAATCGATAATAACATATGCAAAATTAATAACTAAAAGTAGGCGGGACAGCAGGCTCCTCCCCTGCTTCATCTTGTCTGACAGACAACAACGATGCTGTTGGAAAGGACAGGTGGAGAGACAAAGAGGACAAAGACTTTATTAACAAGTCATTCAGGAAATGGACATTGGCATGTCTGGGGAGCCTTTGTGGCTACTCATGGTACTCAAGCCATGAGTAGCATTTTTACATGCTCTTGGTCACTGGAGGGGAAAGTTTGGCAGCAAATGGCAGAACAGAAGATGAAGATTTTGCTGCAGATGAGGATGACAACAGTGCTCTGCTGCCATCCCCTGACAACACCCACATTTAAACTTTTTAACAGCCATTCCTTTCCACCGTTGACCTTGAAACTATTAAATGTATTTCTGAAACTATATGATTCCCATGGATGTAGCTACTTTGGAAAGTTTAGTAGCTGCTGTGTTTTTGTGTGGAAGTCTTGCCTGATGCTCTGATGCTCTGCTGATGCTTCTTGCTGTCAAACACAGCTTCACCTGCACAATCAGACTTGATGGTTTTTTTCTCCTCCCGTGGACCGACTCGACATGCACGCCACAGCAGTGGAGGGAGCCCGCCATGCATCGTAGCAGCCTATGCACAGCGCATGTCCTGCATATAGGGAGGGGTGGCTCAGCCTGTGTAAGAGGTCACAGCAGCTTCGACTTGTTCGTGCACCTCTCAGCCCAGACACCGTGGTGGTTAGTCAGAGTCTGGCAACACTCTGTAATTAAGGCTGTGGTGATGATACAGGCCTCATATTCCATGTAAAAGCAAGGTTTTGGAGGGCAATTAATTAACCTTGCTGCTATGATTACTACTTATTAGAGATGAGTACATTAAAGGTGGTAATGGGGCCCTTTTTCTCAGCGCTGTACTTCAGAAGAGCCCCAGCAGAGCACTGGGTGCCCCTGTGAGTCACAATATGCTATCAGGGAAGAAACTAATTAGGTGTCAAAAATTCATAAGGGCTCTCTTTAATATTGCATATATATCCCTGGACTGTCACTTCAAAACAAGGCAATTGCATAAACAGAGCAACGACAACATCACTGCTAGAATTGTAATTCCAGGAGTATATTACACCAGAACAAACTTAAATCACCTGACTTTTGGAGGGAAGGTGGATATATTAATGAACTTTAGTGTCTGATTGCAACGGTGACGTTTAACAGAAATTTGATTTCTCTGACCAAATGAATATAAAGATGTGTTCTGAGCTGCTTTTTCCAAATTCAGTCTTTTTAAAATATAATTAAACCACAACTGTCCAGAATTGATCATTAAACAGTCATATCTCTCTGTGTGACTAAAATAGTTGTTGAAAAGAAAGACCTGTTGATTTTTGAGTGTGTGGTAAGTTTGAATGTAAAATTCTGCTGTAAGGAGCCATGAGACTGTTGACAGAGTTGAAGCTGGGAATATTCATGAGAATTGAAGTCAACTCAACTTTATTTATGTAGCATCCATTACAGTCAAGAATAACTCTATGGACACCCAGAGATCCAGCACCAAACACTAACAGTGACCTCCTGGTGGTAAAAGAGGAGGAGACAAAGAGCAGAAAAAGACTGGTGGAGGAGACAAAGAGCAGAAAAAGACAGTGAGCAGAAAAAGACAGTGTCAGGACCTGTCCAGTGTCAGGTCCTGATACTGGACAGGTCCTGACACTGGACAGGGAGCTGGTTCCTGATAGGGGGGGTGATGGCTAAAGGCTCTGCCACATTCTACTGTTCACTGTTTGAATCTCATTGTTGGAGCTTTACTTTTCTAAGCTTGACTGTTCATTCACTCGCAGAGGAGCATTCGACGGGAATGTTACATCAGTATTGACATGGTCATTTCAATCAGCTCAAAAGACTTTATTTGTCCGTGGGGGCAATTTAAGAAAGCACATAAGCAATTAACAGTTAACACCACATTATAGCTATATATATATATATATATATATATATATATATATATATATATATATATATATATATATATATATATGTATGTATGTATATATATATATATATATATATATATATATATATATATATATATATATATATATATATATATATATATATAGCTATAGGCTAACAGGGGATCCACTCCAGAGAGTGGAGACAAGTCCATGACTGAACCTGCCCTTGGAGATCTGAACATCAGCATTGATGCACCCCAGACCCAAGATGAGCCAGAAGGTCTGTATATTTTATAACTTGTGGTAAAATAAGAGATTATATTGATGATATACTCATGCTGCAGCTTTAAAATATTACCATACAACAACTAAATCAACACATTCAATATAATGAGAAAATGGGCATGCAAAGAAAAAGTTAACTAATGATGATAATACAACTATAATAATACAAAGGTGTAATTCTATCTGAACATTAAAAGCAGATTGTAGTTGCCATTTGATATTTTGTGTTTGGAACCCTGTTGGCCATATGTATTCCTGCCCCTTGACCAAAGCCAAAGGGCTAATGGAACTCACCCTTAAACAGGTCGGAAACACAGGGGAAGCAATTGGTGTGTTTGAAAGCATGTTCAGGAAACTGACACCAGTAGTTTTTACGCTGCTGTAATGACACAATTTAGCACTTAAAAAGCACATGCTACGATGCATATTTCCCCCTCTTCTTTTGGTAAAAGATAATATTGTGACTTATTTACTTCCTGGTAGTCTTCTCCATCTTCCCTCTTAACACCTTTTGAGGTCGTTTACCTGTGTAGCTACAAACGGTGCTCACGCACAAATGCTGAACCGTTGCTGTCGGAGCGCTGGGGGGCTGCTGTGAGTGAGAGAAGTTCAAGACCATCTGGCCTGGCTGGCTGTGCATTTGGGATGAAATGCATAACTGACACTACCACAGTCTACACTGGCCAATGCCCCCATAAATGCACTGGCCACCCCTGGTGGAGCCATCGCTTTGCAGGTATTCTGCCAGCCGATGAGCAACCACACAGAAGAAGAGTTTTCCCTCAACTTTTAGAAGGCTGATCTGGTGGAACTGGTCAATTTCTTAGGAGTCATTTTCCTTTGGGATCAGTCAGGGGACAGGGATGGAGTCAAGGACAGACTGAGGGACGGGGCAGAGTCAGTGACACAACCAGGGATGGAGTCAAGGATGGAGTCAGGGACACAACCAGGGACAGGACCAGGGACAGACTTTGGCCATCAAAAGGCCATCAAATGTTTATTGATTAAATATTTTTAAATAAGTTTTAAATGAATGAAAGAAGGGAGAGTGGATGAATACCCACTCACTTTGGTTGGAACCCCTTTGCCTTCAGAATTGCCTTAATTCTTTGTTACATACATACAAGGTGAGAAATGTTCCTCAGAGACCATATTAGGTTGAATAATAAAGAAACAACATTGTCTCCATACTGCATCCATCTGGTGCATCTCAATGGTCTGCTCCAAAAATCCAAACATTATCTCTCTGCTTTTCCCATGTTAGACACCAGCCTGAGGTCAATGACCTTTCTCTTCATTAAGCATCTTCAGTGTTCCTTCAGCTGTCAAAGGCATTCTCAGAATACAACAGACACTGAAAATAAGATAAAAGCTGATAGTTGGAAGGACATCCACCTTCTAAAGTAAACCTATTTTTATTACTCTGTGAAAAAAGAACCCACTGTGGTGCTCCTCTGCAGGGATGAAAAGGTCTGAATTGGTGGTCAGGCAATGCACATGAATCAAGAAAACAAATGAAGATGAAGTTATCAATCAACCCTAGACCAAAACATAGTTCCAGCTCATTTGAAAGCCTGACTCTTGGCATCACCCATCTGAACCGGAAGACAGAAAAGCCACTTCTGTTTGTAGTTGTATATCGGCCCCCTGCTGGGCCACATTCAGAGTTCCTATCTGAGTTCTCTGATTTCTTATCCGACTTGGTCCTTAGAACAGACAAAGTCATTATCATTGGAGACTTTAACATCCACGTAGACATTGTAAATGACAGCTTTAGAAATGGCTTCATTTCATTACTTGAGTCAGTTGGTTTCCTCCAGCAGATAAACCAACCAACTCACACCTTCAACCACACCCTAGATCTAGTTCTGACTTATGGTGTTGAGGTAGAACATGTGTCAGTGTTTCCTCAGAACCCATTTCTGTCAGATCATTCATTGATCACTTTCACATTTATGATTAAGGATTCTTCTATGCTCAGAACAAAGTCTTACTATAGCAGATGTCTTTCAGATAATGCTGTAGCTGAGTTTAAGGAAGCAATCCCTGTGCTAATCCCAGGACCACCGTGTGTTTCCCCAGGGATCAATCATTATAATCTTAGCCCTACAGAGGTTGACTCTATTGCTGAAGGTGCAGCAACCTCACTGAGAATCACACTTGATTCTGTTGCCCCCCTGAAAAAGAAAACAGTAAATCAGAGGAGGTGTGCCCCCTGGTATAATTCACATATCAGGACCCTCAAGCAGAAAGTGCGAAGACTGGAAAGGAAGTGGCATTCCTGTAAAATAGACAGCTATCATGTAGCCTGGAAAGACTGTCTATTAGTTTACAAAAAGGCCCTTCGCAAGGCTAGAACAGCCTATTATTCTTCTTTAATTGAGGAAAATAAGAGCAACCCCAGGTTCCTTTTCAGCACCGTGGCCAAATTAACTCAGAGTCATAGTGCTTTAGACTCACGTATCCCTTCCTCCCTTACTGGTGAAGACTTCATGAGCTTCTTCACTCATAAAGTACTAGCCATTAGAGAGAAAGCTAAGCAGGCCATCCCAACATCTGGACCATTACCAGATGTGCTGACCGTGGGAACATACAGGTTCTCCAACGAGCCCTTAAACTCCTTCATCCCTATATATTTTTCTGAGGCGTCTTCGCTGATTCAGAAATCCAAGACCACCACGTGTCTTTTAGATCCCATCCCAACACACCTGTTGAAGGATGTTCTACCATTGATAGGCAGTCCTATCTTGGACCAGATCAATTCTTCCTTAGTTACAGGTTATGTACCTCGGTCCTACAAGGTGGCAGTGATTAAGCCATTGCTTAAAAAACCATCACTGGATCCTGACGTGTTAGCAAATTATAGGCCGATATCCAACCTTCCTTTTATTTCTAAAATTCTTGAGAAGGTGGTGGTGACTCAGTTACTGGAGCACCTGCAGAGGAACAGTCTGTTTGAGATGTTTCAGTCAGGCTTTAGAGCTCACCACAGCACAGAAACAGCACTTCTTAAAGTTACCAATGATCTTCTTATAGCTTCAGATCATGGACTGGTTTCTATGCTGGTTCTGCTGGACCTCAGTGCTGCTTTTGATACAGTTGATCACAGCATCCTGTTACAAAGACTGGAACACTTGGTTGGGATTAAAGGGACAGCACTAGACTGGTTTAGATCATATTTATCTGATAGATACCAGTTTGCTCTTGTCCATGGTGTTCCCTCTTCATACAGTAGGGTTAGCCACGGAGTCCCTCAAGGTTCTGTACTTGGACCAATCCTCTTCACCTTGTACATGCTTCCCTTAGGAAACATTATTCGGCAGCATGGGATAAATTTTCATTGTTATGCTGACGACACACAGCTCTACTTATCCATGAAACCAGAAGAGACAGAGAAGTTAGTGAAGCTCCAGACCTGTCTTAAGGACATAAAGTCCTGGATGTCTTCAAATTTCCTCCTCCTTAACCCAGGAAAAACTGAAGTCATGGTGTTTGGTCCTAAACCTCTCAGGGATAGGTTAGATCACATTATCACTCTAGATGGTATCTCCTTTGAAACTAGTCTGTCTGTGAGGAATCTAGGAGTAACTTTTGATCAGAACCTCTCCTTTAACTCACACATAAAATTTGTCTGTAGAAGTGCCTTTCTTCACCTAAGGAACATTAGAAAGATCAGGAAGATATTATTGCAGCATGATGCTGAAAAGTTAGTCCATGCTTTTGTTACTTCCAGGCTGGACTATTGTAATTCTCTACTATTAGGGTGCCCAAACAACTCTTTAAGAAGTCTTCAGCTTGTCCAGAACGCTGCAGCCAGAGTTCTGACAGGTATTGACAAAAGAGATCACATAACTCCTGTACTAGCGTCTCTTCATTGGCTGCCCGTTAAATTCAGAATCATTTTTAAAACCCTCCTCTTGACCTACAAGGTCCTCAGAGGCCTAGCTCCATCCTACCTGGAGGAGCTAGTGATACCTTATCAGCCCAATAGACCGCTCCGCTCTCAGAACGCTGGTCTACTTGTGGTTCCCAGAGTCTTTGGGAGTAGACTGGGGGGCCGAGCATTTAGCTACCAGGCCCCTCTGCTATGGAACCAGCTCCCTGTCCTGGTACGGGAGGCTGACTCCATCGCTGCTTTCAAGACCAGACTTAAAACCTACCTCTTTGAAAAAGCTTATTGCTATTAATTCTGTAGTTCCAGTTACTATCATAGATAGACTAATGATCACACTTAGGGGGTCGTCTAATCGTCAGGTTAAGATACTAGTTATGCTGCTATAGGCCAAGGCTGCCGGGGTCCAGAAACAGGATCACCTGACAGGCCTCCTCACTGGTGATGGTTTCCTCTCCTCTCCTTTCCTCCTCATCATTAAGCAGACTAGTTATGCAGATTCCTGTGTAGTTTTTCTGCCCCCCCCCTCTATTTATTTACAGGTATCGCCGCCGTCGGAGCTGCATGACAACATCTGGCCCGCCGACCTGTTGTATATTGTATTTTTGTATCTCTGTGTATGTTTTCTGTGTTCTGTGCCTCTCCTCTCCTCTCCCTCTTCTTCCTCTCCTCTCCTCTCTCTCTCTCTACCCAGCCGGCCATCAGCAGGAAGGTCCCCCTACATGAGCCTGGTCCTGCTCAAGGTTTCTTCCTGTTAAAGGGGAGTTTTTCCTTGCCACTGTTGCTTGTCTGGGGTTAGGCCCTGGGATTCTGTAAAGCGCCTTGAAACAATTTTGATTGTATAAGACGCTATAGAAATAAAGATTGATTGATTGATTGATTGATTGATGAATACATGACATAGGTGTAAATTATAATAAGTTGACCTCACGTCTTCCTCTCAGCAGAAGAGATGGGTGGGGCACAGAGCTGCACAGTAGCTCTTCTAGGATTTTGAGGGAAAGGCAGTCAAAGCAGTCATTCTGAGCAAGGCTGTAAACTGGTGTGTCCTTCAGTTTTTTTTTCTGTGTAAATGTCCATTCCTCCAGGTCATGGTTATTCAAAGCTTCATCTTTGTTTTTGGAGACATTGTGTCCCCTGTGACTGCACGGTCACATGGTCATGAGTCCCAGTCCTGTGTGAAGGTGTGGACCTTTGGATCTTGTTGATGTAGGACTGTGTTCTACAAAGCTGTCTTCAAGAACCTAACCAAGTCGGTAGCAAAGTCCACCTCAGAAGTGTTCTCAGGTGGGAGGTGCGCAGGCGTGACGTGATCAGCTGGACAAGATGGCAGCCTAGGCTTACTGCTCTCTGTCCGGTATTGTCAAATTGCTATTTATTCCGTAGCTACAGGTTTCTACCTCAACATTTTATGTCAATATAAAACATATGCCGAGTATGTCTTCAAGAAAAAAAGCTCCGAGCATCTGTGGAGACATCGATGTCGACGCCATGGCCGAGTACATGATGCTTCAACAACGCGAGTACCTGGAGCAGCGATTCTCTGAAATCCAGCAACTGGGGAGAGACAACAACGTGAAGCTAAGTGCCATTCAAACTGAGCTAGCCACGCTCATGACTGCCCTCAATGCAATTGAATTTAACATAGACTCACTGAAAACAGCTGTCGGAAGTAATTACAGCACACTGGATAAGCACGACCGAGCTTTACAGGCCATAGACTTTTAGCTAGCCGACATGGAGGACAGAAATAGAAGTTGTAATATCCGTGTCATTGGCTTGGATGAAGGGCTTGAAGGCTCCAACGCTACCCATTTCATTTCACAGTCTCTCACTAAATGGTTTCCCACTCTTAGTGGCACCCAGATTGAGATTATCAGTGCACGTAGAATTTTCAGCGATGGCACCGGCCGGCACTCGCAGTGCTACTCGAACCCTGATTTTCAGCGTGCTCCACTACTCTTCCCGTCAGGCCATTCTCCGTGCTGCCAGGACGGATCCTATCTCCATCAAGGTCTTAAGATTCGCTTTTTCTCCGGATTACAGCAACTTCACCGTTAGGCATCGTCAAAGCTTTCAACGAGCTATGGATACAGCTCGAGCTAAAGGTTTGGACTTTTTTCTGCTCTACGGCCACACTAAAAATTAAAGACTGTGCTCAGTTTAAGGCCTTCACATTGCCGAAAGAAGCGGAAGAGACTTTTTTGGAGCTGGTGCAACCCACGCACCCAGTGGCTCCGGTACAGAATAACACTGCTTCATTGCTGGGAACGCAGGTCAGCCCCTAGTGTTATTGTTACGAGTCTGAGTTCTACTATGTTTGTTTTTTTTGTTTTTTGGGAACTGACTGCACCAATCTCATGTTGGTTGGTATACTGGCTTTGGTTGGTGTCTACTCTTGTCATTTTGGTTCCAGAGCTATTTGCCTTCAAGATAGGTGATCTACACCTGCTCTTTACAAGCCTTAGGAGAGAACTAAGCTGCCGTCGCACTATCCACTTGACGTATTTAAATATTCATCTGTAAACGAGCACAACGTCTTTGTTCGCATATGGTATATATAAACTATTTCACTTCCCCCAAGGTGGTAGATCCTTATTTTTTCTTCTACTTATTTCTGACGTTGTTGGTGTGACTTGTGTGAACATTTAAATACTAGTCTTACTGTATGCTACAATCATTTCTATTACTACATTGCTACTACATTGATCATGTCCAACATGATCACATGCCTATTTGTTTTTTGTTCACATGCTTACTGGGTTTTCTTTTTTTCTTGTTTCTTTTGATGTTTTATGTTCTATCTTACATATTTTTTGTGTTCTGTCTTTGTTTCTTCCATGTTGTTTAATGAGGAGCCCTGTCTCAAATACACTTGTGATTATGCTACTAATGAAGGAGGACCGTGGTAACATCTTCTCTGTGTTTATACACAGAAAGTTTTTCTTGGAACATGGGTGATCTTAACATTTGAGTGTGGAACTGCGGTGGACTGAATGCTCCCCATAAACGTACAAGCACTCTTATTCTGTCACGACGATGTCCGGCGTTGACTCGGAATGGTGGACCCAAACGCAGACGCAGGGTAGCGGGTGGAGAACAGAAGTTTAATTTAACAAAAACGTTGAACACAAAGCGCTCCACTACGGGAGGAAACAAGGGCTCTCGGGCCAACACAACACACCCACACGGGAAACAGTGCAAACAAACAGAACTACCTCCCCATGAACCGGGATGTCCGGGCAACGGACAAGCGGGGGATCCGGGTAGACGGGCACGGGGTTCAGGACGGGAATCCAACGGGGAACAGGTGTCCAACAGAACAACAGGCCGACATACAACGGTGTCCAAAAGTCCAACAGACCACGGGGTACGCTCCGACAGCTTCCACTGTCGGACCCAGGCCTTAAGAAGGGGAGGTAATTTGCGGGATGCAACACAGGTGCGCGACCTCCTGCTGGCCCCATGTCAGGGTTTGGCGCCCCCTATGGGAGAGGAGGTGCCCAGACCCTGACATTACCCCCCCCTCAACGGGCGCCTCCTGGCGCCCAAACAGGCTTGACGGGGTGGCTGCGGCGGAAAGTCCAGAGGTCGTCTCCGTCCAGGATGAAGCGCTGTGGAGTCCACGACCATTCTTCGGGACCGCATCCTCCCCTGTCCACCGGGCGCTGCCATCCTCGGCCCCTCCGGCGGACGTCCCAAATCTCGACCGGTGGAGGCAGGTCCGAACCCACCAGCGGCTCGGACCGGGAGACGTGGAAGGCGGGGGCGGCCTCCAAAGACGCCGAGAGCCCCAGCTGCACCGCCGCGGGGTCGATCCTTCGGTCGGCCTCGACGGGTACCCCTCGTCCCCCCGAAGAGCCAAGTGAACCTCTTGACCCGACAGGAGGCGTGCAGCAGCTGGGCGCTCCGGCGGAGACGAGTGATCCTGGGGAGGGCGGCCCTGGTGGAGATCATGGAGCTCGGCCGTCCCGCGGGTAATGCGCCAGAACCAGACAGACTCTCCCCCAACCGCTCTGTGTCTGGTTGTGTCTCGGGATCTGGCACCGGGTTGTCTGGGGCTGGGAGGAGAGGGTTAAACGATGGAGGGACGCATGTACCTGCCACCAGGCTCTCCGGCATGGGCGCTGTTGCGCTCGGAGCAACGGAACTGCGGCCTCCTCCTCCTGCAGGCTCGGGGGGACTTGGGGCACCACCGGAATCTGGGGGGACTGCGGAATCCACTGGACCTGTGGAATCTATGGGAACCGGGGAATCTGCAGGACCTGGGGTGCCTGTGGCACCTGCCGAGTGCGACTGGACCTGGTGCGGAGACTGGACCAGGGACGGAGACTGGACCTGGGGCAGAGACTGGGACGGAGACTGGACCTGGGACTCGGCCTGGGACGGAGACTGGACCTGGGGCGGAGACTGGACCTGGGACGGAGACTGGACCTGGGACTGAACCAGGGACGGAGACATGGCCTGAGGCGGAGACGGGACCTGAGGCGGAGACGGGACCTGGGACTGGACCTGGGACTGGACCTGAGACTGGACCTGAGACTGGACCTGAGACTGGACCTGAGACTGGACCTGAGACTGGACCTGGGGCGGAGACTGGACCTGGGGCGGAGACTGGACCTGGGACTCGGCCTGGGACGGAGACTGGACCTGGGGCGGAGACTGGACCTGGGACGGAGATTGGACCTGGGACTGAACCAGGGACGGAGACATGGCCTGAGGCGGAGACGGGACCTGAGGCGGAGACGGGACCTGGGACTGGACCTGGGACTGGACCTCCTGTCTCCTCTTCTTGCCCCGGAGTTTGCAGCTGCCGCGTACTGCGATGGTGGACAGCTGAGACGGTCTCGGCGACGAGCGCGGCCTCTGCTCCTCCACCTGCAGCCTCTCCCTGAGGGCATTGATCTCCAGGTCGAGGGCCAGCTTCACGGCCTGCAGGTTCTTGTAGTCCTCCTGCTGGCTGAGCATCTGGCTCCTCATGGTCAGCAGCTCCTCGTCCTTCTGGCGAAGCCTCCGCTGCCACACCTCTCGTTCCTGGTCCACGGTTCTCTGCAGGTCCTGGCAGTGGGCCTCCAGTACCATCTTCTCAACCTGGTACTGGTGCAGCTGAGTGCTGAGAGTCTCCACCCTCAGCTTGACGCCCTCCAGCTCGTCCCTGGTGGCCAAAGCGCTGTCGTTCATCTCCACTGCAGCCTGTTCAGCGGTCTGCAGCCTTAAGCTGAAGATCCGGTGCGTCTCGTCCCGGCAGTCCTGTAGCTGACGCTCGTGGTCCTGATGGAGCTGCTGCATTACTTCCGCCAGCTTGCTCTCAAACTCCCGCTGGCGTCCTGAGTCCACCTCCGTCAACTGGCTCTCGTGGCGGCTTCGGATCTCCAGGATCTTCTGCTCACAGCTGTCCCTCTGAAGGTCCAGCTGCGCCTTCAGAGACAGTACCTGGCTCTCCATCTCCACCCTCCTCAGGGTCTCAGCGGATAGCTGGTTCTTTGAACCTGACAGGACCCCCTCCATGCTTTCCAGCTTGCCTTGGAGGTCAGCGAAGGCATCGCTGAGGTTCCTGTTCTCAGACAGAAGCTTGCGGAATTCAGTGTCCTTCGAGATGAGCGCTGTCTCGGCCTTCATCCAGTGGACCTGGGCATAGGCTAGCTCACCCTCCTTCTTCTGGCAACTGGATTGAAGTCCCTCCTTCTCGTCCCGAAGGTTCCCGCAGTCGGCCTGCAGCCGGGCCTTCTCTGCTGCCAGCTCATCCAGCTGCTGCCGCATGGACGAGCGCTCGCTCTCCAGCTCCTGGACCCGCTGGATTTGGTCGGCCAGGTGGTTGTTGAGGTGCCGGGGATCGTCCCTTTCCAGGATGCGGCTCTGGTAGGCACCGGACTTGTGCAGGCCGGCAGTCGTGGTGCTGCTGCGGCGGCCGGCTTCAGAGAACAGACCGGCCTGAAGAGTCGGAACGGAAGGAGGGGCCGCCGCCATCTTCGCGGCGCCGTGTGCTGCAGGCCTGAGGTCGGGGACCTGGCCCGGGCGCTGCAGGAAGCTGTCTGCGACCGCAGCCATTCTCTGGTTCGCCAGCCGGGCCTCCTCCAGCACCCGCAGCATGTCTGCTGGGTCCATTCTTTGGTCGGAGCGTTCTTTCACGACGATGTCCGGCGTGGACTCGGAATGGTGGACCCAAACGCAGACGCAGGGTAGCGGGTGGAGAACAGAAGTTTAATTTAACAAAAACGTTGAACACAAAGCGCTCCACTACGGGAGGAAACAAGGGCTCTCGGGCCAACACAACACACCCACACGGGAAACAGTGCAAACAAACAGAACTACCTCCCCATGAACCGGGATGTCCGGGCAACGGACAAGCGGGGGATCCGGGTAGACGGGCACGGGGTTCAGGACGGGAATCCAACGGGGAACAGGTGTCCAACAGAACAACAGGCCGACATACAACGGTGTCCAAAAGTCCAACAGACCACGGGGTACGCTCCGACAGCTTCCACTGTCGGACCCAGGCCTTAAGAAGGGGAGGTAATTTGCGGGATGCAACACAGGTGCGCGACCTCCTGCTGGCCCCATGTCAGGGTTTGGCGCCCCCTATGGGAGAGGAGGTGCCCAGACCCTGACATTATTCTGCTTAAAAGGAAAAACATTGACATAGCACTGCTGCAGGAGACTCACCTGCTGAAAGCTGATGGGGGTCATCTTGCAGACAAATTTTTTCACACTATAGCATTTTCCTTTGCGGACACAAAAACTAAAGGTGTGGCCATTGTAGTGAGACGTAGCTTGCCTGTAAAAATTGCAACAGCCTGGGCTGATGAATCGGGTAGAATTGTGATAGCTCAGATAGAATTTAATTCAAGGAAGATAGCCCTTATATCTGCGTATGCCCCTAATGATGTCAAGAAAGACTTTTATTATTTAATCACAACAAAATTGCTAGAATTGATAGGTTACTCTTTCATTGTAGGAGCGGATTTCAATGCAGTATGGGACCCTGTTTTTGATAGATCTGGTGCAACCTCATCGGGTGGCCAATCTATGGCCACAAACGCTTTAAAATCTTGGGCTAATGATTTGGAGTCAATGTTGGTTTGGTGGAGGACCCCAGAAGCAATATGATTTTATTTAGCTCTAATGCACACAAGTCAAGATCCCTTCATTTACAAAATCTTGAATGAGAATTTTCCAGGTTGGACTCCATTTTGCAATCCAATTTTACAGAACAAATTGCTCTACAATGCAAAATAATTAAAAAGGAAATCAACAACATTTCGAAACAGCAATCCGAATTTCAAATTCACAGGACCAGACAAAAATATTATTTTCAGGGTGCCAGGCCAAGCCATCTCCTGGCTATGAGAATAAGAGCTAATGACTATTTTGCAGACATCCCTGTCATTAAACTGGCAGATGGCAACATTAGCACTGACCTTAAACAGAAAAATTGTACATTCCAAACTTTTTACTCCGAGCTACTGTATATAAAGCAGACGTGTCCTTGCATAAAACTCAATGTGACAGATTTTTAAATCAGATACGTTTACCCCAACTACCAAGAACTGACTCCTCTCATTTAAAAAGACCAATTCTCCTGGGAGAACTTCAGAGAGTTGCAAAATCAATGCAGAAAGGGAAATCACCAGGCATTGATGGCATCCCCCCTGAATTTTATGTCACTTTCTGGGAATATCTGGGCCTGTTTCTTTTAGATATGATTGTGTTCTCAATTGAAAAGCGTAGATTTTCGAGGGATGTTGACACTTATTTCAACTTATTTCATTACTACTGAAAAAGGATAAAGACCCCACTGATTGCTCTAGCTACCTACTCAGCCTCCTAAACTCTGACTTGAAGATTTTTGCTAAAGTCCTTGCTCGCCGTCTTGAATGTTACATGCCGTTGCTGGTCAACCCTGACCAGGTTTTCATAAGGCCACATCTGGCAACTGATAATGATAATGATAACAGACAACAAAACACCTATGTCTGTACTCTCACTGGATGCCATGAAAGCTTTTGACCATTTAGAGTGGCCATTCTTGTGGTCTGTCTTTGAGGCAATGGGTTTTGGCAAGAATTTTATAGGTATGATTAAGACACTCTACTCCAATCCCTCCACACAGGTGTTGACTGGTCAAACATATTCCTCTCCTTTCTCAGTCTCCATGGCCTCACTGCAGGGCTGCCCGCTCAGCCCTGCATTATTTGTACTTTCTCTGGAGCCCATAGACGAAGCAATTTGTCAATCTAATTTGATCTTGCCTATCTCTGTCCACAGCACCCAGCATCAGCTGTCACTATATGCAGATGATATTTTAGTTTTCTTAGAAAATCCAGCTCAATCTATGCCACACCTACTGGCTATCTGCGAAGAGTTTGGGAATTTATCAGGTTTTAAAATTAACTGGTCCAAATCTGCTCTCCTACATCTCAATGAGGCTGCTAAATCCTCTGTCCTTCCAATCAACATTCACATAGTACCACACTTTACATATTTAGGAATTGAAATATTCCCTTCTCTAAACCAGATCACTAAATATAATCACTCAATGGTTCTAAACAGAACATTAAGGGATCTGGACCGATGGGTTGATCGTCCTATGTCTATCCGTGCCCGTGTCTCTGTCATCAAAATTAACATCTTGTCCAGAATCAACTTTATTAGCTCTATGATTCCTCTCCCTCCTCCGTCTGATCATTGGAGCAAGCTCCAATCTGCAATTGCCAAATTTATATGGAACAAAAAGCACCCTAGTGAAACTGTCTGTGCTACAGAGAAGGAGGTGGATGGTGGTTTAGCAGTACCTGACTTTAAGCTATATTCCTGGTTGTTCGTGCTTAGGCCCCTACTCTCCTGGTTTAATCCTGTTTCTCCCCCCCTTGCTTTTTTTAAATTAATATAGTGTGGCGGTTTCTGGAGGTGTTCCTCTCACCCCAGAGGGTCATGGGAAAGGGGCGTGGTTAATCCCCTGGTTCTGCCGCGAAAAGACACGAGTAGTAAGTGTCTTCGGAGTTTTGTGTGAGCCGCTAATAAACGTCTGTGTTCATGCACCTCGTCTTACCGAGTGATTCCTCCTTCCTGCCACATTGGTGACCCCTGTGAACATGTTTGAGGCAGCAGAGGAGAGCGTTTCTTCTTCATCCGCGGCGCACCTGCTTCCACAGTCGGCCGTCTCTGCCGCGTCTGTGAAGTTACTGGCGTTTTGGCATAGCTACCCGGCGCCATGGTTTCAGCATGTGGAGGCGCATTTCCACCTGAAAGGGATCACCTCGGACGACTCGAGGTACTTTTTGATGGTCGCGGCACTCGACCAGCAGACGACGCGCCGCGTCATGCAGCTGCTTCGTGCCCCGCCGCCGACGGGGAAGTACACCGCGCTTAAGGAGCTCCTGCTACGGAGGTACTGCCTGTCCAGCGCCGAGCGGGCGGACAGGCTGCTGTCCCTGCCTGGTTTGGGGGACGGGTCGGCGGTGGACCTCATGGACGACATGCTGTCGCTGCTGGGTCCGGACGACGGTGGGTTTCTGTTCCCCCACATCTTCCTGCGCCAGCTCCCGCCATCAGTGCGTGCGGCTCTGGCTAATTCCCGGAGCCTGTCTGACGGCGACTTCAGGGCGTTGGCCGAGGAGGCGGACCGGATCCTGCGATCGGGGCGGTGCCTGGCGGTGCAGGGCGTGGCGTCTGACCCCCCTCAACCGGCGTTGATTGACGCGGACTCGCTGGTGGCGGCCGGGGTTTCCCTTCCGAAGCGGCGGGGCGGCCTCTGCTTCTTCCACCAGCGTTTCGGCGTCAAGGCTCACCGCTGCGTTCCGCCTTGTACCTGGGAGCTGACGGGAAACGCCAAAGCCGGCGGTCTGTAGCAGCCGTGAGCGCCGGCGAAAGAGAGGAGCTGCTGTTCATCAAGGATTCCCTTTCCGGACGTCGTTTCCTGGTGGACTCGGGTTCGCAGAAGAGCTTCCTTCCCCCAGCCAAGTCGGACCTTCCTTCCCGTGGTGTCGGTCCACACCTGAGCGCCGCAAACGGCTCCTCCATCGGGACATTTGGCAGCAGGTCTGTGACTGTGTGTTTCGGGGGCCGCAAATTTGTGTGGAACTTTGTTATCGCCGCCATCACCGCTCCTATCCTCGGAGCTGATTTCCTGTGTGCTAACGGCCTACTTGTAGATGTCGCAAACCGACGCCTGATTGATGCTGTATCTTTTTCCACTTTTCCATGCAGGTCGGGAGGTTTGGGCTCGTTAACACACGCCGCGTTTTCCACGTCCGATGACGAGTTTCGACGTTTACTCGCTGAGTTTCCGGCGTTGACGGTTCCCGCCTTTTCGACCGCGGTCGCGAAGCATGGGGTCGAGCATTTCATTCCGACCACTGGGCCACCGGTTTTCGCGCGCTCGAGGCGTCTTGATGCCGCTAAGCTGGCTATGGCGAAGGAGGAGTTTGCTACGATGGAGCGTTTGGGCATAGTGAGGCGTTCGAACAGCCCGTGGGCGTCGCCGTTGCACATGGTGCCCAAAGCAGACGGGACTTGGCGCCCATGTGGTGATTTCCACCGCTTGAACAACGTCACAGCGCATGACCGTTACCCCATTCCGCACCTCCAGGACTTTTCAGTTCACCTGGCGGGTGCAACGGTTTTTTCAAAGGTGGATTTGGTGCGCGGTTATCACCAAGTTCCGGTGCTGGCGGAGGACGTTCCCAAGACTGCAGTGATTACTCCATTCGGGCTTTTTGAGTTTTTGCGCATGCCGTTTGGGTTGAAGGGTGCGGCGCAAACGTTCCAGAGGCTGATGGATTCAGTGTTGCGCGACCTCCCGTTCGTATTCGTCTACCTAGACGACATTTTGGTGGCCAGTTCTTCCATTGAAGACCACCTCATTCACCTGAGACAGGTCTTCCAGCGCCTGAACGATCATGGTTTGATCGTGAACCCGGCCAAGTGTGAGTTTGGGGTGCCGGTAATCGACTTCCTGGGCCACCGTATTTCGTTCCAGGGTGCGGTTCCCTTGCCATCAAAGGTGTAGGCGGTGGCGGATTTTCCTCGCCCGACGTCGGTCAAGTCGCTGCAGGAGTTCTTGGGTATGGTGAACTTTTACAATCGTTTCCTACCACACGCGGCCCTGCTCCTGCAGCCTCTTTATGATGCCCTGAGGCTTAAGAAAGCCACCGATCAGGTTGTGTGGTCTTTCGCGCGAGACCAAGCATTTGAGGGTGCCAAGGCCGCCCTGGCCAACGCCGCACTCCTAGCACATCCCGCGCCCCAGGCAACTATTGCTTTGACCACCGATGCCTCGGATGTGGCAGTCGGGGCCGTGGTCGAGCAGTGTGTGGCTGGTGAGTGGCAGCCTCTTGCATTTTTTAGCCGTAAACTTCGCGACAATGAGCGGAAATATAGCGTTTTCGATCGGGAGTTGTTGGCGTTGTACCTGGCCACCCGCCATTTCCGTTTCCTGTTGGAAGGCCGCTCTTTTACGGCGTATGCTGACCATAAGCCACTAACATTCGCCATGGCCAAAGTCACTGAGCCCTGGTCCGCTCGCCAGCAGCGCCACATGGCGGCTATTTCTGAATTTACCACCGACATTCAGCACGTGGAGGGGAAGTCAAACGCTGTCGCTGATTGTCTGTCGCGTGTGCTGGTGTGCCCTGTACAGCTCGGGGTGGACTTTGCAGCGATGGCTGCTGACCAGCTCGGGGATCTGGCCATATTGGCTCTCAGATCTGCCGGAACTGGTCTGAAGCTGGAGGATGCGGTAGTGGAGGATGGGGGTCCTGTCCTTCTCTGTGACGTCTCCACTGGCCGCCCCCGCCCGGTAGTGCCACTTACCTGGCGTCGCCGTGTTTTTGATTTGGTGCACTCGCTCTCACATCCAGAAGTTCGGGCCTCCGTAAAATTGGTGGCTGCCAAGTTTGTTTGGCCGGGCCTCAGAAAGGAGGTCAGAGAATGGGCAGCTGCATGTGTTGCTTGTCAGCGGGCCAAAGTGCACCACCATGTTAGGGCCCCCCTGGAGCCTTTTGCGATTCCGGCCAGGCGGTTTGATCATGTGCATGTAGACCTGGTGGGCCCCCTTCCCCCATCTCATGGTTTCACGCACCTGCTGACGATGGTCGATTGGACATCCAGGTGGACGGAGGCGGTTCCTCTGTCGAGCACGTCCGCGGCAGATGTGGCGCAGGCGTTTATGTCGGCGTGGGTCTCGCGTTTCGGAGTTCCGTCGGATGTAACCTCAGACAGGGGCCCCCAGTTTGTGTCAGAACTTTGGTCAGCGTTGGCGAGGTCTCTGGGCACACAGGTGCACCGCAGTACCGCGTACTATCCACAGTCCAATGGCTTGTGCGAGCGTTTTCACCGGTCGCTGAAGGCAGCATTACGGGCTGCGCTCGTGGATGGTAACTGGGTAGGTCGGTTGCCGTGGGTCATGTTGGGTCTCCGTTCTGCCCCTAAGGAGGATCTTGACGCCTCGCCAGCGGAGCTGGTACTCGGGCAGCCGCTCCGTGTGCCTGGTGAGTTTTTACCGGAAGGTTTGGCTCCCTCTTTTTCCGCCACGCGTCAGGCTCCTGCGGGGTCGGTTGTTGCTCCAGGACCGATCCACCACTGTTTCCCTCGGTCATTTGTGCCTTCTGTTCTTGCTACTGCTCGTTTTGTTTTTGTACGTCACAATGCTCACCGGTCCCCCCTCCGGCCCCCGTATGATGGCCCATTTAGGGTGCTAGAGGCTGGGGCTAAGTGTTTCGTGTTGGAGATGGGTGGGCGTCGAGAGAATGTCTCCGTGGACAGACTAAAACCAGCGCATTCTGTCGCAGGTGAAGACGTGGTGCCAGCTGGAGTTCCCCGTCGAGGTCGCCCGCCGGCCAGGACCCCGGAGACGACTTTGGACATTGCTGATGCCACCTCTGATGCCACTGTTCTGGACTTGTTTCCTCCTGTTCGCACGGTTCCTGAGTTGTCTCTGCCGGGAAGGCGCACGCATTACGGCAGGCTGGTTAGGCCTCCCGTGAGGGACTGATTTGGGTGCTGTGGTTACCCTCTGGGTGTTCGGGGGGGGGCTATGTGGCGGTTGCTGGAGGTGTTCCTCTCACCCCAGAGGGTCATGGGAAAGGGGCGTGGTTAATCCCCTGGTTCTGCCGCGAAAAGACACGAGTAGTAAGTGTCTTCGGAGTTTTGTGTGAGCCGCTAATAAACGTCTGTGTTCATGCACCTCGTCTCACCGAGTGATTCCTCCTTCCTGCCACAATAGATTATTTTTCTTCTTCATCTCTGTTCAACAATGCCTTCACGGTATTTTGTCTTATGGCATGCTCTTGGCCCTGGGCTTGTTCTTTGTATTGTTTTTTTCTGTCTTTACTTAAAAAATAAAAAATTTGATCACAAAAAAAGAACCTAACCAAGTCCAGTTGTTTAGCAAAATCAAACCTTGGAGCAAGGATCTATGATAACTTGCAGAAAAGGAGCACAAGTCACCTTTAATATTTGAGCTACCCATGTGTTTTTGTATGGTCTTTATTTAAAAAGCTGCTAGCCACTGTACAGGATATTATTGTTCTAATGGTTTACCAGAAGTTTCATCACAGCCTGTAGGAATATGGAATACCATCCCATTCTGTTGGAACAGTCTGAAGGTGTCACGACCTCGCGGGGATGGAAGGTGGACCCAGACGCAGGCACAGGGTAACAGGGAAGAACAAAGGTTTATTGAAGGTCTCCAACACAAAATACTCCTCAGCGCAGGAGGGAAAAGGGCTCTCGGGCCAACACAAAACGCCCGCGAGGGGGAAAAGTCCAGGAGCAAAAACTAGACCTCCCCGCGTACCGGGATGTCCGGGCGACGGACAAGCGGGGAGTCTGGACACACAGGAGTTACCGTGACACAGGCTGGGAGTAGAGTCCAGGGTGAGTCGCCGGCAGGGTCCAGCACAGGAAACAGGCGAGGGAGAACTCCATCAAACAAGCAAACAGACAAACAAAACAACCCGACGGCTTCTGCTGTCGGGGACGGGCCTTATGAAGCCCGGGTAATCCTGGGATCCAGCGCAGGTGCGCGACCTCCTGCTGGTCCCAGAACAGGGTTGGCGCCCCCTATGGGGAAGGAGGGGCGCCAGGCCCTGACAGAAGGGTTGTCTCTGGGAGCAATTCTAGGCAGCGGTGCACTGAGGGGAACCACATTCTCCAGACAGCCACCTGCTGTTGGGGGACATTTAGCAGTAGCTACACCAGCCAGGCCTCTACCAGCTCACTACACTAACTTCAGCCCCAGATGATTCTAAGGTAGAGAACTGTTTCTCCAGCTCACTGAGCCTTGCCCCCCAAAACATAGAATACTTAATACTTTACTCTTGGATTTTGTAGGTAGTTTGGCGAGAGGTGGTTCAGACACAACTCCAGATGTGCCATTCAGCTGATCTGTCACATGGGCCTCTCTCATGATTAGGGCAGGTGATGCTATGCTGGTCTGTTCTGTGCTGCCATTGAAGGCTCTTGCATCCTCCTGTGGGTTGTTTCTAAGATCCCTCTGGGGAAATTGTCTAGAATCCAGATCCACAATTGTCTGAATGAATTTTAATAATTTACTTATACATGACACCTAATGCAGATATTTTCCTTTTTTCATTATTATAACTTTTAAAAACCAAAGACGTTTCAGTATTAGGGCAACATATATTGTAAAACATATATTTACTGAGCAACACAAAGTCCTTTAGAAGTTTCAAAGACCTACCAATACGACAAGGAGTAGCTCTACAGAATCATTTACATTCATCACAGTTAAGAGGCTGACAAATGTCCTTCCATCGTATATTGGTGGGATTGTTACAATCACATTTCATACAGCATAAACATTTTTCTTCTCGTACTTATTTTCAATTTCACTGTTTAATAATAGAGTCAGAAACCTCCTCTCTTCTTTTATTTACCTGAATTTATTGACCTTAAATGATTTACTGACTTATTTAGATGTGTCATCTTCACCCCATCATGGTACCTCAGTCTTTACCTCCAGGACCACCCTGTCCCTCCATCACCATGCCACCTTCTTCCCCCGTCATATGCGTGAGGATGTATGGACAGGTGAATAGATGGCAACACAATAATGCCTCAAAAAGGTTTCCCCTAATGAGAGCATTTAGAGCACACACACACACACCTCCTACATCTCCACAACCCCTTGAACATGGAAGCTCCACTCAGCAGACTCTCACCTGTACACGCCTGTTTTCTCACATACAGTTGTGAGATGTCAATGCATGTGAAGAAAGTGAATATGAGATGTGAGTGACAATAAAGATTTCTTTAGACATCAGTGGAAGAAATGCAAGTGGGGCACAGATGGAGAAAGGCTCAGTCTGGGGAGACAGCCTGCAGAAGTAGCAGCTCTCAGAGGAGCCTGTCAGCTGCCGTATAAGACAAGGTTTCCCCAAGCCAGTCAGTCACGCAAGAGTAAGCAAACACACACCTTCTAATTATTTCAGTCCCTTTTCCTTTAAATGTAGCCTTCCTTAATTCATTTAAATTCATTCTTATTTTTATTTGTGTTTATGTATTAAAAAGGTAAGACAGCAGCTACAAACAAGACTTTCAGTTTTTACTTACGCAGTGTGAGCTTGACCTCTGAGCAAGCAAAACTAGCAATAAAAACCTCCTGTAAAGGTCCAGGGCTTGTGGACTGTAGTACTCTCTAAAACATGGCGTCCGTCCTTTTCCACGCTGGCGTTAAGACGTATCAAATGTAACTGGACCGTGGAAATGTACGCTTCTCCACACCAACGTCGAGGCTGTGTATTCACATTTCTACAGCAGTTGCTACGCTTGTTGCTATGGCGACAACTAGAGATGATGCTGGAAAACTGTTAATGTGACTACAGTCAGTCAGACAACAGTCTCTAGCATGATGAGACCATCTGAAACACTTATGCTATTCTATTGCTACCACTACATTTACTGATAGTTGTGTCTACACTTATTATATACGCTCAATTTACCCTATAAAATAATCCAGTATAGTTTTTTTTTTCAATTCAATTCAGGCCAGTTTCCACAATCTGGGATCCGACTGCCACCCAATTCACACTATACCAGAACCTTCATGTTGCTCCTGCGGGTGGTGGGTCGACAGGGGGGGTGCCCAAATAGCCAGTTCAGGCTGGGCCTGGCCAGGCCCCATGGGTGTAGGCCCGGCCAGCAGGCGCTCGCAATCAAACCCCAACCCCAGGCCTGGCTCCAGGGTGGGGCCCCGGTAACCCTCCAGGCCGGGTATACAGCTTCCCTGGTTCTTTATGCATGAGGGCCTTTTGAAGCTGAGGTCTCAGGAGCTGAGCCAAAAGACGAGGCTCTCGATTTACCGGTTGATCTACGTTCCAACCCTCACCTAAGGCCATCAACTTTGGATGACCGAAAGAACGAGATCCCGGATACAAGTGCCCGAAATGAGTTTCCTCCACAGGCTGGCCGGGCTCAGCCTTAGAGAGGGTGAGGAGCTCGGACATCCAGGAGGAGCTCAGAGTAGAACTGCTGCTTCTCCACATCAAGAGGAGTTAGCTGGGGTGGCTCGGGCATCTGGTTAGGACGCCTTCTGGACGGCTCCCCTTAGAGGTGTTAGGACATCACCTGACAGACCTCTGCCACCACACTGGTGATGGTTTCCTCTCCTCTCCTTTCCTCCTCCTCATTAAGCAGACTAGTTATGCAGATTCCTGTGTAGTTTTGCTTGTCTGGGGTTAGGTCCTGGGATTATGGAAAGCGCCTTGAAACTATTTTGATTGTATAAGACTATAGAAATAAAGATTGATTGATTGATTGATTGATTGATTGACATGTCCCACCAGGAGGACACCTCCCCTTAGAGGTGTTAGGACATGTCCCACCAGGAGGACACTTCCCCTTAGAGGTGTTAGGACATGTCCCAGGAGGACACCTCCCCTTAGAGGTGTTAGGACATGTCCTAACACCTCTAAGGGGAGGTGTTAGGACATGTCCCACCAGGAGGACACCTCCCCTTAGAGGTGTTAGGACATGTCCCACCAGGAGGACACCTCCCCTTAGAGGTGTTAGGACATGTCCACCAGGAGGACACCTCCCCTTAGAGGTGTTAGGACATGTCCCACCAGGTGGACACCCCCCCTTAGAGGTGTTAGGACATGTCCCACCAGGTGGACGCCTCCCATTAGAGGCTTTCCAGACCAATGGGAGGAGACCTCGTGGCCAGCCCAGGACGAGGTGGAGGGATTATGTCTTTCACCTGGCCTGGGAGCACCCTTGTCTCATGATGCTTTACAAGATCCGGTCTGAAATCTCCAGAGCAGGCAGAGGGAGATGGTTTTCTTCTATGTTATAAAAAATATTTTAAGGGAGTGCATATTTTAATAATCCCACTGACAGAATGCAAGCAATTAATTATTTATCTATCAGATCTTTATATCTGACAAAAAAGACAATATGCAGCATAATGTATATATTCACTCTTGTTTCCAATGCTTAATAAGCATTTGAAATGCATGCACAAAAACTATTTTGGGGGTGAAAGTGATAAGGTTTCCTGGAGCTCATCAGGAGCCAGGGTTCTCTCTCCCCTCACGGTTGTTGACCACTAGAGGCTGCTCTTATATTAAAGGGGCTGAGCTCCTCTTCTGTCCCACCATCTGTTGTGGGCAGAAACCCTCCACTTCGTCCACCTTTATGTCTGACCATTTTTCTAGTTCAGTGTGTGTTTGCTGCACGGACCATCGACATCGACAGCCTCGCACATGATCCCTCCCTTTTGGTTTTCTGTGTATCCCTGTTGGCATGGTACCAAGAAAATATGTCTGAGCTTCTCCAGTTCATTAGAGAATCAGGAGCTGAGACTGGGTGAAATTTCTTTTTTGTCTTCTGCTCATGCTGGATGGTTGCTCAAATCTCAGGTCCAGGGCCGATTTACATCAATGGTGTGGTACGGGAGGAGCTTGGTACTCGTGCACGTGTGCTCTATTCCATGTTGATTGTTGTTCGGGATGTACAAAAGAAACGTGATGGCATCCTTGCATATACACACTTTGATACATCAGAATATTATATTAGTTCAGATGCAAGTCTTTCATTCGCCCCATTCCATATATGTTGACCCTAGTGCTGATGTACTGCTGGGTAAAGGAGGATGAGAAAATATCCACTCAACTGTCTATGGAATCACATAGGTCATGATATCAAGCATGAGGCAAACCATCATCAGATGGAAAAACCTGAGTCTGCTCGCAATAGAGAACTCACTAAATGCTGATTTGAATATTTAAGGTGTACCATGCCTTAAAAACCCTGTGTTTGTTCACGAATTTTGATGTGAAAGGAGTAATATATGTGGTACATAGGCTGGATGAATGCTGAGGCTTGTATTGTAATATATGAATCATTTCTTGGAGTCTCAAACTTGATGGGTTAAGGCTTCTGTGAACAACTGACTGCCACCAGAGTTGTTAGCCTACAATGAAGGTGTGAAAGTGAAGGACAGGCAGTAGGTTATTAACGGCAGAGATGTAAACTCACAGACACGTCTAAGGGCATAGAAGGAGGGATGCTAGGGACAACACCACTATCCAGCCACTACCAATAAACCCATCCAATACAACTGTCCATGGGTCCATGTCAATGAGTCAATGATCATCGCACACAAATGGTTGACAGTGTTAGAAAACCCACCACAGTACAGATATTTAATCAAAGACAACTTTTAATGGAAGAGAACAACTGAAACAGAAATAATGTGGGGATATAAATAAAACTAGGTTCCAGATGCTCATGTGATTTGATACATCCATATTTTGGGGGAATAAATTCAGTGTAATGACTGTATGAAAGCCTTTATTGCTTTGGAGGAAACTCCAGATTGGAAAATGTATGAACAGATGGTTGTCCAGTAAATGCAACAACACCGCCCACACGTGCTGCACGTGCTCCTCATGCCCCCTGGAGAAGATCAAAATGTCGTCCAGATACACAAACATGAACTGGTTGAGCATGTCCCGGAGTGCGTTGTTCACTCATGCCTGGAACATGGCAGGTACGTTGGTTAATCCAAATGGACTCACCAAATATTCCTAGTGGCCTGATGGGGTGTTGAACACTGTCTTCCACTCATCCCCTTCCCAGATGCAGACCAGATGGTCGTTTCGCATGTCCAGCTTGGTGAACACCGTTGCTCTCTGGAGCAGTTCGAACTTGTCCTTCTTCTCCACAAAGAAGAACCCTGCACCCACCAGAGAGGATGGCTGAATGAGTCCAGTGGCCAGCGAGCTGCCGATATACAACTCCATGGCCCTCCGCTCTGGTTCTGAGAGGGAGTAGAGCTTCCCCTTTACTAGGTCACCAGGATGTCGTTGCACAGTCGTAGGGCTGGTGAGGTGGAAGGGAGGTTGCCTGGGTTTTGCTGAAGACTTTGCCGAAGTCATGATAGCCCACCTGGACCCCAGTCAGATCTGGTGGTTCGATGGCCAGGCCCGAGGCTCTGTGCAGGGTCGGTGCTTGTTTCAGGCAGGACTGATGACAAACAGCTCCCCACTCTTCTTCCATCTCCCAGTTGAGGTGCGGGTTGTGGAGGCAGAGCCATGGGTAACCCAGGACCAGGGGAAGGTGCGTCTGCTCCAGGATGTGGAAGTGAATGTGCTCCCAGTGGTTGCCAGGCAGCAACATCATCATAGGACCTGTCTGATGGCTGATGACCCCCAAGTGATGACCGTCCAAAGTCTGGGTTGGGACTGGGGATGGCAGTGACTCAAGCATGAGGCCTAGCTGCAAGACCACCTCTCCGCCAATCAGGCAAGCGTCCACTCTGGAATCGATGAGGACAGCTAGGTCATGGGAGCCCTGGGAAACAGGAAGCAAACCTGGAGTGAGAGCCAGGAGTTTTGGGGAGAAGGAGCAAGGGGGGTGTATCTGGGAGATACAGGTGAGCCTGGGCTTTGGGTGAGACTGGGCAGGTAGCCATGAAATGGCTGTGCCCACGCACTACAGGCAGAGTCTTGCCTGGTGACGACACCTGTGCTCCTCTTTAGTGAGCGAGGTGCGGCCCAGCTGCATGGGTTCCTTTCCTCCTGGTGGTGATGCAGGCCGAGGTGCAGACTCTTTTGGGGGGTTGCCTGCCCCGTTGAGACGTCTTGCCTGGTGGTTCTTGAGCACCCTGATTGCCAGGTCAGTAGCCCTATCCAGGGTGGTGGTGGTCTTGCGTGTCTTTAATGTAAGCCGCCAACCCCTGCAGGAAGGTGTCCACCAATGTGGCTGGGTTTCAGTTGCTCTGGCTGGCTAACGTGCAGAAGTCAACGGAATAGTCGGCCAATGACCTGTCTCCTTGGCAGATTGCCAGCAGCCAACCTGCTGCTGAGGAGCAGGAACTTCCCAACCCATGCTGTGGTGAGATTAGAACCATCGTTGCTGCAGGTGGGGGAGGCGCCGTTGGGTTCAGCTGCACTGACAACTGGTGGAGTTGTAGGAAGTTGTAGAAAGGCAGTCGGGTTTACTGGGAGTCAGGCAGGATCAGGAAGTCGTGGGCAAACTGGGTCAGAACCAGGCAGGTAACTGGATCTGAAGAACCAGACACAAACAGGTTCAGCAGGGAACAAACGGAGCAGGTGGGTCAGGGACAGGTGGGTCAAGAACAGGTGGGTCAGGGACAGGTGGGACAGGGACAGGTGGGTCAGGAACAGGTGGGTCAGGGACAGGTGGGTCAGGGACAGGTGGGTCAGGGACAGGCGGGTCAGGGACAGTGGGTCAGGGACAGGTGGGTCAGGGACAATCAGGGTTAGGAACAGGTGGGTCAGGGACAGGCAGGTCAAGGACAGGCGGGTCAGGGACAGGCGGGTCAGGGACAGGTGGGTCAGGGACAGGTGGGTCAGGAACAGGCAGGTCAAGGACAGGCGGGTCAGGGACAGGTGGGTCAGGGACAGGAGGGTCAAGAACAGGTATGTCAGGGACAGGTGGGTCAAGGACAGGTGGGTCAGGAACAGGTGGGTCAGGGACAGGTGGGTCAGGGACAGGTGGGTCAGGGACAGTGGGTCAGGGACAGGTGGATCAGGAACAGGTGGGTCAGGGACAGGTGGGTCAGGGACAGGTGGGTGAGGGACAGGTGGGTCAAGGACAGATGGGTCAGATACAGGTGGGTCAGGGACAGGCGGGTCAGGGACAGGTGGGTCAGGGACAGGTGGGTCAGGGACAGTGGGTCAGGGACAGGTGGCTCAGGGACAGGTGGGTCAGAGACAGGTGGGTCAGATACAGGTGGGTCAGGAACAGGTGGGTCAGGGACAGTGGGTCAGGAACAGGTGGGTCAGGGACAGGTGGGTCAGGGACAGATGGGTCAGATACAGGTGGGTCAGGGACAGGCGGGTCAGGGACAGGCAGGAAGAGAACGCTGGAGAGTCTCACATAATAACAGAGGACAATCTGGGGATGACCTGGGGAAGGACCAGGACCTAAGTATTTACTGAAGTCAAACCCACCAGTTTGAAAGTCCTGCAGCAGCGGCGGTGTGCACGTCTTCAATTTACCAAAGAAATATGTCTGACAGGAGCGCTGACTAAGCCAACTGCTGACTCCTTCACTATTTTCATTCAGATGTCAAAGCCACGCCTTCCACACGTCTATGTTTACGACAGCTCAGACATCGTCATTCACAAGTACTGATTAAATGTGCTTCTGTGGGATGGACATGGTTCTGACGTGGATCCACAGGAGGCCTTATTTAAAGACTGATGAAAACCTGTGATCACAAAGACAAGAGCAATGTTATGATCACGTGATGTTATCATGTTGTAGTTTCACATTGCACAATAACTGTGAAACAAAAGAAGACATATTAAAGATTAAAGCATGACAATATGAAACCTAGAGCACACATAAGCAAGACAGATAACCCTAAAACCTTTTCAAGATAAAACATGCATTCTTTAATGTAATGCTATTTATCTCACCTTTCCCATCATTCCATTTCACATGTAATTAAATGGATTTACAATAATATAATTTCATTCCCAAAAACATTTTGTAGATATTTTATCTAAATTTGGTCTGTAAATGTTTATAAAGTTGGTCAGTGTTTTTCTTTTAATACTGGTTAAAAAAGTAAACATAAAAAAGGATCTGTAAATCTTCAATATAATACTGTTTAATATTCTAAACATCTATTATAAACAGTAGAAACACTGTTTCTACCTTTATGATGTGCCTCATATGGGCCTCTAGCTGAAACCATCCCAGCTGGAGACCCAACCATAAAGCAAACCTTATGGTAAACTTCAACATTCGTCCAAACACACCTTTGAAAATGTCCTCACTTTGCACATGAAAACTGTATTCTGCTCCTCATTGTGCAGCGCGAACTCCTACTGATGTATGCAAAAGTATCCATCCCTGATCACTGCTCACGTTTCTTTTTCCTCTAATCTTTTCCATCCATCATCATTGTGTTAAGATTCTTATTTTCCAGGTCTTGATCTGCAAGTCACCCTTCAAGCGGTTAATATGTCCCTGGACCTGGGGGCTAATCGCCTCCATAAATATTAAAAGAGGGCAGAAATGTGCTGGAAGCTGCCTTATCTGTAGCTCCAGCGATCATCTTAACCAGCACCATTATGGTTTTAATTACCTATCTTTCATTTGCTAATTCTGAGTTGTGATTATTCCCCGTCCTCAGGTACATCTCAGGTTAAAAGATCTCCCGGATTAGTTCCTCCTGATAACTGACAGTGAGTGCAGAGTTCACCATGGACACACGTCTATATTTTCAATCTGGATCGGCTGTTTCAAAGTAATTTTCTAGAAAAACCTCAAGCTGCCAGCGGAGAGGAACGGTGTGGAGGAACGCTGCTCTATTTCCTTTTTATTAACACATCTTTGCTTTCATCCGTACAAGTTTAGAGGCTTTACATATGTATTAAATTATGACATTAGTCATATTTACCTTTAGAGGCATGATGACTTATTATATTGTTACCAGATCAAAAATGTTGTTTTTTTGGGCCTTTATTCCTTCAATTGGTGAATTCAATGTGTCTTTCTTTCTTTTTTATGTCTTCTCTTATAATCAGAAATGTCTCTAGGCACTTTACAGAATCCCAGAACCTGACTACTACTACTACTACTACTACTACTACTACTACTACTACTACTACTGGCTTTATTCGTCAGGGACCTGCCTTTAGTAATAACAATAATAAGAATAATAATAATAATAATAATAATAATAATATCGACAATGCAAGTATTATTATTATTATTATTATTATTATTATTATTATTATTATTATTATTATTGTTATTATTATTATTATTATTAAAAAGAAAATGACAAGAAATTAAAATAAAATATAAAAACAAAACCATCAGTCGAAGAATAAATATAGAATTCAACACCCTGAGGGTCATTTTTCCTTCACAGTATTGATTTCTCTAATTTACTAGGTGTTCAGATTTAAAAAAAAAAAAAAAGGGAGACCACACAGAGTGGCGAGCATGGAAGTGAGTATAATAATAATATATATTATTATTATAATATATATGGGGTGTGAGAAAGTGTACAACCTGAACCAACCACAGAAAACTCTTCCAATCTAAGGAAGAAACAATGATGACCAGGAGATGTATTGGCTCCACTCTACTACTCTACTCCGCTCCAATATACTCTACTCTCCCCATCTTACTCCACTCCACTGTACTCTACAATCCTCTGCTTCACTGTACTTTACTCCAACATACTCTGCTCTCTGCTGGTTGGGGTTACAAATGAAGCACCACTAAAAGGTGATGTCACATAGAGCAGGGATTTCCTTTGTGGGGGACAAAGACCCTTGACTACAACCTTATCAATGCCATCACAGCAAACAAACAAACAAACAAACCAATGCCCAACCCTCTTCCTCTGAGGTCCATGAGATGCTCCAGGAGGCTTAAACCAGTCTAAACCTGGAACACCTAATTAGATTGTGGGAGGGGACAAGTGGGACAAGGGGGAGACGGTTTGATATGCCCAGTGGACACGTGAGTATTGGTACTGCCATGTGAGCACACTAATGCTTCTGCTGTGTTACAGACTTTTGGGAATGATAATCTTCAGGAGTTTTAATTTGGGTCTGTTCAGATATATTCATTTTTCCTCAGACCTTCAGATTCATGAGCACCTTGTCCACCAGGTTTGACCAAGTTGGTAGAGAATAAACTTTACATTAAGGCAGAAAAGTGTGAGTTTCATACAAACTCTGTGACTTTCCTGGTCTTTATCATGTCCACCAGGTTCACGTGGACCCGACATGACTGAGGCCAACAAAAGGAGAAAGGTCGCAGAGCCTCAACCCTGATTCAGGTGGGTGGAGGGAGTTCCAGCATGCTTCATCATAGTCAAGGAACTAATTACAGGGAATGTCCTGGGGAACGTCCCGGGGAACGTCCTGGACTGTCAGGAGTCCTCCTGGAGGGGGTCAGTCTTGTTCTGTTTTTCCTCTTTCATTTTGAAACCTGATCTCAGATGCCTTCACCCTCCAACTCAGTCTGTTTATGTCAGGGAGGATTTAAGAAAAAGCACTAAAGCAACTTTGACTGAAAACAACACACTCATGGGAGGAAGAACATGTTGTTCGATATGGAGGAAAGCAGCTCCAGCACAGAGGTGCATCAGGAGGTGTCACACTGACAGCTCAGGCCAGCAGAATAAAGCCCAGTCCTTCATCCATCTGTGACACTGCTGCTCACATCTGGGACAGCTGAGCGGTGGAGTCAAGCTCCATGTCAGCCTCCAAACACAGTAGAGAGAGGGTGGGGTCACAGTCAATCTGCTCTCCAGGTCTGCACATTTCCTCCAGCTGTACTGATCCTGGTCACACGTGCGAGTCTGAGTGGAGTAGAGCCGCTCCGCCATTGGGAGGAGCCAGTGGGAGGAGCTCAGGCGTGGCCTCCTCAAACCAACCTCTGAGTGTGTGTGTGTGTGTGTGTGTGTGTGTGTGTGTGTGTGTGTGTGTGTGTGTGTGTGTGTGTGTGTGTGTGTGAAGGGATCAGAGGTGTGCGGGGCTCTTCATCATCTGGACCAGCCTGATGTTGTTCAGATGTGATGTTTGTACGTGGGCTGTAAAGTGGTGAGCCTATAAAGGTTCTGTTCATCATGACGGTACTGACCTGTAACAGCCTCAGTCATACTTTGATGTATCAAAGGTGCACTAACAACTTCAGTTCATCTGCTCCTTATTGACCTTATAACCCTTATATTAACATACAAGTACTCTGAATACAAATATAAATGTGTCTGATTACATGATGGCATTAAGGTCACACAGGGACATGAATCACTACAGTGGACATGAAGGACATCAAGGCTGCCAGATCAATGCAGAAAGAGCAGATGGATCTTGGATCAGATGTATGTATAAGTGTGTGTATGTATGTGTGTATACGTGTATGTCTATGTGTATGTATATGTGTATGTGTGTGTATATGTATGTGTGTGTGTGTGTAAGTGTGTGTATGTGTGTACATGTTTGTTTGTGTATATGTGTGTATATGTGCATGTGCATGTGTGTGTAGAGGTGTGTGTATGTGTGTGTGTAAACAGATAGGGGGGAGGTCAGAGGTCATTTGTTGCCTCGTTCCTGTCTCAGTGTGTCCACTGTGTGACATCTTCTTTCCGTCAGTCGATCCTAGCAGTCATGCCACAACAGCACCACCTGATACACAAACAAAGCCAGTAAAAAAACCTCACACTCAACCCTAATGGACAAAGCTAGAAGTGCCATCAGCCCTTCTCATGCGTCCACACACACACACACACACACACACACACACACACACACACACACACACACACACACACACACACAGCCTGCTGGCCACCTCGGCGGGGTCTCCTGTCATCATGCAGAAAGCTGACGACTGTTGTTGGGAGGGACATGAGACTGAACCTCCAGCTGACCGTCAGCCCATTAGGCTCTGCTGTGGACCACCTCCTGCAATATGCTCTTTAAGTACTCTCACTTTTTTTATTTTGTCAGGTTCTGTGACTAAATAGTCAAATCCAGTCTGGTAATGTGTTCATTCTAACATGATTCATAGATTTTCCTATTTTATTTGAAGTTGTTTCAGCCTTTCCCAGGGTGCTGTGTAAATTGGCAATAATAGACGATAAGACACCCTGCTGGAGGATGAGTAAATCCAGCCTTTCAGTCATGTGAAAGGCAGACGTAGGTTTCAATCAGGATGTCAGGACATCGAGGCAAAACATCTGACCTGAACCTGATTTAGGCAAAGCTGTGGACTCACCCACGAGCCAGGTCTGATGGACTAAGCCACAGGAAAGAGCTTTTCAAAGTGTGAAGAGAGACTCTTCAAGTGTGTTTGGACCTCTGGCACCAACACACAGCTGCCCTATTCCCCATAAAACTTCTGAAGGGTAATGAGACAATGGTCGTGATGACAGGGCTCACCACATGTACCTGAAGTATCCTCACCACTCAGTCTGGGGAGGATCCAAGTGGAACCAGTTATGATACTGGAGCACATTTAAACACATTTTATTAAAATAAAGGAGTAGACAATAGTGGAGTAGCCTACAGTAGAGCACATTGTTTTATCAAAAATTAAGTCATTAAAGTGCATGTTTTAATAAGTGGTGGGAGCATAATTGCTACAAATATACTATCAAATCATTTAATTTTGGTAACTAATTCATGGCTAATTGATAAATCAGGTGGGGGTGAAGGCCACCACAGAGGGAACCAACACGAGAATACAGCTTCCATGACTGCTGGATTTTCAGAAGCACTTGTCAAGGGTTAAGGTGAAGGTGAGAGGGGCCAAGATGGAAGTGTTATAATGGAGAAAGGGAGCCGGTTCAGCCAGCCTGGGCTTAAGGACACTCATGGACACAACATCTCTTTGGCTCTTTTCCTGGTTCTCTTCAAGGTTTGTTTGATGTGTGTATGTGGGGGGACAAAGGGATACATTGTAAAGTGATACTGACTACTGACTACAGGCTACGACCTGCTTTGGACAGATTCTCCTAGATGAGACGGGACTCCTCAGGACTCTGACCTTCAACTCCTGAAGGTCAGAGTCCTGAGGGCACGTGGATGAGGATTCATGCACCCGACCAGACTCAAGGATCTTCTGACAAGTCCAGCGTTTCTCAGAGGCCCTTGACCCCAAACCTTCCTGAGGGTGACCCCTAACCCCCCTGTGGGTGACCTCAACCTCCCTGAGGGTGACCCTTAACCCCCCTGTGGGTGACCTCAACCCCCCTGAGGGTGACCCCAACCCCCCTGTGGGTGACCCCAAACCCCCTGTGGGTCACCTCAACCCCCCTGAGGGTGACCCCAACCCCCCTGAGGGTGACCCCAACAACCCTGTGGGTGACCGCAAACCCCCTGTGGGTGACCCCAACCCCCCTGAGGGTGACCCCAACAACCCTGTGGGTGACCGCAAACCCCCTGTGGGTGACCTCAACCCCTCTGAGGGTGACCTCAACCTCCCTGAGGGTGACCTCTATCTGACTGTCTGCCTGTCTGTAGTTCTTACTACCTCTGAAGACTTCCCTGCTCCATCATTGACTTCCTCCTCTACTGTCCCCTCTGGCCAGATGCGTTAAAATCACGCGTACATGCACAAAAACACATTTGCCATGTCTAATGTTGTAATTATAAATCTCCATGGTGATCACAGACCAAAGTTCAGTTAAAGTCATCACAACTGTGTCCACTCAATAAACCCTGAGATCTATTGCTGTGGGCAGGGCTCTTGGAGCAGTTAAGACACGCCCCCCCTCCACCACCACTACACAAACAGAAACACACACTACACCCACACTGAAACACACACTACACTCACCCACAGAAACACACTAAATCCACACAGAAAGACACACTACACTCACACAGTAAAACACACTACACCCACACAGAAACACACACTACACTCACACAGAAACACACACTACACTCACACACAGAAACACACACTACACCCACACACAGAGACACACACAATAATCTTAGCCCTGCTGAGGTTGACTATCGCTGAAGGTGCAGCAGCCTCACTGAGAATCACACTTGATTCTGTTGCCCCCCTGAAAAAGAAAACAGTAAATCAGAGGAGGTGTGCCCCCTGGTATAATTCACATATCAGGACCCTCAAGCAGAAAGTGTGAAGACTGGAAAGGAAGTGGCATTCCTGTAAAATAGACAGCTATCATGTAGCCTGGAAAGACTGTCTATTAGTTTACAAAAAGGCCCTTCACAAGGCTAGAACAGCTTATTTTTCTTCTTTAATCGAGGAAAATAAGAGCAACCTTAGGTTCCTTTTCAGCACCGTGGCCAAATTAACTCAGAGTCATAGTGCTTTAGACTCACGTATCCCTTCCTCCCTTACTGGTGAAGACTTCATGAGCTTCTTCACTCATAAAGTACTAGCCATTAGAGAGAAAGCTAAGCAGGCCATCCCAACATCTGGACCATCACCAGATGTGCTGACCGTGGGAACATACAGGTTGTCCAACAAGCCCTTAAACTCCTTCAGCCCTATATATTTTTCTGAGGCGTCATCACTGATTCAGAAATCCAAGACCACCACATGTCTTTTAGATCCCATCCCAACACACCTGTTGAAGGATGTTCTACCATTGATAGGCAGTCCTATCCTGGACCAGATCAATGGTTCCTTAGTGACAGGTTATGTACCCCGGTCCTACAAGGTGGCAGTGATTAAGCCATTGCTTAAAAAACCATCACTGGATCCTGATGTATTAGCAAATTATAGGCCGATATCCAACCTTCCTTTTATTTCTAAAATTCATGAGAAGGTGGTGGTGGCTCTAGCTTCACACTCACACTCCTCAGCCTCCCTGGTAAGGTCTATTCAGGGGTACTGGAGAGGAGGGTCTGCCGGATAGTCGAACCTCGGATTCAGGAGGAACAATGTGGTTTTCGTCCTGGTTGTGGAATGGTGGACCAGCTCTACACCCTTAGCGGGGTCCTCGAGGGTACGGAGAAGGCATTCGACCGTGTCCCTCGGGGAGTCCTGTGGGGTGTTCTCTGGGAGTATGGAGTGTCGGGCCCCCTGATATGGGCTGTCCGCTCCCTGTATGACCGGTATCAGAGCTTGGTCCGCATTGCCGGCAGTAAGTCGAACTCGTTTCCGGTGAGGGTTGGACTCCGCCAGGGCTGCCCTTTGTCTCCGATTCTGTTCATAACTTTTATGGACAGAATTTCTAGGCACAGCCATGGTGTTGAGGGGGTCCGGTTTGGTGACCTCAGGATCGGGTCTCTGCTTTTTGCAGATGATGTGGTCCTGTTGGCTTCATCAGTCTGTGACCTCCAGATGATGGATGGATGGATGGATGGATGGATGGATGGATGGTGGTAGTGACTCAGTTACTGGAGCACCTGCAGAGTCTGTTTGAGATGTTTCAGTCAGGCTTCAGAGCTCACCACAGCACAGAAACAGCATTTCTTAAAGTTACTAATGATCTTCTCATAGCTTCAGATCATGGACTGGTTTCTATGCTGGTTCTGCTGGACCTCAGTGCTGCTTTTGATACAGTTGATCACAGCATCCTGATACAGAGACTGGAACACTTGGTTGGGATTAAAGGGACAGCACTAGACTGGTTTAGATCCTATTTATCTGATAGATACCAGTTTGCTCTTGTCCATGGCGTTCCCTCTTCATACAGTAGGGTTAGCCACAGAGTCCCTCAAGGTTCTGTACTTGGACCAATCCTCTTTACCTTGTACATGCTTCCATTAGGGAACATTATTCAGCAGCATGGGATAAATTTTCATTGTTATGCTGATGACACCCAGCTTTATTTATCCATGAAACCAGAGGAGACAGAAGTTAGTGAAGCTCCAGACCTGTCTTAAGGACATAAAGTCCTGGATGTCTTCAAATTTCCTCCTCCTGAACCCAGGAAAAACTGAGGTCATGGTGTTTGGTCCTGAACCATATGATCACTCTAGATGGTATCTCCTTAGAATCTAGTCTCTCTGTGAGGAATCTAGGAGTAACTTTTGATCAAAATCTCTCCTTTAACTCACACATTAAAATAGTCTCTAGAAGTGCCTTTGTTCACCTGAGGAACATCACAAAAATCAGGAAGTGTTGCAGCATGATGCTGAAAAGTTAGTCCATGCTTTTGTTACTTCCAGGCTGGACAATTGTAATTCTTTACTATCAGGGTGTCCAAACAACTCTTTAAGAAGTCTTCAGCAAAGCTGGCAGAACGCTGCCAGAGTTCTGACAGGCATTGACAAAAGAGATCACATAACTCCTGTACTGGCATCTCTTCATTGGCTGCCCGTTAAATTCAGAATCATTTTTAAAACCCTCCTCTTGACCTACAAGGTCCTCAGAGGCCTAGCTCCATCCTATCTGGAGGAGCTAGTGATACCTTATCAGCCCAATAGACCGCTCCGCTCTCAGAACGCTGGTCTACTTGTGGTTCCCAGAGTCTTTGGGAGTAGACTGGGGGGCCGAGCATTTAGCTAGCAGGCCCCTCTGCTATGGAACCAGCTCCCTGTCCAGGTACGGGAGGCTGACTCCATCTCTACTTTTAAGACCAGACTTAAAACCTACCTCTTTGATAAAGCTTATTGTTACTAACCTTGTAGTTCAGTTACTATCATAGACAGACTAATGATCATACTTAGGGGGTCGTCTAATCACTAGGTTAAGATACTAGTTATGCTGCTATAGGATCACTAGGTTAAGATACTAGTTATGCTGCTATAGGATCACTAGGTTAAGATACTAGTTATGCTGCTATAGGATCACTAGGTTAAGATACTAGTTATGCTGCTATAGGATCACTAGGTTAAGATACTAGTTATGCTGCTATAGGCCGAGGCTGAGGGTCCAGAAACATGATCACCTGACAGGCCTCTGTCACCACACTGGTGATGGTTTCCTCTCCTCTCCTTTCCTCTCCTCTCCTCTCCTCTCCTCTCCTCTCCTCTCCCTCTCCTCTCCTCTCCTCTCCTCTCCTCTCCTCTCCTTTCCTCTCCTCTCCTCTCCTTTCCTCTCCTCTCCTCTCCTCTCCCTCTCCTCTCCTCTTCTCCCTCTCCTCTCCTCTCTCTCTACCCATCTGTCCATCATCAGGAGGGTCCCCCTACATGAGCCTGGTCCTGCTCAAGGTTTCTTCCTGTTAAAGGGGAGTGTTTCCTTGCTACTGTTGCTTGTCTGGGGTTAGGCCCTGGGATTATGGAAAGCGCCTTGAAACAATTTTGATTGTATAAGACGCTGTATAAATAAAGATTGATTGATTGATCTATTGATTGATTGATTGATTGATTGATTGACTCCACTTACACAGAAACACACACTACACTCACACATAGAAGCACACACTACACCCACACAAAAACACGCACTACACTCGCACACAGAAACACACTACACTTACATGCAGAAATACACACTACACTCGCACAGAAACACACACTACACCCACACAGAAAGACACGCTACACCCACACAGAAACACACAGTACACTGACACAGAAACACACTACACCCACACAGAAACACACACTAGACTCACACAGAAACACACGCTACACCCACACACAGAATCACATACTACACTCACACAGAAACACACACTACACTCACACATAGAAACACACACTACACTCACACACAGAAACACACTACACTCACACTACGCTCCATCTCAACCAATAACATAATCTGGTTGTAATAGCTGGGTTTAACCACAGGGGGCAGTCACGCTCACAGTTTACAACAAAGTACACCAACTTGAAATACTTTGACTCAAATATGGAGTCAGAGTCAAACAACAACACGACTTCAGAACCACATGCATTTGTTTGTCAGTTTCACAGCAGTCTCTCGTCCTCTTTGCCTCACTCATGGAGCAGAGGTCAATTGTCCTGTTGAAGTCAACAGGAGATGGTGTGACTCACTGATTCACACTCGTCCCTGCATCCCTCGAGACGTGTCCTGAATGACCACAATGATCTTGGTTTGACCTGACCAGACAATCTGGTGTCCCCTGGCCCCACCCCTCTTCTGGGGCCCCCAGTCGGTCATCTGAGGATCAAGCTTTCCTTTTCCATTTCCTCAGCACACACAACTAAAGGGAGGAAAGAAAAAAGAAAAAGAACAAAGACATCAAAGTATATGAAGCCTTGCAGATTTATAGATAATGTATAGATTACAAATCAGACTGGTCAGTACCACCTATAACCAACGTTAATATAGTCACAAAAAAGGTCACATGCTTGATTTACTCACACATGCACATGCACGCGCACACACACACACTCTCTTTCTCTCTCTCACACAAACACATTCATGCTTCTATCTTTGTGAGGACACAAGTAACCCCTGACAACAGACCCTGACCTGTGTGTGTGCGTGTGTGTGTGTGTGTGTGTGTGTGTGTGTGTGTGTGTGTGTGTGTGTGAGGAGTTGTTGGTGCTCCAGCCCTCTCTGGCTGTGACCTCTCTTCAGCTTGGCTCTGATGGTTGCTGTAGAGCTCCACACACAGGACCAGGGTGTGTTCAGCACAAATCAGCAGGCTGCCTTTGGTAACTTTCATGTGTGACAAGTACCACCTCATCACTTATGATGTAATGTGCGCTCCATGAAGGCATTTCACCCCTTTAAGATGAATGAAATGTAAAGATGAACATTAAAACACACACACAACCAGTCACTACTTGTATTGGAAATAATTATTAAAAAGCATCTCTCTCTCTCTTACACACACACACACACACACACATCCTGGTAAATGTTAATGACATTTGATGGCATGTTCCATCCTGACTCTGGCCTCTCAGGCTTTACTGCTCAGCTGTGTGTGAGCTTTCATCACCCTGTGTGAAGATGATCAAAGGCTGCTCTTTTAACACACACACAAATACACACACACACACACACACCAAATGTACACTCAAAGAAAACACATTCAAATAATTGTGCAGTTGTCTCTGAAGCCTTTTCTTTGTTTTTTTTACTGGCCAACAGATGAAGGCTGGAGGGACTGAGGAGGGTTCTACCACTTCTTAAATAATAACCATAACAAGACTTATTTGGAGGGGCAGGGTGTGTGTGTATGTGGGGGGGGGGTCCTGTTGGAACACACACACACACACACACACACACACACACACAAGTTTAACTAGAGGAGAGAATCAGAGCTGAAGAGGCCCTCAAACATTTATCACCTCCATCACTTAAGAGCTGTTGACCCCAGTTAAGAGAGCAAACACACACACACACACACACACACACACACATACACACACAAACACACACACACTGTACTTCTCTATCCACACTGGACTGGAATCAATCACACTGTCTAGCACACATACAGACACATAGACACACACACGATATATATTCTGTGTGTGTGTGTGTGTGTGTGTGTGTGTGTGTGTGTGTGTCTGTTGTGACAGCATACTTGTGGTATAAGTGCAGATGTTATCATGTCATGCTGATGGTGCTATACACACTTTGCTCTAAATGAGCTCCTCTCTTCCTCTGGACTCCAGGACTCAAACAGTCAGTGTGTGTTCATATTATTGGACCAGCACATGCACACGCTGTCAGTGCTGTGACGAGCGCTGCCTTCACCCCCCACACGCCCCCCACTGCCCCCCAGCCCTCTTGCCTCCTCTCCTTTCCTCTCCTCCTCCTCTCCTCCTCCTCTCCCCTCCTCCTCTCCTCCTCCTCTCCCCTCCTCCTCCTCTCCTCTCCTCCTCTCCTCTCCCCTCCTCTCCTCGTCTCCTCTCCTTGTTCATGTAAACCGAACAACCTCAGCCCTTACTTGTTTTCCTCTCACAGCTCTTCACACTTATCCTCCTTCTTCATCTCCATCGTTCATTCCTGCTGGTGTGTTGAAGCTCCAGTCAGACTTGAGGGTGAACATCTAAGCTGATTTCAAACACATCTCCTTCATTCAAAGAGAGTTCATGTGTGACACTTCATTTTGTTCTACATTTGTGTTACAGATCAGACGTTGTCGCTACAGATGTGGGTTTTTGGTTTTGTTATTCACAACATGTGTATTGCATCATCCTTATAGTATTGCTGTCACTTGTCTGTGTGACCTTGGGTGTCTGACCACCCCCCGCCCAAGGTCATGTTGAAGACCTGACTTTTCAGTAACTTCTTGAATGATTTGAGCGACCTCCAGAGGCTCCACATGTCTGCAGGCTGCTGTAAAAAGACCTTTAGGTTAATGTACATACCGCTGTGATGCAGCGTCTCACACACACACACACACACACACACTCCTAAGGACAACTGAGTGTCCCCCATCAACTCGTCCCCAGCTGCTTATGTCTTTGGACTGTGGGAGGAAGCCAGAGTACCCAGAGAGAAGCTACACAGGCTGAGGGAGAACATGGAGACTCCACACAGACAGACCCAGCCTCCATCAACAGGGATTAGAACCTGAGACCTTCTGAGGAGAGGACAGAGCGCACCACCACACCACCGGGATGCCCCAGCATGAACTTCACAAAGACCAAATATCACTGTCACCTCCAGTCCTGTGTGAAGGTCACAGTCATGTCTTACAGCCTTGACAGTGGACTTCAGTAGTCATATTAAACCGATGAGAACAACAGCAGTTGTTCGGCTATTCATTTAAAAACAAAACACAAAAACGTTCAGACCCAGAGGTGATGAAACTTTTTTTGTATGTTCATGTGCTTTGATTGACTGCTGACTGACAAAGAAACCCAAAGAAGAGAGCACACAGAAATGGATTTGTCACAAATTTTCCTCATTTTAAATTTACTTTTTTAAAGCTAACTGTTCTATCTTTTCTTTTTATTCCCTCTAGCCTTTTCTGGAGACTAATATCTGAATTGACCATTGTTTCCAATATTTGCATAACAAAGATGTGAAACTCAAGAGGAGATTTGATGAGGCAGCTGTCACTTTTCTTTGGAGTGTCTATCAACAGGCCTCAAACATTCACTCAGACACATCAAGAGGCGCGACCACTTCCACCAACTGTGTGATCAGTCCTCCTCACCCCAAGAGAGAGGCCATGGAAAGGTATATGCAGATTTTCTTGCTGCAGGTTTTGTTTATCCACCCTCCCTCTTCTCCCCTCAGGACAGGGTTTTGAACCCCTTCAGGGGGCCAGGATGTTCTGAAGAGTGCAGAAGTGTGAAGGTGGATCCAGAGATCTTAGCAGTGGTAGAGTGGCGTGTCCTGGAGATCTGGAAGGATTGGCAGTGGGAGTAGGATTCGCCAGCTTCTACTGTTTTACTGTGACAGTTCCCGTCCTCGTGTGCCATAACAGACCACACGTCATTACCTCTGTTAATGCCACTTTCGTTTGGTCACCTGGGACACAAAAGGCTTTTGAGAATGTTAAAATACTATTTTCCTCTGGGTTGGTCCTGGTTCAGCCCAATCCCAGTAGGCAGATCTCTGTAATGAGTTGGCATGGTGTTGTCCCAGTACACTGGCCCAGAAAGTCGGCTCCACCCCCATGCCTTTTCCTCCCACATACTCATGACCTCTGAGGGCAAACATGACGTTGGGTTTGGAGAGTTTTTGACAGTTAAGCTGGCTTTAGACAAGTGGAGGCCCCTGCTGGAGGGAGCAGAATGATGCTTCGTCGTCTGGAACCTCATCTATGTAACAGTCGACCAAGACGCTGGACTCGTAACAGGCCAGGGGACTGTTCTGGTTCAACTGAGTGGTTGGTATGCTCATTCAGGAGGTGGCAAAGACTATAAAAGATGCCCAGCAACTGCAGCCTGACCCAGGAACTGGACCACAGGACTGTCTTTTTGTCCTTGGCTCTTTTGCAGGGGGTTACTCCTGCCAGTTTGCTTTCCACCCCTGGATTAAATGAACCGCTGGGCTTGGTCTCTCCAGCCAAAGACAGATGGAGCAGAGAGCATCGTCATGATTGGTGGATAGGGTATACAGAGAGAAAGTGTTGCTCAGAAGCAGAGCATGTGCACAGAGCGGAGTAGATGAACATTTCTCATCTTCATGGTTGTAAGTGAACGTGACAATACAACTCTTTATTGGCTCTGCATCAAATCTAGAAAGCCCTGAAAGGCCTTGCTCCAAGTGAACACACTCTTTGTGTGTTCAAACAGCAGAAGTGGGTGCCAGCAGCTTGTCGTCTTCAGGTCTCTGTTTTGAAGCAGCTTTATTATTTCATTACTGATGCTCCATCGCAGAAGTGAGGGTTAGGCTCATTGAAGCCATATTTTATGAAGATATAGCAGGTTCTCTGTTATATCGTTTGCTGTGGTCCAATCCATCTCAAACACAGCACCAGCACAGACCTTCCACCGATGGTGGTGCATTCCTCGACCAGCACAAACATCTGTTCATCATTCCTGCTGAAACACAGACGGTAACATCAGCGCGGGTGTCAGTCCAGAGCACATCCTGACCTCTTGACGCCATTCAGCTTCAGTCTCACATCAACCAGCTGATGAGCTTTTGTTCTTTCTGTGCTGCTTTCATTTGTGATTTCTCAGTGTTCTTTCATTTTCTTATGCAGACAGATGTTTTGCCTCGTCCCCTCATTTGACGCCCTCAGTCTTTCATGAGATTGGTAGTGAGGGAGTTAACTCTGCTCCAGACATCCACTCAGCTGGCATTGACATCCAACCCTCAGCATCTTCTCTTCTATACGTCCTCTCCAGCACGCTCCACTCACCCTGACCCCCCCCCCTCACAGTAGTCAAATGTTTGCATTCATCCTTTGAAGAATCCTTGGGGTCCTCAGGGTCCTCAGGATCCTCAGGTCCTCGGGGTCCTCAGGGTCCTCAGGTCCTCAGGTCCTCAGGGTCCTCAGGGTCCTCAGGTCCTCAGGGTCCTCAGGTCCTCGGGGTCCTCAGGGTCCTTGGGTTCCTCAGGGTCCTCAGGGTCCGCAGGATCCTTGGGTTCCTCAGGGTCCTTAGGGTCCACGGGGTCCTTGGGTTCCTCAGGGTCCTCAGGATCCTGCACAGCCCTTCAGCAGGGCCACATGTTTCCAAGAGGGCTTTGGTTTCCACCATCAACCAGGCTGAAGGAGATGGTGGTGACGCAGCCTGCAGCGTCCAGGCTTCCCATCAGGAAGACACCAGGAATTCTTCTAACAAGGGAAGGAATTGATGGGATTCCTGAAACCCTCAGCTGACACACTGATTTGGGAATGACCTGAAAGGATGCACAGCTGTGCTTCTCCCAACATCTGGCTCAATTCACCATGGCAGAGACAGACAGACAGTCTCTCTCTCTCTCCCTGTCTGTCTGTCTGTTTGTCTGGCTGGCTGTCTGTCTGTCTGTCTGTCTGTCTGTCTGTCTGTCTGTCTGTCTCTGGGATGCAGGATCTGATACCAGATCATTCCAGTTGCTGCTGATCTGTTGGAATGGTGATCAACCTGACGCTATGTGTGTGTGTGTGTGTGTGTGTGTGTGTGTGTGTGTGTGTGTATGTGTGTGTATGTGTGTGTGTATAGACAGTGGTACAAGTTGTTCTGTTGAGTGGTGAAGAAAATAGGTGAAGATGGTGAACATGAAGTTGAAGAATAAACAGAAAATGATGCTGAAGAGGAAGTGTACCAAAAGAGCAGCTGTCTCGGTTGTTGGGAATTCCTGCAGCTGATGTTGATCAAACAATCACTTTCTGCAAGTTGGAGTCACCAAGGGAACAAGAACTTCACCTCAACCTCAAACACATCCTGCATTATCAGATGTGCATCCTCCACATGTTACTAATGCTCATTGCATACTATGGGATTTATTTATTTAAATGTGTGTATAAATACCTAAACTGTTTTTTTTAATAGAGTAATAATAATAAATGAAGCAATTGTAAGATTATAAATCAGCATAGTCAGAATCTTCTGTATTTTGACTGTAACTGTCATCTACTCTGATTCCTCCACCTCATCAGAATCATGAGGGCTGTGTAAACCTCTCTTAATACTAGTTATTCTAGTAAAACAGGTCACTCTAGCAAATTTACTGCAGTAATTATTCTTTAAATCATTGTAAAATGTGAAAAAATGTCAAAAAATGGCTCAAAGGTAACTGTGTTATTTATAAGCCAAAGACCTCTTCCGTCCTGAGTAGCAGCTGTACGTTTCGAATGCTGCCGTCACAACACAGAGGAAGGAAAATGGAGGTTTTACTCCAAGACAAAAGCTGTTTCCCTTCCTGAAGGAGCAGCATTTGGACTGGAGCGATGTCAACACATCAGTTGAGATGGCTTTTGAGGAAGGTGAAGCTGCCGCTGGCGAGCAGGTCAGGCTGTAGCTGCTGAGGTCGTCCTGAGGGCTGTGGCGAGGCTCTGTCCTCAGGTCTGTCCATACGCGCTCCTGTTCAGGTGCCAGTGCTGCAGGCCTCTTCATGTCAGGGACCGCTGCAGCATGAGCCGGATCACTGAAAAGAAGCTCAACCTCCGTCCTGATAAGGTCCAGATCTGAGGCTGCAGACTCGTCACCTCTTTAAGAGGACGACTCAGCAAGGAGATGATCAGTTAGGGTTGGTTAGTTAGGGTTGGGTTAGGTTAGTTAGGGTTAAGGTTAGTTTAGTTAGGGTTGGTTAGTTAGGGTTAAGGTTAAGTTAGTAAGGGATGGGTTAGTGATGGTTAAGTTAGATAGGGTCAGGTTATTTAGGGTTAACCCTAACTGTGGTTATTCATTCTTATTTTGGTCTGATTATGTTCTTCACACAGGGCTTGGATAACTTCTTTTTGTTGTTTTTTTCATAAGAATTAATTGTGTATTTTCCTTTCTCTAATATTATTCATTTATTCACTTTAGTGATTAAATGAAGAATGGGGCAGCTATTTTGCCATTTTTCTTCTTTGTAAGTGCACATTTCAGACTCACTCCAGTCCCTTCACTCACAGAATTGTTAGAAAAATACAAAAGGATAAAAGATTACATGTAAAATGATTAACAGATGGGAACAGGCTGGGGAGAAGGAAGAAAATATGATTTTCTACAAATGATTGCAGTCTTTCTCTCCTTTGGTGTGAAAAGTAGATACAACACTTTGTTCAATTTGTTCTATTGCCAAAGAAATGCAGCTTGCTGGAAATTCAAATTCATTAAAATCTAATTAATATGTATCATTATGTAAATGAGACTGCAGTTAATTAGTTCTTAGAAGAAGTCTCCCTTAATTAGTTCACTTAAAATGGTATCATCATTTATTTTTTTTTCTTTGAAGAAGTTAAATCTCTAAAAAGTTCTCAGAATTTGGTAGTTGTAGTTGGAAATGAAACGTTCATTCATTTTAAGAATACACTTTGTATATTGGTAAAACCGATTCTGTCATTAGTACATGATTTCACTTCTGTGTATGTGAGTGTGTGTGTGTGTGTGTGTGAGGGGGGGGGGGGGGCACCAGCCTGGATTGTTAACTAGTGACCTGTTGGGATGTAGCAGAGTCGACAGAACTGTTAGGAGAAACTGGGGACAAAGTTGCTCTAGCTCTAGTCTCAGGAGGACCTACATTAGGATGGGACAACCATGGGACAACGACGAGAATATAAATATGGACGATGATGTTTAGATTGTGGGATCTGCTTGGCTCCTCTTGGCTTGATGGGTGAGTGCACGGCTGGATGTGAGTGCACAGGGAGACAGCAGTATGGCGGGGGGGGGGGTTCATTCTGATGTGCAAATATGACACAAGCACTAATGCACAAAAAGATATTGTTATGTATGCACTGAAGACAAATGTGAATGCTCAAGACATCTCAGGATAGAATAACTGCCCCAAGCTGAGAATGCAGCGATGAAGATCTAAATCAAGGGATGAAGGCCTGAAGCTGCTGGTCTCAAACCTCCTTTGTGGGGAATTTGCCTACAGGTATGTGTGTGTGTGTGTGTGTGTGTGTGTGTGTGTGTGTGTGTGTGTGTGTGTGTGTGTTTGTATGAATGGATTTAAACATTTTACAAATGCATCTTTGTGACACTCACAGTTTACTCTGAGACAAATGAGGAGAAGGCTCCTCTCGATGTGGAGAAGTGGTTCTACTCTGAGCTCCTCCCGGATGTCCGAGCTGCTCACCCTCCTCACCCTCTCTCTAAGGCTGAGCCCAGCCACCCTGTGGAGGAAACTCACTTCAGCTTCCATTCATGATCTCGTTCTTTTGGTCATCACCCAAAGTTGATGGCCATAGGTTGAGGATTGGAACGTAGATTGAGAGCTTTGCCTTTTGATTCAGCTCCTTCTTCTCCACGACAGATCAGTTAAGCCCCTACATCCATTTCGACGACCTCACCAACAGAGTGCAGTACGTGAGGCTCCGTGACTGTGAGTCCGACGTAGTAGTCTGCAGCACGGGGGCACCGCGGGGTACTGTTCTCTCTCCCTTCCTCTTCACTCTATACACATCGGACTTCAGCCACAAATTGGACAGCTGCCACCTCCAGAAGTTCTCGGATGATACAGCCATCGTTGGACGTGTGTCTGAGGGGAACGAACTGGAGTACAGGGAGGTCATCACCAACTTCGTCGCCTGGTGTGAACTGAACCATCTGCACATCAACGCCAGCAAGACAAAGGAGGTGGTGATCGACTTCAGGAGGAAGGCCTCTCACCTTGCTCCCGTGAACATCCAGGGTTTGGACATTGAGATTGTGGAGGAGTACAAATACCTGGGTGTTCACCTCAACAATAAACTGGACTGGACTCATAACACCGACGTCCTGTACAAGAAGGGCCAAACTCATCTTCATCTGCTGAGGAGACTAAGGTCCTTTGGAGTGTGCAGGACACTGCTTAGGACTTTTTATGACTCTGTGGTGGCATCGGTGATCCTCTATGTTGTGGTCTGCTGGAGCTGTGGAAGCTCAGGACAGGAATAGACTCAACAAACTGGTCAGAAGGGCTGGCTCACTCCTGGACTGTTCTCTGGACTCCATTGAGCAGGTGGGTGAGAGGAGGATGTTAGCCAAGCTGACATCTATCCTGGACACCCCCTCTCACCCCCTACACAAGACTGTGGGGGGCCTTAAGCAACTCCTTCAGCAGAAGACTGTTACACCCACGGTGTAAAAAGGAACGGTACCGCAGGTCATTCATTCCAACTGCTCTCCTAATGTATCATATTTTTCCTGCACCATATAATTCCTACATCTTGAATGCCTTATTTACACATTTGCACATCTCTAAATTGTCTTATTTGCAATTATCTCCAATTGCACCTTCATTTTTTATATTGCCTCTATATCCATTTTTTTACATTCCCTCTGTATATTCCTCCTGTATATAAGTTAATTTTCTGTATATAATGCATAATGTACATAGTAATGTACACAGCATAATGCACATAGCATGCTGTACATAATAGTAGAGTCTTTTTATTTTATTTCTCTTTCTTTTAGTACTTTTTTGCACTGTACTAAAAGAGTGGGGCTACCACTGTAACGCGTGAATTTTCCTCGATGTGGGATGAATAAAGTCTATCTTATCATATCTTATCTTATCTAATTTTTTTTATTTGCACATTGGAGTCTGGTGGAACGCAATTTCAATATCTGTGCTAACATTCTGTTACATAGACTGTTGACAAATAAAAGACTTTGAACTTTGAACTTGAACATCACTGATGACGATCACCTGCTCCTTAGGTCCAGAGACTGCATGGGCCTTATCAAGGGACCATCCACCCCATATTCCTGTAGCCCTACAACATCCAGAGCCTTAAGATAACCCAGGCAGATCTCATCCACTCCCCGACCTCTCCCGCCAGGCAGTTGATTCACTATCTCAGCGACTTCTGCTCCAGTGATTGGATGGTCCACTTCCAGGTGCTCTGGCTCTTTTTCCCCTTGGAAATACATGTTGGTAGGATTGAGGAGCTCCTGAAAGCATTCCTTCCACCACCGGATAATTGCCCCAGGTGACATCAGCCGCTCCTGGCCTAACCCTACAATGGTGTGGACAAGTTGCCGTCTTCCACCCCTGAGGTGCTGGAAGTTCACCAGAACCTTCTCAGAGCCAACCAATAGTCTTCCTCCATAGCCTCACCAAACTCCTCCCACGCCCAAGTTTTTGTCCTAGCGACCGTCTCGGCCTCAGCCCACTTAGCCATCCTGTACCAGCCAGCTGCTTCCAGAGACCCACAGACCAGCCATGACCTGTAGGCCTCCTTCTTCAGCCTGACGGCTCCCCTCACCTCTGGTGTCCACCATCAGGTACGGGGGTTACCACCATGACCAGCACCAGTGACCTTGCAGCCACAACTCACAACAGCCACCTCGACAATAGCGGAGCGGAACACGGCCCATTCAGACTCAGTGTCCCCCACTGCCCCGGGACGCAGTCAAAGCTCTGTTGGAGGTGGGAGTTGAAGACCAGTCTGATGGGTTCCTCCACCAAGCATTCCTAACAGACCCTCAGTGTATGTTTGGACCTCCCAGGTCCACGTGGTGACCCCCTCCCACCTGATCCAACTCACCACCAGGTAGTGATCAGTTGACAGCTCTGCTCCTCTCTTCACCTGAGTGACCAAAACATATGGCCTCAGATCAGCTGACATGACTATGAAGTCGATCATGGACCTACGGCCCAGGCTGTCATGGTGCCAAGAGCACTGATGAACAACCTGATGCTCAAACATGGTGTTAGTTGTGACCAGACTGTGACTAGCACAGAAGTCCAATAACTGAACACCACTCTGGTTCAGGCCGTTCCTCCCAATCACGCCCCTCCAGGTCACGCTGTCATTACCTATGTGAGCATTGAAGTCTCCCAGCAGGACGGAGGAGTCCTCAGTTGGGACACTGTCCAGTGTCTGTCCTAGGTCCTCCAAAAAGGGCGGGTACTCTGAACTGCTATTCACTGTGTATGCACAGACAACAGGCAGGACCCATTCACTGACCTGAAGCTGCAGGGAAGCAACCCTTTCGCTTGACCGAGAGAACCCAACATCAAACTAGAGAGTCTTGGGGCAAGCAACAGGCCCCCCCCAGCTCTCTGTCTCTCTCCCTGAGCAACTCGAGTGTAGAAGATTGTCCAACCTCCCTCCAGGACTTGGGTTACTGAGCTGTGGAGGTGAGGCCGACTATATCAAGATGGTAGAGCTAACGGTCTTGTGAACCATTCTTTGTGTGACCCCTCACCAACTGGACCAGTCTGTCCAATCTGTCTTGGGAGACCCTACCAGGGGCGCACTGCCCCAGACAGCATGGCTCCTAGGTCATTACAGTACACACACTCCTCCACAATAAGGTGACGGTTCATGGAGGAGAGAACTGATACTATCATGAAGTAAAGGATTAAATACTAGCAATCAGTGTTTTTCATATGTTTAGTACAGAAAAATATGAATGTGATTTTCACAGAAAGATATTACCACAGCTTCGTTAGGGAAGACTGATGCAGAAATCAGTGAAAGTAGCAATGAAATGAGTCAAAGAAGCAACAGAAAAGAGCAGCTGAGAGGAACTCCACTGAAGTGTCCACTGTGTTTGCTCTAAGAGGAATGTAAGTGTCCTCCTGACAGGAACAGCCCAGAGCCCGAAGGTGGAGCAGTGGGAGCGGGGTCATCAGCTGCAGGGCAGCGTGTGTTGAGAGAGGGTGTTTACGACCTCGGTGTAAATCAGGGTGATGCAGACGGAAGGAAGCCCCGCAGCATCAGTGACGGTGATCAACGCAGCCAGTGTGACGCGTGGCCTTCCCAGCAGCCGGCCTGTTTACATCTGGAAAACTGTCAGTTCAGCACACAGCGCTTGATCAGCCTCTCCTGTACGGCAGCTGGACAGATGTGAGCAGAGGTGACACGCTGCCCAGAAGAGGCACACAGAGACAGCGAGGAAGAGGAGGAGAACAAGTCTTCCCAGGCAGGGTGTTGTCGTGGCAGCCCCCCCGGCCCAGAGCCAGAGCGCAGAAGAGAACGAGGAGAGGCAGCAGTTAATTGTAAAGGGAGGTGTAGATGCTCGGCGGCGCGCCACTGCTGGATGCCTCCTGACAGTTTAATGGATGTGAAGTCCAGAGTCGGCGGCCTGTTTAGTTGTGCCCTGGAACATTAGTGGTGGGACAGGCAGGCGCAGATGATGCTCCCTGATGCCCTGTCATGTTGAGCTTTGAACTTAACTCTATTATTCACTGTGAGGAAAACACTTACAAATGATGGAGACAGTGTTTGTTGTCTGAGGGCAAAAAGAGCTTTTCATTTATTATTAATATAAATGTAATATACAAATATTAAAGCTTGGTTTGCGTTCAGAACTGGAAGTGTGTCACATACCATTGTTGAATGTGTGTCTGTGAAGGTCCTCAGTCATCCAGGTCATGGTTGGTCTGGTGATTGAATCACAACACCTGGACTGGTTCAGATTCACCAAGACGTTTTCCCTCATCCGAGAGGCTTCTTCAGTTCTACCAGACTGTTGGGAGTTCCAGATACTTGTGTCCTCCAGGAGCTGTTCCCACTTCTGGAGTGTCAGACACCCCCCTCATTATTCAGGTCGTAGAAACCAACCTGGACACAAAGGGGTTCATTATCCCGGCGTGAAAGGCCTCTTCTGCTCCTTTGGATGTTTTTCAGGACTGCCTTGTAGACAGGTGAGAGGTGATGTCTCAGACCCCCACCTCTGTCCAGTGATGGTCTTGATAGACTTGATAGCTCAGTGGTTACACCACTGGCTTTGGTGCAGTCATATGCTACGGCAACATCGAGATTGATAGTGATTACCATCACTGAAACAATCAGCTGATGTATGCAGCAGCAACAGTAATCCTGCAGATGCTTGGCTATAAGATGAAGATATGGCTATAAGATGAATAGCCATAAGGAGCAAATGGCCCCATCTGGAGGCCAACTCCAAACCAATTGCGCAGGTGAACATCAGATGTGGCATATATCAAGGAGATGCCCTGTCCCCCCTGCTGTTCTGCATAGGCCTAAACCCCCTCAGCCAGATCATCACCAAGAGTGGCTATGGGTACCAGGTCCTAAGTCAGCCACCTCTTCTACATGGAGGCAGCCAGGAGGTCAGCCACAGCTAAATACCTACAGAGGGTAAGGCAGGTCCTGAAAAGTCAGCTGAATGGTAAGCATAAGATCCTACACCTACGCCCTGCCAGTAATCAGATACCCTGCTGGCATAATACTCTGGCCACTGGAAGAGATACAAGCCACTGACATCAAGACAAGGAAGCTCCTCACAATGCACGGAGGGTTCCACCCTAATTCCAGTGGTATAGAGTACTGCACTGTCGTATGTTGCGTTGTGCGTTTGCAGCCTGGGAGAGCCGTCGCTGATGATGGAACAACGCTTCTTTTCCGTGCACGCCATTCGTCTGCTCGGTCCTTGTCTGAAGACCTGAAAGAACCTGAAATGTGAAAGATGAATTAACAAACCAACTTGAAGTGTCAGTCTGAAGAATCATTTCTCTGCTCAACAATAACGTCCTCCCTTTCTGCTTTGCTGCCTGTCTCCTTCCGCCCACTTGCCCCCAATCATCTGTCACTCCTGCTATTTTTCACATATCTTGGAGCAGCGCTGCATCCTCCCTGAGCACGACTGAAGCAAACCTTTGTGCACGTGAATGAGCCAGCATCAGTGAGCGTGCGTTAGCCGTCTGCTGGAGGATCGTGTCCGCCGGGTCGCCCGTGTCTCACCTCTCCAACATGGCAGAGCTGCTCTGTAAGGATCAGATCAGTGTCTGCTGCTGCGCTCTTCACTTTTTGCTTGTTGATTATTAAGTTATTGATTTTTCCATCACTCTGACAGATTGATTGGGGCACAAATCCACTCTGCTTGATTTAACCGCTCAGAAGTGACACAAAGGAGAAACACACAAACTTGCTGCAGCTTTTCAGATCTGATTATTTAGAATGTTTCTGATTTTAACATAGATTGATTATTGATTGTCATTGATCATTTCTTATGCCCCTGCTAACCCCTCACATGAGATTTTTTTCTCATGCTGTTTCAAAAGATCACATCATTTGTTACTATTATTTCTTTTCTTGTTATTTTTAAACTGTTTTCATTTGAAACAGCCAATGAAAGGCTATAGATACCACAAAGTCGTCCCTCTCTCACCCTAATAACACCTGAAAATGAACAATGTCTTCAGAGATGTCTTCAAGGACACTGAGTGTAAAATGAAACGACACTTTTCTGATATTCTGTAACTTCTGCTGTGCTGAAACTGTCACTGAGACAGTCTCTCTTTTCATTAAGCAGATTTTTTTTCATTGTTATATTAATAAAAGATTTAACTTAACAAACTTTAATGAAAAATAAGCGTGAGACATATGTTTTAGAAGCCTAAAGTCCAAACACTTCCCTCTTATATTCAAATTTAAATTCACTAAAATAAAATCAGTGAAGTACAGCAGCACTCAGCATTCCACCAGCAGCTTTCTCTCCTCACTGTCCAAAATGACACAGTCGCCTTAATTTGATTGAATAGAATGATTGGCATATTCTATTTGTTATCGTGTAACTGACTGTTTCTTTCTTATTTGCTTACAGATTAGCCAATCAGAATACAGAAGAGAAATTCCCCTGTGATGGTGGATGCAATGGTGATGTCACACTATCAGACTGAATATCCAAGTGTTTCCTGTTTGAGTGGAAGAGGCAAAGGCAATCCAGGGAAGGGCACAATTTCAGGATAAAAGGGAAAGTGTTTCAATCTGGGGCTTTTCTGTTCCCCTGATGGTTAAATATGATCGCTATAAGGAGTCAGAGTAGTCGGGACATATTTAACCAGACTTTAGAAACAGCATTTCAATAGGGCCACTAAAAACTCCCAGTATAGTTCAGGACAACAATCAGGCTTTGGTCTATTTAAATATAAGAGCCAGTGCTGTCATCGCCCCTCATTTACCACAAAACTGCAGCCACAGTGGACCCATTGATTTGGCAACAATACACATTCTATTTATTTCTTTTTTTGTTGTCCATGATGAATTCTCTGCTGAAGCAAATGGAGGCATGCATCTTTATTCTTCTTTTAAAATTATACAGTAAATCTGGAGGAGTGTAGGCTTTTAGGCTTTTTAGACTTTAATGTGACAACTGTGCTTCTTCTGTATGGTTTGTTGTTTTATCAGAATACAGCAACAATGTGTGTTTGACGTTAATCTGTCACAGCTCCAACTGCAGCTTTGAGTGGAGCTGCTGAGACTGGTGCTGTCCATACTGTTGAGGTTTCTCTGATCTAACACACACCTCTGCTTCTAAAATGTCATTTTGTCCTCCTCTGGCATGAAGACACACACTCACACGCACATACAAGCATACACACACACTCTCCCACACACACACACACACACACACACACACACACAAACACACTCTCTCACACAAACACACACAAACACACACACAAACATCTACACACTTGCTCTTACACACACACTCACACAAACATCCATATACACACACACACAAATATACACACAAACACACAAACGTCCATATACACACACACAAATATACACACAAACACACAAACACACACACAAACAACACACACACAAACACAACTGTGTATTCTCTGGGTTTGTCTTTTCTTGTCTGGCACCATATTTTGGGGGTTTATGTTACACTGGTCCTTCTCTGCATCCATTCACCTATCATGGTTTCGCTGTTTCACAGATTTTTTTTTTGTGTATTTATTTTTTTCAAACATACAGTATGAACGTGTTCTAGTCATGTTCAATCTAGCTGTGACTGTGAAGTGCTGTATGTTTTCTACCCAAAACCAAGTATTAAGCTTTTAAGTTTTAACCAAGTTTTTTATGGCTTAAGAAAACCCAGAATGTGGATGAAACAAACTGCAGGAGAAAAGGCACCTGCGGTCGCACCCAAAAGGTAGAGGAATAAGGTTGAACTTTGAGAGTGTTTAAATAGGAGAGAACTGTAAGAAAATGTTAAAGCCTGTGGGAAAAGTGTATAAAAGTGTGTGGTTAGGGGGTTTTACCGCCTTAAAACCTGTAAAATAATTGTAAAAAATAAGGCTGTTTACTTCACAGATTTCGTCTATCGCGGGTTATTTCCGGAACTTTCCCCCGTGATAAACGAGGGACCACTGTGTTGTACCAACACTAACCGTCACTCCTCCTGCTGACTCTTAAGTCTCAGACCACGTTAGTTCATATCTACAGTAAATCCATCACAGTCTATCAGTCAACAACTTAAAGAAACAAGTTCAAGATCTTTCTTCATGTCCCAGCCGACTTGTCGGCTTTGCCGTTACAAAGTCAGAAAACAATTTGGCTACATCTATGAAAGTAAAAACTCTATATATACTGTATATGACAGTATTTACATACATATGCATGTAAATGGAACACGGTGTACGGTGTTGTAGGTGGAAGGAGCGTTAAGCCTTAGAGAGCTGCAGATGGCTGGTCTGTGCCAAGCTCCTGATTCAGAGTGGAACCTTCTGCTGAACACACAACTGTTGGCTACCTCATGACACCAGTGTCTTCAAGTATGCTGATGATACAACAGTCCTGTGAGCTTGTACAGGAGGGAGCTATCATACCAGGGGGTGTGGTGTCAGGACAGCAGTCTATTGCCCGAAACCTTAATCCTGACCTGGGGGGTCTAAAGTGGAGGAAAAAAAGACCTCAAAATGCTAGGGGTGTTTTTGGGGATGGATTTTAAAAAAGTAACTGGGAGGATGTGAAGGTTGCCTCCATGGAAGTAGTTGCTCATCTGTCATTTAGGGGAAGAGTCAACTTGGTTGCCTTGACTCTGGCAAAAGTCTCTGGTGGGGTCTCCCAAGGCAGATTGGTCCTAGGTGAAGGGTCAGACAAAGAATGGTTCAAAAAGACCCTCATGCAAGTTACACCAAGGAAGCCGTCTACCCGGCCTAGAGGGTTACCGGGGCCCCACCCTGGAGGTGGGCCTAGGCCTGGGGCTCAACTGCGAATACCTAGTGGCCGGGCCTATACCCATGGGGCCCCTCTAGGATGGACACTGGACAGTGCCCCAACTGGGGACTCCATTGTTCTGATAGATCAGCTCTCATGTGGGTGATGACAGCGTGACCTGTGCATGATTGGGAGGAAGGGCTTGCCCAATCTGAACCCACTCCACCATCATTGAGGTGGCTGTTGTGAGTTGCGGCTGCAAGGTCACTGGTGCTGGTCATGGTGGTAACCCCTGTATCTGATGGTGGACGCCAGAAGTGAGGGGAGCCAGAAGTGGACACCAGAAGTGAGGGGAGTTCACATGCATTTTGTGGACTTGGAGTAGGCCTACCACCGGGTCCCCAGGGGCATCCTGTGGAGGGTAGCCGGTTGTAAGTTGGACCTCGATGAGGGTTGGACTCCACCAGGGCTGCCATTTGTCACTGGTTGTGTTCATAACCTTTATGCTCAGAATCCAAGTCAGAGTCCAGGGTCCTCACCAAGAAAAGGTAGAGTGCCTCCTCCGGGTCGGGGAGGAGGTCCTGCCTCAGGTGGGGGAGTTTAAGTGCATTGGGATTTTTTTTTTATGAGTGAGGGCAGGATGGAGCGGGAGATGAACAGGTGCATCGGAGCGGCGTCATCAGTGATGTGGATGCCTAACCGATCTGTTGTGGTGAAGAAGGAGCTGATATTACTCTTCAAATCAAATCAATCTTTATTTATATAGTGTCTCTTACAATCAAAAAATGTTTCCTTCCAGGACCCTCCTGCTGATGGACAGATGGGTAGAGGAGAGGAGAGGGAGGACAGGTAGAGGATAGAACAGGTAGGAGAGGAGAGGAGAGGAAAGCAGAGGAGAGGAGAGGAGAGGAGAGGAAAGGAGAGGAGAGGAGAGGAGAGGAGAGGAAAGGAGAGGAAAGGAGAGGAGAGGAGAGGAGAGGAGAGGAAAGGAGAGGAGAGGAGAGGAGAGGAGAGGAAAGGAAAGGAGAGGAAGGCAGAGGAGAGGAGAGGAGAGGAAAGGAAAGGAGAGGAGAGGAGAGGAAAGGAGAGGAGAGGAAAGGAAAGGAGAGGAGAGGAGAGGAAAGGAGAGGAGAGGAGAGGAAAGGAGAGGAAAGGAGAGCAGAGGAGAGGAGAGGAGAGGAAAGGAGAGCAGAGGAGAGGAAAGGAGAGGAGAGGAGAGCAGAGGAGAGGAGAGGAGAGGAAAGGAAAGGAGAGGAGAGGAGAGGAGAGGAAAGGAGAGCAGAGGAGAGGAAAGGAGAGGAGAGGAGAGCAGAGGAGAGGAGAGGAGAGGAAAGGAAAGGAGAGGAGAGGAGAGGAGAGGAAAGGAAAGGAGAGGAGAGGAGAGGAGAGGAGAGGAGAGGAAAGGAGAGCAGAGGAGAGGAAAGGAGAGGAGAGGAGAGCAGAGCAGAGGAGAGGAGAGGAGAGGAAAGGAAAGGAGAGGAGAGGAGAGGAGAGGAGAGGAGAGGAAAGGAAAGGAGAGGAGAGGAGAGCAGAGGAGAGGAAAGGAGAGGAGAGCAGAGGAGAGGAAAGGAGAGGAGAGCAGAGGAGAGGAAAGGAGAGGAGAGCAGAGCAGAGCAGAGGAGAGGAGAGGAGAGGAGAGGAGAGGAGAGGAGAGGAGAGCAGAGTAGAGGAGAGGAGAGGAGAGCAGAGGAGAGGAGAGGAGAGGAGAGCAGAGCAGAGGAGAGGAGAGGAGAGGAGAGGAGAGGAGAGGAAACCATGACCAGTGTGGTGACAGAGGCCTGTCAGGTGATCATGTTTCTGGACCCTCAGCCTCGGCCTATAGCAGCATAACTAGTATCTTAACCTAGTGATCCTATAGCAGCATAACTAGTATCTTAACCTAGTGATCCTATAGCAGCATAACTAGTATCTTAACCTAGTGATCCTATAGCAGCATAACTAGTATCTTAACCTAGTGATTAGAGACCCCCTAAGTATGATCATTAGTCTGTCTATGATAGTAACTGAACTACAAGGTCAGTAACAATAAGCTTTATCAAAGAGGTAGGTTTTAAGCCTAATTTTAAACTACTGTTGGCATCTACTGTTTGATTGTCTGTCTGTCTGACTGTCTGCTTGTCTGACTGTCTGTCTGTCTGTTTGTCTGTTTGTCTGTCTGTCTGACTGTCTGTCTGTCTGTCTGTCTGTCTGTCTGTCTGACTGTCTGTCTGTCTGTCTGTCTGTCTCTGTCTGTCTGACTGACTGTCTGTCTGTCTGACTGTCTGTTTGTCTGACTGTCTGTTTGTCTGTTTGTCTGATTGTCTGTCTGTCTGTCTGTCTGTCTGTCTGTCTGTCTGTCTGACTGTCTGTCTGTCTGTCTGTCTGTCTGTCTTTCTGTGTCAGGACGCAGACGAGAACCCAAGTGCGACACAATCATCAGTTCAAACATTGCTTTATCAACAGGGTTGCACAGAGAGAACCAAGAAGACCCATGGAGAAGCAGGATTCGGGTGAGCCTGGGTGAGGATGAAGGGACAGAAGACAGCGTGGTCCACCAGGGTTCAGGCAGGGTGTCATGGTCAGGAAGGGAAGGCAGTCAGCTTTACTGGGAGTCAGGCAGGATCAGGAAGTCGTGGGCAAGCTGGGTCAGAACCAGGCAGGTAGATCTCAGGAACCAAGAACAGACAGGTTTACCAGAGAACAGACGGAGCAGGTGGGTCAGGAACAGGTGGGTCAGGGACAGGTGGGTCAGGGACAGTGGGTCAAGAACAGGTGGGTCAGGGACAGGTGGGTCAGGGACAGGTGGGTCAGGGACAGTGGGTCAGGAACAGGTGGGTCAGGGACAGTGGGTCAGGGACAGGTGGGTCAGGGACAGGTGGGTCAGGGACAGTGGGTCAGGGACAGGTGGGTCAGGGACAGTGGGTCAGGGACAGTGGGTCAAGAACAGGTGGGTCAGGGACAGTGGGTCAGGAACAGGTGGGTCAGGGACAGGTGGGTCAGGGACAGGTGGGTCAGGGACAGTGGGTCAGGGACAGGTGGGTCAGGGACAGTGGGTCAGGGACAGTGGGTCAAGAACAGGTGGGTCAGGGACAGTGGGTCAGGAACAGGTGGGTCAGGAACAGGTGGGTCAGGAACAGTGGGTCAGGGACAGGTGGGTCAGGGACAGTGGGTCAGGGACAGGTGGGTCAGGGACAGTGGGTCAGGGACAGGTGGGTCAGGGACAGGTGGGTCAGGGACAGGTGGGTCAGGGACAGTGGGTCAGGGACAGGTGGGTCAGGGACAGGTGGGTCAGGGACAGGTGGGTCAGAACATGAAACTGTCTTCTGACCTCAGTGTCTGCATTTGTTCTGCCACTATACTTTATAATAGGTAAATAAATAGAATTGTACCGAGCACTGAACCTTGTGGAACTCCATGATAGACTTGAATAGGAGTGGAGGACTCGCTACTAACATATACAAACTGGGAACATTCTGATAGGCAAGATCTATACCAGTTTAAAGCTGATCCTTTAATGGCCAGTAATGTTGACAGGTCCAACAGGACAAGAACACCAGTCCTTTACCTGATGCTGTAAGGTCAGTAGTGACGTTCACCAGTGCTGTTTCAGTACAACTAGAAGCTCTAAATCCTGACTGGAGGTCCTCAAAAAGACTATTGGTTTGGATGCACATAGTTGGCTGGCGGGCAGCACGGTGGTGTGGTGGTTAGCACTGTCGCCCGGGGTTCGAATCCCGGTTGGGATTGAGGCTGGGGACTTTCTGTGTGGAGTCTCCATGTTCTCCCTCAGCCTGTGTGGGTTCTCTCCGGGTACTCTGGCTTCCTCCCACAGTCCAAAGATGTGCATGATTGAGGATCAGGGCAATTGAAAACTCTAAATTGTCCATAGGTGTGAGTGAGACATTGAGTGGTCTATATGTGTTAGCCCTGCAACCAGTCCAGGGGGTACCCTGCCTCTGTCCATTGTACTGAGATAGGCTCCAGTCCCCCCACGACCCAAATACTTTCTCCAGGACCTGATACAAAAAGTGAAGGTTGGACTTAGTGAACACTAGTTACAGCTACCTTAAAGGACTACGCACACACACTATTGCAACGGCTGGGTGAAAAGATGATGTAACTTGTTTTCATGGCATTAATTGGGTCAAAGCTTCCTTCTCTGCCTTGATGAGTAAATTAATCTGACATGAAAACTCCCCAACCCTCCCCAACCCATCATGTCAGAAGACCGTTTAGGGACCGTGAGAGTCTTGGTGTGACCTGTAAATGGTAGCTGAAGGGGGGTAAAGGTTGTCAGTTCAGACCTCTAACATTGAGACTGAATCTGAAAACAAGACTGGAGACAATTATGCTGGAAGCCCAGAGGCAATATTTGTCACTCTCACCAGTAAAAGATTACTTACTACTCTGTAATACAAGGGTTGGTTTAATAATATATGGCAAAATGGTAAATAAAAGATGTGAACATAAAAAAAGTTTCAAATTAGATCCACATGTACACAGTGACAAGGAGCATTTCTATATTACTGATGAAATGCTGTAGTAATCTAGTTATCGTATATAAGGCATCTTGGGGTAGGATGTGTTCATTGAGTTATTTCATAAAGGGGACAAAAGCAAAACTCACTTTTTGCTCTTTAGTCCATATATTTGTGTACTGTATTTTCTGGACCATAAGGCGCACCGGGTTATAAGGCGCATTCAGCGAACCAAAACAGTCAGAAAACTCACTTTATTTTGGGGTCTATATACCATATTTTCCGCACCATTTCATAGGGCAGTCTCAATTACGTGGTCTATTTCTGTAATTAACCAACATATTATAAGACGCATGCTAAAACATACAGTAACAAAATGACAATGGAAGCAAAAGAGTGAGTTTCATCAATTTAATTAAGCAAAATATTCATAAGCGTGTCACATTACCAGGGCCATTTCAGGGGAGGTGATTAGCAGCACACCTCTGCTGTTACCTGACATGCCTAGCATCGGTGTTGCACCAATCAACCGGGTGGAGCTTTTACTGTAGTACGCTTAGCAAAGGCGCACAGCTGATTGTGGTCTACACAAGTCCACACACCGTGCACCGTATTAAAGGAAGCACCGTCGATTTTGACAAAATTTCAGCGTCTTAAGTGTGCCTTATGCTGCGGAAAATACGGTATCTGGAGTCCATCTAAACCCATACATATCAAGTTTGAAAACTGATTCAATGTGTCTCACAATGTTTTGTAACAGCTGTTTTTGGATCCACCCACGTGAGGCCGTCCTCATGTTATTAACGTGGAACTCCCCAACCGTAGATCACCATGTTGGGTATGATGTCACCACAGTCAGGCTACACGTTTATCCTTCAGATATACATCCATACTTCCACACACATCCATACTCTCCCCTCAAATGTAGACAGACATCTATATGTTTCTGTTCTGTTCCTTCAAAATAGACGCACACATACTTTGTTCTTTCCTTGGTTATTTTTATAGATATTTTCTTTTCAAAGTAATTATTTCAATGTTCACTGTTGACTGTGTCGTATTGATGTCCTTCCTAAAGTTCTCCCAGTATCCAGGAGAAACCCAACCACTGCAGGTCTACCAGGTACACAAAACTCTACAGATCATGCAGACCGATTTCAAACCTTTAGTGATGTAACAATCCTCGGCTTCTCCGCTGAGCACCTAGACTAGCCTGAAAAATCCTAGTAAAGAATCTTAGTTTAGGAGAGATTTAGGAAGTTTCAGGGAGACTTAAACTGGATTAAGAAATGTGTCATTGTGAAAATAACTTGTTTCATGTGATAATGAATCTTCAAAACACTCCTCATTCAGATACTGATGATGATATAGATTAGACGATGTTTAATCCCACATTAGGAGGCTGTGAGAGCTCCATGCAGGACTGACTTCTGCTGATGGACGAGGACACACGAGTCCTGTAGCCAGCCATGAGGGTGGGAGAGCTCAACTCCCTGACGAGGCTGATCTCTGTACAACCGAGTGGCAGCTTCTTGTTGACTGACTGTCATTTCATGTATTGAGATGACCTCTCCTTCCTTTAAGGTCCTCTTCCCTCCTCTTTCACCTTAAGATCCAACAATTATCAATTATATTATATTAATTCATTATCTTACAATGGAAAATTCTGAGAAACACCCTAATGTTTGTGGAATTCTACATTTTTTTTCATAGAATAACATCACTAAGAGACGTTATTCTACTTTTATGCCAAAATATATCACCACATGAAATTGGGGATTAATTAAACCAAAATGCTTCAGTGCAGTGCTGGGTATCTGCTTCCATGCAACCACAGCTGTCTGTGCAAGGATCCACCATGGAGAAGATGGGAGGGGCAACGAGTGTGTGTGGATGGAGCTGCACAGTGCCCCCGCAGCCTCAAAGTGCAAATCACAACAACATGAGCATAAACACAACAACATTCACAAAAATACATTAATAAAAATATGCTAACCAAAAACACAATGTTAACATAAACACATTAACAACTAGAAAGCACTCGGGGAGCGCAGACCTCCGCCAACTTTATATAAATTGCAATAAAATCCGTCTTCTGGATCAGATCCGGATCAGCCTTTGGAATATGATAGAGGATCCCATTGTCCATCCTTAAGTCAAATTTCATGGGGTCAATAATTAACCGAGATATTGAGAAACAACATTTTTGGCCCCATTTACCACAATGTTAACGAAAGTTTCAAAGTGACCCAGAATCCAGGATTTCTTGCAGATCACTCTCAAAATGAAAATTTCTTCCTTTTCGCATTTTCAACAAATCCTGAAGATTTTATCAAAATCGGTCCATAACTTTTTGAGTTATGTGGCTAACAGACAGACAGACAGACAGACAGACAGACAGACAGACAGACAGACAGACAGATGCTGGCACAAACATAACCTCCTTGGTGGAGGTAATAATCACACCATTAAAAAACACATGAACAGAAAAATGACATGAACAAAATATGCAACGACATTAGAACACGCAAAATGAAAAAAACATAATGTTAAAAAAGATGACAATAACAAAGAAACGCAACGATATCAGAAAAAAACACATTAACAAAACCATATTGACATTAACAAAAGAAACAATTATATTAACAGAAAACACAACATTAAAAAAAACACATCAACAGAAAACACAACATTAAAAACACATCAACAGAAAACACAACAACATAAAAAAACACATCAACAGAAAACACAACATTAAAAACACATCAACAGAAAACACAACAACATAAAAAACACATCAACAGAAAACACAACATTAAAAACACATCAACAGAAAACACAACAACATAAAAAAACACATCAACAGAAAACACAACAACATTAAATACACATCAACAGAAAACACAACAACATTAAACACACATCAACAGAAAACACAACAACATTAAAAACACATCAACAGAAAACACAACAACATTAAAAACACATCAACAGAAAATACAACAACATTAAAAACACATCAACAGAAAACACAACAACATTAAACACACATCAACAGAAAACACAACAACATTAAAAACACATCAACAGAAAACACAACAACATTAAAAAAACACATCAACAGAAAACACAACAACATTAAAAAAACACATCAACAGAAAACACAACAACATTAAATACACATCAACAGAAAACACAACAACATTAAAAAAAACACAACAGAAAACACAACAACATTAAAAACACATCAACAGAAAACACAACATAAAAAAACACATCAACAGAAAACACAACATTAAAAACACATCAACAGAAAACACAACATTAAAAAAAACATCAACAGAAAACACAACATTAAAAAAAACATCAACAGAAAACACAACATAAAAAAACAAATCAACAGAAAACACAACATTAAACACACATCAAAAGAAAACACAACATTAAAAAAAACATCAACAGAAAACACAACCACATTAAAAACACATCAACAGAAAACACAACAACATTAAAAACACATCAACAGAAAACACAACAACATTAAAAAAAACACATCAACAGAAAACACAACATTAAAAAAAACACATCAACAGAAAACACAACATTAAAAAAAACACATCAACAGAAAACACAACAACATTAAAAAAACACATCAACAGAAAACACAACATTAAAAACACATCAACAGAAAACACAACATTAAATACACATCAACAGAAAACAGAACAACATTAAAAACACATCAACAGAAAACACAACAACATGAAAAAAACATATCAACAGAAAACACAACATTAAAAACACATCAACAGAAAACACAACAACATTAAACACACATCAACAGAAAATACAACAACATTAAACACACATCAACAGAAAACACAACATTAAACACACATCAACAGAAAACACAACAACATTAAAAACACATCAACAGAAAACACAACATTAAAAAAACACATCAACAGAAAACACAACAACATTAAATACACATCAACAGAAAACACAACATTAAAAAAAACACAACAGAAAACACAACATTAAAAACACATCAACAGAAAACACAACATAAAAAAACATCAAAAGAAAACACAACATTAAAAACACATCAACAGAAAACACAACATTAAAAACACATCAACAGAAAACACAACAATATTAAACACACATCAACAAAAAACACAACGACATTAAAAAAAAACACATCAACAGAAAACACAACAACATTAAAAACACATCAACAGAAAACAACAACATTAAAAACACATCAACAGAAAACACAACAATATTAAACACACATCAACAAAAAACACGACATTAAAAAAAACACATCAACAGAAAACACAACATTAAAAACACATCAACAGAAAACACAACAACATTAAAAACACATCAACAGAAAACACAACAACATTAAAAACACATCAACAGAAAACACAACAACATTAAACACACATCAACAGAAAACACAATGACATTAAACACACATCAACAGAAAACACAACAATATTAAACACACATCAACAAAAAACACGACATTAAAAAAAACACATCAACAGAAAACACAACAACATTAAAAACACATCAACAGAAAACACAACATTAAACACACATCAACAGAAAACACAACAATATTAAACACACATCAACAAAAAACACAACGACATTAAAAAAAACACATCAACAGAAAACACAACAACATTAAAAACACATCAACAGAAAACACAACAACATTAAACACACATCAACAGAAAACACAATGACATTAAACACACATCAACAAAAAACACAACGACATTAAAAAAAACACATCAACAGAAAACACAACAACATTAAAAACACATCAACAGAAAACACAACAACATTAAACACACATCAACAGAAAACACAATGACATTAAACACACATCAACAGAAAACACAACAACATTAAAAACACATCAACAGAAAACACAACAACATTAAAAACACATCAACAGAAAACACAACAATATTAAACACACATCAACAGAAAACACAACAACATTAAAAAAACACATCAACAGAAAACACAACAACATTAAAAAAAACACATCAACAGAAAACACAACAACATTAAAAACACATCAACAGAAAACACAACAACATTAAACACACATCAACAGAAAACACAACATTAAACACACATCAACAGAAAACACAATGACATTAAACACACATCAACAGAAAACACAACAACATTAAACACACATCAACAGAAAACACAACAACATTAAACACACATCAACAGAAAACACAACAACATTAAACACACATCAACAGAAAACACAATGACATTAAAAACACATCAACAGAAAACACAACAACATTAAACACACATCAACAGAAAATACAACATTAAACACACATCAACAGAAAACACAACAACATTAAAAACACATCAACAGAAAACACAACATTAAAAACACATCAACAGAAAATACAACAACATTAAACACACATCAACAGAAAACACAACAACATTAAACACACATCAACAGAAAACACAACAACATTAAACACACATCAACAGAAAACACAACAACATTAAACACACATCAACAGAAAACACAACAACATTAAACACACATCAACAGAAAACACAACAACATTAAACACACATCAACAGAAAACACAACAACATTAAACACACATCAACAGAAAACACAACAACATTAAACACACATCAACAGAAAACACAACAACATTAAACACACATCAACAGAAAACACAACAACATTAAACACACATCAACAGAAAACACAATGACATTGACACAGGAAAACACAAGATTAACAAGAACCTGACCTGTCCTGACCTTTCCTGTCCTGACCTTTCCTGTCCTGTCCTGTTGACATCCTGTCCTGTCCCATCCTGTCCTGTCCCATCCTGTCCCATCCTGTCCTGTGGATGTCCTGTCCTGTCCTGTCCTGTTGACATCCTGTCCTGTGGATGTCCTGTCCTGTGGATGTCCTGTCCTGTAGATGTCCTGTCCTGTGGATGTCCTGTCCTGTGGATGTCCTGTCCTGTGGATGTCCTGTTGACGTCCTGTCCTGTAGATGTCCTGTCCTGTGGATGTCCTGTCCTGTCCTGTAGATGTCCTGTCCTGTGGATGTCCTGTCCTGTGGATGTCCTGTTGACGTCCTGTCCTGTGGATGTCCTGTCCTGTAGATGTCCTGTCCTGTCCTGTGGATGTCCTGTCCTGTAGATGTCCTGTCCTGTCCTGTAGATGTCCTGTCCTGTCCTGTAGATGTCCTGTCCTGTCCTGTGGATGTCCTGTCCTGTGGATGTCCTGCCCTGTAGATGTCCTGTCCTGTGGATGTCCTGTCCTGTCCTGTGGATGTCCTGTCCTGTCCTGTGGATGTCCTGTCCTGTAGATGTCCTTTCCTGTGGATGTCCTGTCCTGTCCTGTGGATGTCCTGCCCTGTAGATGTCCTGTCCTGTGGATGGCCTGTCCTGTGGATGTCCTGTTGATGTCCTGTCCTGTGGATGTCCTGTCCTGTAGATGTCCTGTCCTGTCCTGTGGATGTCCTGTCCTGTGGATGTCCTGTCCTGTCCTGTGGATGTCCTGTCCTGCCCTGTAGATGTCCTGTCCTGTAGATGTCCTGTCCTGTGGATGTCCTGTCCTGTCCTGTGGATGTCCTGTCCTGTAGATGTCCTGTCCTGTGGATGTCCTGTCCTGTCCTGTGGATGTCCTGCCCTGTAGATGTCCTGTCCTGTGGATGTCCTGTCCTGTCCTGTGGATGTCCTGTCCTGTGGATGTCCTGTCCTGTAGATGTCCTGTCCTGTAGATGTCCTGTCCTGTCCTGTGGATGTCCTGTCCTGTGGATGTCCTGTCCTGTAGATGTCCTGTCCTGTCCTGTAGATGTCCTGTCCTGTCCTGTGGATGTCCTGTCCTGTGGATGTCCTGCCCTGTAGATGTCCTGTCCTGTGGATGTCCTGTCCTGTCCTGTGGATGTCCTGTCCTGTCCTGTGGATGTCCTGTCCTGTAGATGTCCTGTCCTGTGGATGTCCTGTCCTGTAGATGTCCTGTCCTGTGGATGTCCTGTCCTGTCCTGTGGATGTCCTGTCCTGTAGATGTCCTGTCCTGTGGATGTCCTGTCCTGTGGATGTCCTGTCCTGTCCCATCCTGTCCTGTTGACGTCCTGCCCTGTGGATGTCCTGTCCTGTGGATGTCCTGTCCTGTGGATGTCCTGTCCTGTCCTGTGGATGTCCTGTCCTGTCCTGTCCTGTGGATGTCCTGTCCTGTAGATGTCCTGTCCTGTGGATGTCCTGTCCTGTCCCGTCCTGTCCTGTTGACGTCCTGTCCTGTGGATGTCCTGTCCTGTGGATGTCCTGTCCTGTCCCGTCCTGTCCTGTTGACGTCCTGTCCTGTTGACGTCCTGTCCTGTGGATGTCCTGTCCCATCCTGTCCTGTTGACGTCCTGCCCTGTGGATGTCCTGTCCTGTGGATGTCCTGTCCCATCCTGTCCTGTTGACGTCCTGTCCTGTGGATGTCCTGTCCTGTCCCGTCCTGTCCTGTTGACGTCCTGCCCTGTGGATGTCCTGTCCTGTGGATGTCCTGTCCTGTGGATGTCCTGTCCTGTGGATGTCCTGTCCTGTCCCGTCCTGTCCTGTTGACGTCCTGTCCTGTGGATGTCCTGTCCTGTGGATGTCCTGTCCCATCCTGTCCTGTTGACGTCCTGTCCTGTGGATGTCCTGTCCCGTCCTGTCCCGCTCTGCCCTGTCCTGTAGATGTCCTGTCCCGTCCTGTCCCGCTCCGCCCTGTCCTGTCCGAGGGCCTCTGAGGCCTGAAGCTTGTGCAGCCCTTACTCTGAACATCTCTGAAGGTCTATGATGCTAGCTTGGGTTCCATATTTCTCTCATTTCCGGTGTGTGGATGTTCTACTCAAGAAGTTCAGTTCAACAGTTTACATTTTCATTAGACATTATTTTTGTGAATTGAAAGTTTGAGATATATTTTATCTAAGTAGAGAATGTCCATGAGTACTTTTAACCCTTTGTGCACGTGGTCATGGTCTAATCCATATAAACCTTAGGTTGGCAT
>CAJVRN010000039.1:522500-525000 GCA_911728415.1 Lagocephalus sceleratus
GAATAAGACAGATGTCAAATGTAGAATATGAGAGGAAGCAGTCCGTGCTTGTAACGTGTGTGTGCATTAACCCTGAGCTGGAATAAGGGCTCAGGCCTTGACCCAGCCCAGTGGGATGTGTGAGATAGGTCTGGGTCCCTGGAACTCACTGCCTTTGTATGCACATCTAAAGTGATATACAAAGAAATATATCTTCTTTGTCCTGTTGTTGTTGTTGTTGTTACAGTCTGGACACTACAGGCGATGCTGCCATGTAAACGCTGATGGTGTTTCAGCCACTGCATCTGCAGCATTCTGGTTCCAGTCCAGTCTTTTCCATTCTGAGACCCATTTTTGGGATAAAGTTGCTTATGCATCTTGTAGATTTTGTACTTAGATTGGCCCGACTCCCAGTCAACGTTGTCTTTCTCTGTTTTGTGTGTAACGCTGTAACCTTCTTCCTGCAGGCTGGATTGTTGTAACGGTGTGTTTCCGTCAGTAAAACATCTGCTGGTCCAGAATGCTGCAGCATCTCAGCCCCACTGAGGAAGGACCCATCACAGCGGTGCGTAAACAGCTTCAGCATCAACATGTCACCCCTGGTCTGTGGACTGAACCACGGTGAGCCTGAGGACATGTCAGAAGGACAGGCACATGGTGAAACATGCAGATGGCTCCAGGCCTCAGGAGGACGTTTCCTCAGGGTTCAGAGTCAGAAACACCTGAGGACTGCTGTCTCAGTCCATTCCTTTAAATCAGACCTTAAAACATTACTATCCTCTCAGGCTTTTGAATAGATTATGTATTCTCCTATTTTTGATATTTTAATAAATAAGAAGGTTTTATAATGTATTTCCTATCTGGTTTTTATACTCTATCGTTAAAGCACTTTGAGTTCCCTTGTGTCTGAATACTGCTGGAGAAATAAAGTTGCCTGGACTAAAATGTTAAAAAGTATTTAGAGCTTTTGCCAAAGGGAGGGATCCTAACTGAGCTGCTACCGACCGATCAAACGTTACGCACATGCCGATAACTCTCTAGATGCTCTGAGGTACTTTGTAGCTTTACTCTTTGTGATAATGTCTGTTTTCAGTCCTCATGATGAAGCGGTTGATGATGACCAGGGTGTATCTGGAAGCCCAACCGCACTCACACATGTAAGTGGGGGGCGTGGCTTTGGCCAGGAGGGAGGAGTTAGTGAGGCGAGCCGTTTTAACACCGCTGTTGTGAGGACGTGTTGTGACAAATGTCCCTTTGCTGAAACTTGAGGCTGAAGAAAATCCTGAGGACTGAAATGGGGAGATTTGTGCTCTGTGTGAAAGAGCTTCTGATGAGGCGATTACAGTTTCTATTTCCTCCTCAGCTGAAAGGACAACAGTCACTCTACTGTCGTACCTCACTCTTGGGTGAACCATGCATATTCATGGGATCCACAAGCGGGGGGGGGCGTGCTTGTCAGAGTGTGTCACATTTCCAGACCAGCGGATATTTTTGATTAAAGTCTCTTATCCGTTTTATCATGCATATCCCCTCTGATTAAAGTGATTGGAGTCTGACACCACAACGTCACATCACAGGAGCTGAGAAACATCACCCTCTCACCTTCTCTCCCCCTCTCCCTCCCTCACTCATCCACTCCCTCTCTCCCTTCCCTCCCTCTCTCCCTTCCTACCCTTGCTTCTCTCTTACGTTATAAAAGTTCCTTTTCTTTGGTGGAATTCTATTTTTCTTTCTTCTTATTGATGGTTTTCTTTTATCTTGACTGGTTTCTGCTGGTCTTTCTTCACCAGGTCTTTATGTTCTGATGAACTGCTGAATAAACAGCATCACACACGTTTGTGTGTGTGTGTGTGTTACACTAGTTCAGTGATATTAGTCATTTCACACACTTGTTGACGTGTTAATCTGCAACACTGAAAAATCCTTAACACCCTTCACTTTGTTTTTTCTGTTTAGTTAAAGTGATTTCTTTGTTTTCGTTCTAACTTGTCTGAAATAAGTCGGCGTTTACTCATTGCCATATGCAGATACACACAAACACACAGTAATACACACACAGTAACACACACCACACACACTTGTGCAGCAGCTGGTCCAGACACAGACGAGACCATCCAGGTGGAAATAGTAATTAATGACATTAGACTATCGCAGTTTGGTGCTGGAGAGCGACTGGATGAATTTCAAATGTGTAAATCCATAGAGCTGACCCAGGCCCCCCCCGGCGGTGCTGGGGGGGGCTTATGGGCCACATGGTCAGCAGATCAGCGGCGATAGCCCCGCAGCAGCCCACCTTACGTCCTGGCTGCTTTAATCCAGGCTTGCTTAGGTTTAGGCGCTGATGGAAGCAGGAGAGGCCAGAATCTGTTGTGGCGCACTGCATCAGGACCACCAGTCATCTGAGATCTGACAGCAAAGGTGGAGAAAAGGGGAGAAAATAAGATGGAAAAAACCCTGGGAACATGGAGGGAGCAGAGGATCTCAGGGCTAAGTATTAGTTGTCATCACATGATCAAATAGT
>CAJVRN010000039.1:530000-572500 GCA_911728415.1 Lagocephalus sceleratus
AGCCTCTATCCAGTCAGACGAGCTCCTCTTCCTTTTCCTCTTCTTCCTCCTCCTCCCCTCTTCCTCTCTCCTTCTTCCCTCCTCCTCTCCTCCTGCTCCTCCTCCTCCTGTTCCTGTTAAAGTAAAACTGTGGCCGCAAAGAACAAAGAAGAAGAAAGATGAGAGGTGAAGCTTCTCAGAGAAGTCTTCAGATAAGGATGGATGACAGTGGTCCAGCTGGAGGAACCAAAGCTGCCTAACCTTCATGTTCAGACCTCAACCCTTCATGTGGGTCCTGGCAAAGATTCATCAACCATATTTCAATTCAATTCAATTTTATATGGCACCAATAACAATACAAACTACTAAGACCCAGCCTGAAACCTCCAGAGCAGCCAGAAGGGGGCGGTAGCGAGGAGAAACTGTTTAACAGGAAGAAACCTTGAGCAGAACCCAGCTCATATGGAGAGACCATCAAGACCAGCTGGGTAGAAAGAGAGAAGAGAGAAGAAGAGAGGGAGAGGCTGATAAATGTAGTAAAATCTAAAATGAATACAGTAAACCTCTACCATACACACATTAGTAATGAAGGTAAAAACTATACAGGATATAAGTGATCTTATGTAGCAGATTGAGAATACGGTTGGAGCCTTGTTCATCCAGACAGAGTTGATGAAGACTGGACAGGCTGGTGAGACACGGACAGCAGATGTAGTTTGTGGAGCTCCACAGGTCAGATATACAGCACTGCAGGACTCCAGGACAGAGACGCTCAGAAGAGGATGGAGGGGGGGTGAGAGCTTGGTGAAAGAAAAGAGAAAGTGGAGGACATGTCCTCAGTGAATTGTCCCCCAGCAGCCTGGTCCTATAGCAGCATGACTAAGGGTTGGTTAGTCCAGCCCTAACTATCAGCTCTGGTAAAGTCTTCAGCCTGACCTTAAAGGTCCAGAGGGTGTCTGCCTCTAGAACCAGACTGGGAGCTGCTTCAGGAGAAGAGGAGCCTGGTACATAAAAGCTCTACCTCCTGTTCTACTACTAGACACTCTAGGAACTACAAGTAATCCTGCACTTTTAGAACATAGTGATCTGTTGGGATAGTATGGCACTAGGAGGTCTGTCAGATATGATGGAGCTAGGCCTTTCAGGGCTTTGAGATGAGGAGGAGGATTTTAAACTCAATTCTAGATTTTATGAGGAGCCAATGAAGAGAAGCCTGAACTGGAGTAATATGATCTCTCTTACTAATTCCTGTCAGAGCTCTTTCTGCAGCATTTTGAATCAATTGAAGACTTTTTAAAGAACTATTTGGACAACCAACAACAGTGAGTTGCAGTATTCCAGCCTGGAGGACACAACTAGTTTTTCAGCATCAATCTGAGTCAGGATGTTCCTCAATTCCCTTATTTCCACTTATATTTCCATATTCCCTGTTTTGCCTTGTATGATTTCAAAATTATTTCGTTTAAAATCTGAAAGTTATAGTTAACCATCTACAAGTTTGATGAATTCAGTAGAAATGTCCTAAATTGTTCATAAATAGAGTCAGACCAGCCAAAGAGGGGCTCATTGTGTTGAAGAATGCTGCTGCAGCTTTGAGTGGAGATCACCTGCTCCTGACCTTGGCCCTCCACCCGGGCTGGGCTGGACGAGGATGGGCTTCAGGTCAATCCCCATGTCGGTCCCAAGGTGTACTGGAGGGCGGCCGTTCAGCTTCAGGGCACTGCTGAGGTGCCCTTGAGCAATGTACCGAACCCCCTCAGAAGGTCCACACCAGGTCCTGGTCCTGCCTCCATCTGAAGCTGGAGAGGCCAGCAGCCTCCACACGGGGGGAGTGGACAAGGACAAGGATCATCCTGGAAGAGTTTAGTCGATTGTCCGAGACTCCACCAGCTCAACCTGCAGGGACACGAGCGGGGGGGGTAGCCATGAAGATGGAACCAGCAGGGAGACGATCACAACGGAAGAAGATGCTTTCATTTGGGTTGTGTGGCTGCTGCTTCAGCCTGATCACTGACCCTGCCTCTCACTTTAAAACGAGAAAGGAAGCAAAGAATAAAGGGGTGAGGAGGACGAGAGGGTTGGGAGAGGGTGACAGCTGCTCAGGCCTCTGACGCCCCGAAACGGCTTCAGGACTGGGGGGCGGGGGGGCAGGGGGGCGTCAGTGACACAGGAAGCACGGGAAGGAGTTAATCCATTATGCATCAAATTAGAAGGATTCATAATTTATCACGACACCGAGCCCGAAATCTACACCCAACCGAGCGTCACCCCCACAAAAGCAGGAACATCACAGGGGGCGGAGCACCGCGTCACAGCCCCCCCAGCAGCCAATGGGCAGCATTAACATGCAAATGTATTCACGAAATTAAAGAGCTGAATTACACAGGCCAACGAGGGGCTACACGTGGATTGAGGATGATGAATAATTAGCGTGAACTTCCTGCTGCATCCCTGTTCCTCACCAACAAAGGCTCCTCCAGCTGGACGCGCACGTTCCGCAGCTCTCATTAATCTTGCAGAGAAAACAAGTCCCCGGTGGCCGGCAGTAATGAAGAGAGCGTGCCCTGAATGTGTGTGAGGACGGGAGCCACAGGGGGCCGACCGAGCCCCCAGCAGCCCCCCCCCGCCACTGTCCCCCGCCTCACCCAAGAGGGTCAGGACGCCTTCCGCTAACTATCAAAGGGACTTATTTATGCTGGAAACACAACCAGAAGTTCAGAGTTATGAGGCCCCGGGCTGGGGGGGACACCATGGAAATGCCACGTTCGTCTCCTCTGAAACAGACAGAAGGACGTCAGAGCGTCGGCATGTCCTCTACAGGGGACATGGACTCAGAGGACATCAGGACCAGACAACAGGGAGCTCCAGCACTGAGGGACAGAGCAGGAACCAGAGGGGGGGGGGCAGGAAGGGAGGAGAGGAGGGGGGAGAGAGGACGAGGGAGGGGAGAGAGAGGGGAGGGGGGAGGAGAGGAGAGAGGAGGAGAGAGCGGGAAGGGAGGAGAGAGGGGGAGGAGGAGAGGAGGGAGGAGAGGAGAGAGCGGAAAGGGAGGAGGGAGGGAGGAGAGGAGGGGAGGAGGAGAGGAGAGTAGAGAGAGAGGGGAGGGGAGAAGGAGAGAGGGAGGAGAGGAGAGAGCAGGAAGGGAGGAGGGAGGGAGAGGAGTAGAGAGGGGGAGGGGAGAAGGAGAGAGGGAGGAGGGGAGATGGAGAGAGGGAGGAGAGGAGGAGGAGAGGAGAGAGGAGGAGAGGAGGGAGAGAGGGAGGAGGGAGGAGGGAGGGAGGAGAGGAGTGTGTGTTTGTGTGTGTGTGTGTGTTCAGTGCTGGTCAGAGCCAATCAGAACTGTTGCTCTGTCTCATTGTCCATGTTGTCCTGATGTCCTCCTTGACCTGAAGCCATGTGGACATTGAGGACATCGGTGGTCTGACAGACTGTGGTGATGAACAACCTCGATTCAAACAGAGGAAAAGGGAACATAGGAGGTGAGCTGAGGCAGGAAGAGTACACAGGTGACCTGTGACCCCCGTGACCCCTGTGACCTTGAAGGAGCCCCAGTAATAATCATATTGATAGTACTGGTGACAGTGACCATAAGGCTCATCTACAAAGTCAATAGAAACAGTAAGAGTAGCACTAATGCAGCAGCAGTAATGAGATTCCAAAAACAGATGACTGGTAGATGAGGAAGCTTAAGACTCCTCCTGTCTGAGTTTAGTGAACTACAAGCTTCCTGACCTGGAGGTCTTCACCTTAAGACTCCTCCTGTCTGAGTTTAGTGAACTACAAGCTTCCTGACCTGGAGGTCTTCACCTTAAGACTCCTCCTGTCTGAGTTTAGTGAACTACAAGCTTCCTGACCCTGAGGTCTTCACCTTAGGACTCCTCCTGTCTGAGTTTAGTGAACTACAAGCTTCCTGACCTGGAGGTCTTCACCTTAAGACTCCTCCTGTCTGAGTTTAGTGAACTACAAGCTTCCTGACCTGGAGGTCTTCACCTTAAGACTCCTCCTGTCTGAGTTTAGTGAACTACAAGCTTCCTGACCCTGAGGTCTTCACAGAGCTCCAGACCTGGACCAGTCTGACCCCCCCCCCGCCCCCTGCCTCTTGGGTGTTGTGTTCAGGTTACATAAATACTGAACTATACCAAACTAAAGCAGGTGTGACCCTGAACTGTGAAGAGACCAAACAGGAGCAGGACAGGATGTGGAGCTGTTTAGTTCTGATACAACAAAAGTTCCTCTGATAGTTAAATATGACTCTTTACAGTAGATGTTATCATCTCTTGTTACTTTTAACTTCACAAACTTCTGTGTTAACACCCTCAATAATATCCTGTTTTAGGTCATTTGAGGTTCTGCTGTCGCTTCTCCTCACCCCCAGATGTCCAGACCACTTCCTGGTCCTCTCACAGCTGCTCCTCTCATTCCAGTTCAGGATGTCTTCATGCTTCCAGATGTTCTATCAACACTCCAACATGTGTCTGTTGAGTGTGTGGCCTTAGTCAGGTTGGTTCCACCTGTACTGGCTGACAGAGACCAGTTTGAGCTGGAGGTGAGAGAGAACAGCAGGGGCAGGTCGCACAGCCCACGAGGTCAGGAGGCCCCAGGCAGGACCTCAGGGACAAACGGTGGGCAGGTTTACCAGGAAGCAGGTGAAGAAGGCTGGACAAGAACAGGCTGGCAGCAGGTGTGTGTGTGTGTGAGGGGGTTCTGGAGAGCAGAGCTTCGTAGAGCAGAGCCCGTCCACCCTTGGGTGTCCCCAACACCACACCTGTGGAGGCCCAAGGAATCTGCTGAGCACCAAAACACGAGAGCAGGACGAGACCGAGACCACTGTTATTATTATTATAGAATACCAGTGGTTACTGGATCAACCTGTGAATGAGTGTGTGTCTGTGTGTGAGTGTGAGTGTGAGAGAGTGTGTGTGTGTGTGTGTGCTGTTCCTCAGCCATCTTCTGGGCCCAAGTGTCCAATTAACACACAGTTACCCAAAGCTGTGTTTGTGGACGAGGCCTCACCCCTGGGCTGTCCCTGGTTGAGGCCCCCGGGGGCTGGTGGGGGCTGTGTGTTCGCTGGGGGCCGCTCCAGCCCTCCACACTTTACACCTTTAAAAGTGAACATGGACAGACACGCCACAAGATGCTTCGGAATCCCTCAATCCTGACGACATAGCCAAAAAGATGACAACATTTAGCTCCTTATCACAACAGAACACAACAAACTGACCCCCCCACACACACTCTCAAACACACAAACACTCATAAACACACAAACACACACACACTCTCGCACACACACTTTCACATACACACACTCCTCCTCTCGCCTCCTCCTCCTCTCGCCTCCTCCTCCTCTCCCTCCCTTCTTTCTCCCCTTCTCCTCTCTCCTCCTCCTGTCCTATCTATCCCTTATGTAGAGGACCTCTTTCTCTCCTGTGCTAACCCTGTTTTGCTCCTCTCCTCCTCTCTGCTCTGATGAAGGAGCTCCTCAGGCTCTCCTGTGGTTCCTCACTTCTGACAGCCTCCACATGTGTGAGGCTCAGAGATAAACAGGAGCTTCCACAGAGGAGCTGTTCCAGCCCCACTCAGACCATCCTACTTTCTCCTGCGCCTCCATAGACAGGCGGTCATTAAAGGAGAATTGGGGCTTTTGCTCTGTGAAGCTGCTCTCCAGAGCCTCACTACAAGCTCATGCAGCTCCCAGGTTCACTTCCAAATGTTCTGCCCTGAAGGCGCCACAAACACACACTTGTGTCCGCTTGTACATGAATGTGCCACATTTAGGGGATTCACTTGATGAATCTTTTAACCTTAATATTTTTCCTCTTAATGAATGCATGGCCTGTGCTGGAAGTGCCTGATACTCATTAAATATTTATTCAAAAAACAGCATCTCAGAATTCCTCTGGGAATGCTGTCATTCCAAATATCATGACATTCAAAGTTGTGGCTTCAGAAATTAATTCTCAAATGTAAATGGAAGCAAATAAAGTGTAAAATTTGTGTTTAAATATTAACAGCTTGTGTTTCCAATCGTGTAGATTCATCAGATGGGTGGATCAATGTGAGCGACTGATCCCACAATGGAACCATCAGCAGTGCTGGAGCAGACAGGTCCACCTTCCAGCCTAAAGAAAGGCCACCGTGCCTTTAACTGCTTTATTGGTTGGGCTTACTTTAGCACAGATGTAGAACATCTGGAGTTCAAATCACACAAGTTTTGGGGGTTTTAGGTAGAACGGTTCAGGGGGAGGACCAGGAAACTGAACCAGCCCTCCTTAATGCAGCTCAGACCCCTGAAACATCCCCCTCTCTCTTCCTCTCTCCTCCTCCTTTCCTCTCTTCTTTCCTCCCCCTCTCTTCCTCTCCTCTCTTCCCTCTCCTCTCCTCCTCTCTCCTCCTCCCCCTCCCCTCTCCTCCTCCTGAGTTGCTCTCGTGTTGGTCAGGGGAGGTGTCCGCTAGAGGCTACTGGATCTCAGAGCTAACCCTAACCCTGGAGCTGGTGGGACAGTGGTTAGTACAGATGTAGAACATCTGCCATTCAAATCACACATCCAATATATTTTACGGAGATGAAAACGTGAAGCGTCAGCGGCTTTCAAAGAGGAGCTAAGCTGGATTTATCAGGAGAAAAGGTCCACTGGAGGGGGAGTATGGGTTGAAGACGTATGTACAGATGTGGTAGCAGCACATGTGCTCAGGCCAGGAGGACGTCTGGGACCTGGTGAGCGCTGAGGCGGAGGAGCAGCTGTGTGACGACGGGTCCAGCTGTGGCTGCCTCTGGGGCGGTCCTGAGGTGTGCACAGAGGTCGGAGCTCCAGAGCAGAAGAGCCTCTCACATGGGAATACCAGCTCTTCTGCTCTGGAGCAGCTCCGCAGGCACGCAGCTACTTAGGAGTTTAATTAAACATCCATTGTGATTTTAATGCAAATGAAATGATTTTGGCCCGCTGGTGTAGATGAAAGGGCGTCCGGATGGAATTAGTCACATCATCATCAGAGGAAACAGCTTCAAAAGAATCATTGTTGGTTCTTATCAGGACGAGCGTCAACAACTGGTTCCCCTCTCAGTCGTTCCTCATCAGCAGAGTAAATCCCTGACCTGTCCTCCTGTCCCCCTGTCCCCATCCTCCTGTCCCCCTCACAGGAAGTGTGACCTGCTTCCACCGAAGAGGCCTCGCTCACACTCTCAGCTTCAGTTCAACAGGCCTGATTCAGACCAGGGTCCAGCTGGAGGTGGAGGTGGAACTGCACCACTAGTCCTGTTCAAGGTTTCTCCTGGTTTGTCCTGCTGACAGGGAGTTCTTCACCTGTGGGTGGGACCTGCCTGCCAGGCTCTTCTACAGGTCTGAACTGTCCTCTAGCTGAGAGCTCTTAACCTTCGGGGGCTCAAGGTCGTGACATCAGCCCACATTTGTAAATACACAACCAGACTAAGAGTAAAGCCAATGCATGTGTGGGTTCTTATACAACCACCTGAGACCACGTCAGCAAAGCAGCAGCTCTCAGGTTTCACTCTTATTTCCTCAGCTGAATCACTCTCTGAGGGTTTGGTGCAGTGGCGGCGTCCTCAGGTGGACGCCGGCCCCACCAGGCAGCCCCACCAAGCTGACAATTTTAACAAACAAAGGAGACGTGCTGAGCAGGGGGGTGTTATTGAGTGAGGACGGCTGCTGAGAGGATCCGTCCTGGAGCAGCCCCCCCCCCCTGTCACCACTACGGCTCCGCCCAACACAGACGGTGGAAGCGGGGGCCGTGGTGAGTGAAGAGCTGCTGCCACTTACCCTCAATTCACCCAGCCCGACCATCAGCCGCCATTACGGAGCCCCGCCCCCTACGGCTGCAGGCCGGGGTCCCCAGACCACAGGACAGTAGCGCCGATCAGACGTCCTTCAGCCCCCTTTAGCTCCACTTAAATGAGACCACAACCTGGTGACAAATAAACGTGTTTATTGAGATGCGCCCACGTCCACCTCCTCACGTGGACCATCAGGTTAAAGGAGTGATTTCAGGATGGTTGGGACCGCCAATTCTAACTGAAGTTGATATTTTATATCTAATTTCTTACAGTTGTCAACAAAAACTCTTAAATAGTATCAGCATCGCCAAGCCTGTAAAAGCAAAGCCTGGAGCTGGAGCTGGAGCTGGAGCAGACTAGGAGCTCTTCTTGGCCCTGCCTCTGGGGCGCTTGGCCAGCCCCGGAGACGTCTGCGTGCTGCTCTCCACCAGCCTGGTGGAGCCCTTTCCTGCTCTGGACACCTTCCTTGGGCTTTTTCGGACTCCGTTTGCTTCTGGTGAGAAAAACAGTAGCATCATCAGTCCTTACGTTTCTGTGGTCCACAAGATCTGAACAAGCTGACAAACAGCTGAAAACATGTGAGAGCACAACCTCTGACTTTCTTCTGAACGGGAGCATCTGCAGGTTTACCGTCATCTTCAGCCTCAGCTTGCTTTCTTTTGGTGGCCTTCTGCACAGAGGAAGAGCGAGAGCGTTGAAGAAGGCGCAGGGGTCACGTGAGGGAACAGCAACTCTGATCATCACTGCATGGGGGGTGGGGGCTTAAAGGCCTGGCACCAGCCACGTCTTACCAACACAGGAGGCCAAAGGAGATGGTGAGTTTGAGGGAAGGATGCTGAACAGGTACCTACACCAGCCATGTGGACTGGCTGGACTGGTCCACCTGCCAGTCCCCTTCACCGTTGGTCCTGTGGTCACCGGTGAGCTCTACTAGGCTCTTCAGCCCCACATGACCCACGCTTCATTTCATGTCTCATCAGCAATGTAATTGCACACACGGAAAGAAGTAGTTGACTGGCGCGTGTTTGGGTGTGTGTACCTTGACAGGAAGTGATGTGGGTCCACTGGGAGGAGTAAACCCCAGCTTGCCATCGTCCTTGGCCTGTATAGTCTTCTGTCCAGCCCTCAAGATGCTGCGCAGCCGCTCATATTGGGGCTTGTCATTGTATCCCAGGGAGCTAACCTCCTCTATGAACTGCTGGATCTCATCTAACAACAACAGGAGCACAGCAGCAGGTCAAACATGATAGCGTAGACACACCTCTGGGTGAGAGCTGCCCTTACCTGGCTTATCTTCAGGAGAGAAACACTTGGACATGAATTCAGGGACGTTTTTAAAATTCCTTCAAGGACAAAAATTCACAGTAAACCAGAATACGTTCATGTTTTATAAAACATGTCAACAGTGTGTTTAAACGCGGCCCAGGTCCTCGTCAATATGGGGCAGACACACAGAGCAGTCGGGCCTTGCTGAGCAGCTCAGTCACCTGGGTCAACATTTCCACATGACCTCATTTGAAGACCGTACGGAAGTCTCACCGGAAGAGGAGAGGACCACGAAGACATGAGAAGACAAGGCCCAGAGCCTGTTTCTACCTGACTTTGGAGTCTCTGACATAGACGGGATCCTGCAGCTTGTCCTCCCAGGGCAGGCGTCCACACAGCCACTGGACCATGCAGTAGCTCAGAATCTCCAGGTCACCTCGCCGACATGCAGCTGCAAGTATTTGATTTTTATGACTTCATCTGGAACAAACAGTGGCCTTTCCAGCAGCTCCTCAACCTCTGCTCCTTCTTCATGTGTGATCTTTGCATGTTCTCCTGCATGTGCCTCATTTAATTTGGGCTTCACACGTCACAAAGCAGTCAGCTGCCTCCAGAAGACACATACACTCTGCTTAAAGGGCAGGAAGAGAGCTTCCAGGTGAGGGCACACAGAAGAAGTTAAAAAAAAACTGAAGAGCGAGCAGCTCCAGATATCTCTGGAGGGCTAAAAAGACCATGAGACCTGGCGACAGAAAAAAGAGGTAGCAGATGAGCGCAGATGGAGCCAGCTAACCAGGTGAACCTGTTTCTATTAACAGCGTTGGCCCTACCCAGTTTTTATAGATCATGTACTCCTTTATTTTCCTCATCCTGCAGCAAGTTTTTATGTATTGAAAGATGAACCATTGATCTGAGTTAAAGGCAGCTTCAGCTCAGACAGGTAGAAATGAGCAACAGTGTCATGTACATGGAATAAAGCTGGTTGGTCTCAAACAGTCAGTCATGTCTGATTATAGAGGGTGGAGGGCACTGTCCTGCCTTATTCTGAACAACACTTGTGTGTCAGCCAGAAAAGGAAGTACCCTGATCATTCAATGAGGACTGAGAGTCTGTTTTTAGAAGAGACACAAGGTCAACGGTTCCTGGTGTTAAACTCTGGCTGACCTGTGAACAGGCCACAGCGTGTCTGTAGCTACCTGCTCCTCTGTGAGCGTCAATGCTGGTGAACTCGATGGTGCCATCATGACATCTCTTGGGGTCTTCCTTGTAGTCCTTCTGGACACCGTCAGGTGCGTATCTATAAGCCAACCCGTAATCCACCAAGTAAACCTGAAGACACAACACGCTGAACATGTTCAGCTTGATCCAGAACAGGAAAACACCCCTGAATGACCCCCACATCAAAACCTCCCAACGTGTTTACATGACACCGTTTTCTTCAGATGGGCATTTATTCCTGTTTTAAACCACATCTGTGCAGACAGAAAGAGAGGTTCTGATCCTGAACTCAGGGCTCTTTTAAAACCCATCAGAATGTGCTGAAATCAGGAAATCTGAGACAAACATGTCATAAAACTAGAAAAAGACCTGCATCATATCGGGGTGGTCTTCATTTCTGAACAGATAAGACTTATATAACATTACTAACGTCAAATTACTAAACTTTAAATACGTCCATCACTTGCTGCTCATCGTTAGACTAACCTGGTTCGTATCACTGTGACTCAGCATGAGGTTGGAGGCCTTAATGTCAGCGTGTACGTACTCGTGCTCGTGGATGTACTCCAAAATATCCAGCTACACAAGAAGAAAACAGTTACCACACTTCCTTTATGTACAATACTGTAAAAACTGAGATGTTTACCGAGAAAAGACATCCAAAATACAAAGCTAGGTCGATCTGTAGGTTATCAATGTTCGCAAAGAAACAGAATCACTCATGTCATGCAGTGAGTTCATCTGAGGGGCTGAAACTGTCCACTGGTGATTGCAGTGAGGATGAGAACCTGCTCTTGGGATCACTAACCAGCCGAAGACCGAGCTGCAGGACCAGTTTCCTGGAGAATCTCCTTCCACATTCTTCAAGCTTCTTCTGGAGGTCCGTGCCCAAACGGTCAATTACCATGAACCGATACCTGCCAGATGAGAGAGACCATCGTGGCTGAAAAGGAGGTGCTGCTGCATGTAGATCAATGAATTGTGTTACATCCCAACTGTGAAGCTTCAGGCCTGACACAGACACACACCGTGGATCCACCGTGGCCTGGTTGGCCGACTGCGGCTCACCTGTTTCCTCCTCTCTCGTGCAGCCCTGAGCCCCAGTACCTGGGAACGCCCAGGTGCTTCAGCTTGTGGGACTTCATCCAGGCGTGAACTGCAGGAAACAGGGAGGCCTTTCACAAACGCTCCAGGTTGGCTTTCAAAAGCAAATGGCTCAAAAGAACCATTTGAATTATTGTATTGATTATACTTAGTGATTATTTCCACATCTATATTTTTAGAGTTAAATGGTGACTCATTGAGCCAACCTGACATGAACACAGGAGGCAGTGCTGCTGTTATGAGAATACGAGTCGTTAGGGGCCCTGAGATACTCAGACAAATATTTACCAACTACAGAAAACTCTGACATTAATAAAATATGAGTTTTGCTTTCTTAGGAACACAGTATCCAATCATCAGGAGAGATTGACATTTGGATACCAATTATATAAAACAGTGACCCCCCCCATCCTGTCTGCTTAAATTAAGAAAGTCAAACTCCTTTTATTCGTTTGGCTCTTCACAGAGACTGTTTGTGTGTGTGTGTGTGTGTGTGTGTGTGTGTGTGTTGTGAGGTGGTGGTCCAGACTCAGTCACTTACTCAGCTCAGGCTTCGCAGCCCTCATGTAGAACTTCAGCTCAGAGAACAGGGGTCCGTTGTCGCTGGGCTCCTAAGGAACATTGGTGCACAGGTTTAACAGGAGCTTCCACTTAACCCACAAGCTGACATCCGAGCTGGGGTGGTCACGCAGCCACATTCACACGAAGGTATAAACGATCCATCTTTTGCAATTGTCCATCTAGCTGCGTCTACCCTAACCGCCGACGCCAAAGCTGACTGATGCAACGTTCAAGAAGGGAAAATGGAGATCTGCCTTCAGTTTGTGCACGCTGTTTGAACGATAGTGACGTTAGTTTCAGACAAAGTGGATCAGACTACTGATAATAATCCCATGATAACTAGGACAAGTAACCTGACGGTCTTAAAACGAACCTCTGGGACATTGACGGACCTCTAAAAAAGCTGAACCAGGTAATGTGCACCTGAACGCATCATTTAAAGAGAGAAGCACATTATTTACCTTCCAGGCAAGTTTTAAAACCTGGACTACGGCGTACATCTCCTTACCACTTTGATGACATAGCGAGTGTCGGCACCCACCGGACCTGGAGAGTCTTCATCGGCTGGAGGAGGAAGAGGAGGAGCAGCGTTAGAGAGGTGTTAACCTGAGGACTCAGCTGACCGTGACGGGACCCTGATACCCAGATAGATGAGGCCGAAGCCGCCCTGGCCGACGGGCCGACCCAGCTTCCAGGACCTCTTCTGGGTGTCTGTCAGGACCTCGCCGGGGGGGAACTCCTCTGCCAGCTTCCTCTTCGCCGGAGTTCTGGCCCGAGCGCCTGCCTTCACCTTGGGCATCTGGAAAGACACAAGCACATGGACGGACCCGATGAGGGCGAAGGCCTCAAACCTTTGTGTTTCCTGAATAAACCAGACAAGCCAGTTCGGACCGGCGCCAGCTACCACTGTCTGGCTCTACATATGAGCACATCTAAATCTGAACCTGGGGGAGGACTGGGGGCCCCGTGATGAGCCTCTGAGGAGGAGAGCGGAGCTAATGTGTCTGTGAAGGTCCTCAGTCCAGGTCATGGTGGTTGAATCACAACATCTGGACTGGTTCAGATTCACCAAGATGTTTCTCCTCATCCGAGAGGCTTCATCAGTTCTACCAGACTGTTGGGAGTTCCAGATACTTGTGTCCTCCAGGAGCTGTTCCCACTTCTGGAGTGTCAGACACCACCTGTCTTCTTTTTGAGAGAGGAGTAAAAGAAGACATCTATGTCCAACTGGAAAGACCATCACTGGACAGAGGTGGGGGTCTGAGACATCACCTCTCACCTGTCTACAAGGCAGTCCTGAAAAACATCCAAAGGAGCAGAAGAGGCCTTTCACGCCGGGATAATGAACCCCTTTGTGTCCAGGTTGGTTTCTACGACCTGAATAATGAGGGGGTGTCTGACACTCCAGAAGTGGGAACAGCTCCTGGAGGACACAAGTATCTGGAACTCCCAACAGTCTGGTAGAACTGAAGAAGCCTCTCGGATGAGGGAAAACGTCTTGGTGAATCTGAACCAGTCCAGGTGTTGTGATTCAACCACCAGACCGGAGCTAACGCTAACGCTAACGGCCCAGCGCCGGGAGCCGCCTAAACCACACAGGGGGACGGGGACACTCACCTGGGGACGGGGACACTCACCTGAGGACGGGGACACTCACCTGAGGACGGGGACACTCACCTGGGGACGGGGACACTCACCTGGTCAAAGTTTATTTGAAGACTGAAAATGTTCGACAACGAACAAACTTCCCGCAAAACAGGAACCGGAAGTGATGCAACGTCACGCTGCGCTCCTATTGGCTGAACCCGCAATGACGAAATATTTAACGAACGTCGAACGTCCCCCCAAAAAGATTTTTAAAACTCTCACACTCGAAATGGATGTTGTATGGATTATACATGTCAGAGTAAAGAAACGCAAAGGCACATGTTTACTAAGTTAACGTATCCTTTATGTCTCTCTTTGCTTTTCTCAAAAAATCACAGGTATTCATTGTGGACTGGTCCGTATAAATTATTACAGTCGTCGTAAAAACCTATTAATAATGTATTTATCTGTAAAATTCATGTTAAAAAGTGATGATCTTTCCACTTTCACAATAAACGTCTTTAATTGATTATTTTAGATAAGATATTCTCAAATAAACAATTAAAAATTAGCTTGTGTGAATTTCCCCTCAAGCAACTTGAATTAGAGTTTGTTCTATTTTACTGAAGCTTAAATTTAGATGACTAAATAAATCCATTTGAACGTTTTTATCTTGTTTCCATCGTAAAAGGGAATAGGCAGGTGGAATTAATTAAAAGAAGTTATCTTTATCTTCAAAGTGTCTGTTTTGCCTGATAAAGTTGGGCTGTCATTCAGTGATGATGGCTCACATCAGAGGTCAGGCTAAGATCTGACATCTGTTCAACTAAAAGTCTCTCACTATTTAAGAGTACTACAGGTACAGGTACATTAGTATTATCAACTTGACAATCTCACTTTTAAATAGATTTTAAAACCAAATGTAACCAGCAAAAGTTACCTTTATCAGTCTTTCAAATAATTGTAATAAAAATAATAATAAATAATATATTTTATATACATTATTAGACACATTATATACATTATATATATATATATATATATATATATATATATATATATATATATATATATATATAATTAATAAATTATTATTTATACTATCTAAGCAGTCCTCCATGAACCATCACCTTATTGTGGAGGAGGCGTTTGCGTACTCTAATGACCTAGGAATGCTGTCTGGGCCAGTTTGTCCCTTATAGGGTCTCCCAAGACAGATTGGTCCTAGCGGAAGGGTCACCTGGACAAATTCACAAGACCCAACATGAAAGAAGAAGAACAAGGGAAGCTGTATACTCGGCCTAGAGGGTTACCGGGGCCCACCCTGGAGCCAGGCCTGGGGCTGAGGCTCGTCAGCGGGCGCCTGGTGGCCGGGCCCAGTCCGAACTGGCTAAGTGAGCACCGCCACCCACAGGAGGAAAATAAAGGGTCCAGTGCAGTGCAAAATGGCCGGTCGGACCAAGGCGGGGGCCTTGGCAGTCCGATCCTCGGTTATAGAAGCTGGCTCTTGGAACAGGGAACATCACCTCTCTGGGGGGGAAAGATCTGGAGCTTGTGGGGGAGGTTGAGTGCTACCATCTTGATATAGTCGGCCTCACCTCCACACACAGCATCAGCTCAGTAACCCAAGTCCTGGAGGGGGGTTGAACACTCTTCTACACTGGAGTTGCTCAGGGAGAGAGACAGAGAGCTGGGGGGGGCCTGTTGCTTGCCCCAAGACTCTCTAGTTTGATGTTGGGGTTCTCTGTCAGGCAAACGGGTTTCATTCCCTGCAGCTTCAGGTCAGGGAACGGGTCCTGCCTGTTGTCTGTGCATACACAGTGAATAGCAGTTCAGAGTACCCGCCCTTTTTGGAGGACCTAGGACAGAAACTGGACAGTGTCCCAACTGAGGACTCCTCCGTCCTGCTGGGAGACTTCAATGCTCACATAGGTAATGACAGCATGACCTGGAGGGGCGTGATTGGGAGGAACGGCCTGAACCAGAGTGAAGAAGAAGAAGAACGCCTTTATTGTCATGACACAGAGTGACATGAGATTCAGATCTAGCTCATAGAGTGCACACATACACATAGAATAAAAAATAAATGACAAAAACACTACTACAAATCTATTTACACAGTGCAAGATAATGGTGGTATGAGTAAAGTGACAGTAAGCACAGGTAAAGTGACAGTAAACAAGGAGGTGCAGGTAGCACCCAGTGCAAAAATAATTCTCAGTGCAGACTAGAGTTTAGGATTGTGACAGCTTTAGGGGAGAAGCTGTCTCTGAGTCTGTCTGCTCTGGCTGGTATGGACCTGAGACGCCTGCCAGAGGGTAGCAGGGTGAACAGATGGAAGCCGGGGTGAGTACTGTCCTTATAATGTTTTTTGCTCTGTGCAGACATCTGGAGTTGTAGATGTCAGTCAATGAAGGCAGGGGGTTGCCCATGATGCTTTGTGCGGTGTTGGTCACCCTCTGCAGCCTCTTCCTGTCTGCCACTGTGCAGCTGGAGTGCCACCCTGACACAGCATAGGTCAGCAGGCTCTCTATGGTGGAGCGGTAGAAGGTTACCAGCAGGCTTGTGCTCAGTTGTTCCTTTTTGAGCACTCTGAGGAAGTGTAGTCATTGCTGGGCCTTCTTGACCAAGGCTGACATGTTGGTTGTCCAGGATAAGTCTGCCGAGATATGGACCCCCACAAAAATACAAAAACGTGCACTTCGAGGGAGAGCTGTAAGCCGCTGCGTCCTGACGCGCCACCATGCCGAGGTGACTCGTTATTGGACGTGGTGTTCAGTTATTGGACTTCTGTGCTAGTCACAGTCTGGTCACAACTAACACCATGTTTGAGCATCAGGTTGTTCATCAGTGCTCTTGGCACCATGACAGCCTGGGCCGTAGGTCCATGATCGACTTCATAGTCATGTCAGCTGATCTGAGGCCATATGTTTTGGTCACTCAGGTGAAGAGAGGAGCAGAGCTGTCAACTGATCACTACCTGGTGGTGAGTTGGATCAGGTGGGAGGGGGTCACCACGTGGACCTGGGAGGTCCAAACATACACTGAGGGTCTGTTAGGAATGCTCGGTGGAGGAACCCATCAGACTGGTCTTCAACTCCCACCTCCAACAGAGCTTTGACTGCGTCCCGGGGCAGTGGGGGACACTGAGCCTGAATGGGCCGTGTTCCGCTCCGCTATTGTCGAGGTGGCTGTTGTGAGTTGTGGCTGCAAGGTCACTGGTGCTGGTCATGGTGGGAACCCCCGTACCTGATGGTGGACACCAGAGGTGAGGGGAGCTGTCAGGCTGAAGAAGGAGGCCTACAGGTCATGGCTGGTCTGTGGGTCTCTGGAAGCAGCTGGCTGGTACAGGATGGCTAAGTGGGCTGAGGCCGAGACGGTCGCTAGGACAAAAACTTGGGCATGGGAGGAGTTTGGTGAGGCTATGGAGGAAGACTATTGGTTGGCTCTGAGAAGGTTCTGGTGAACTTCCAGCACCTCAGGGGTGGAAGACGGCAACTTGTCCACACCATTGTAGGGTTAGGCCAGGAGCTGCTGATGTCTCCTGGGGCAATTATCCGGTGGTGGAAGGAATGCTTTCAGGAGCTCCTCAATCCTACCAACATGTATTTCCAAGGGGAAAAAGAGCCAGAGCACCTGGAAGTGGACCATCCAATCACTGGAGCAGAAGTCGCTGAGATAGTGAATCAACTGCCTGACAGCGGAGCTCCGGGAGCGGATGAGATCCACCCGGAGTATCTTAAGGCTTGGACATCGGGGCAGTGCCCTTGGAGTGGCAGACTGGCGTCGCAGTCCCTATCTCAAGAGACGGGACCAGAGGGAGTGTTCCAACTACAGGGGGATCACACTCCTCAGCCTCTCTGGGAAAGTCTACGCCAGGGTGCTGGAAAGGAGGATTAGATCGATAGTTGAACCTCTAATCGAGGAGGAACTATGCGGGTTTAGTCCTGGAACCACGGATCAGCTCTTTATCCTCCCTGGGGTGATGGAGGGGAGTTGAGAGTTTGCCCAACCAGTCAGAACTTGGTAAGTCAGACCCGTTCCCAGTGAGGGTGGACTCCACCAGGGCTGCCCTTTGTCACTGGTTCTGGTCATAACCTTTATGGTCAGAATTTTTAGGCACAGCCGGGGGGTGGAGGGTGTTGAGATCAGTGGGTGGAAGATCTCGTCGCTGCTTTTTGTGGATGACGTGGTGAGGACCCGGGAATCTGACTTGATTCCCGGGTCCTCACCCGGAAAAAGGTAGATTGACTTCTCCAGGTCGGGGAGGAGGTCCTGCCTCAGGTGGGGGAGTTTAAGTATACTGGGATCTTTTTTATGAGTGAGGGCAGGATGGAGCGGGAGATCAACAGGTGCATCGGAGTGGCGTCATCAACGATACAGACACTTAACCGATCTGTTGTGGTGAAGAAGGAGTTGAGCCGAATGTCAAAGCTCCCAATCTATGTTCCAACCCTCACCTAAGGCCATCGACTTTGGGTGATGACCAAAAGAACGAGATCGCTGATACAAAAGGCTGAAACGAGTTTCCTCCACAGGCTGGCCGGCTCAGTCTCACAGAGGGTGAGGAGCTCGGACATCCAGGAGGAGCTCAGAGTAGAACCGCTGCTTCTCCACATTGAGAGGAGTCAGCTGGGGTGGCTCGGACATCTGGTTAGGACGCCTTCTGGACGGCTCCCCTTAGAGGTGTTAGGACATGTCCCACCAGGGGGACACCTCCTTTTAGAGGTGTTAGGACATGTCCCACCAGGAGGATGCCTCCCTTAGAGGTGTTAGGACATGTCCTACCAAGACGGAGGAGCTGGTGAAAGTGGCAGGGGTGAGGGCTGTCTGGGCCTCCCTCCTGAAGTTGACCCATACCTGGAAAAAGCAGAAGAAAACAAAAGAGATTATCTAAGCAATCTCAGTTTGTAGAATTCTTATTAATTCTATTACTTCTAAAACTACATAAAAGTATCTTTATGTTCTTTGTTCTGAATGTTGTAATTACTATAGCATGACATATATATGACATATATGTACCTTCCTGCCTATTTTGCATCTATAGTAAAAATTCAGCTTCAAAAGGGTCACAAATCATAAATAAATTTAAAAAAAATTCTTTCTTATCTTTTCTGATGTACTCAGAAAGGACCGGCATCTGTACATATGGATTGTTTTTGATATTTACTGACACAACATTAATCTAGTTTAATGTTCTCAAGCTGTTTCTGTTACAAAATGTGACATTTAATAATTTCTCAAACAACAACCAAATATTCTGTTGTCACCTGCAAATGAAAGAATGAAAGACATTTCATAAAATAATGAAGAAGGTTCTGGAGAGAGTTACAGGAATTTTGGAATATTTCTTTTTAACTGGAAGCAGCTGAACTCAGATCAGTTACATTTATTTTGATATAAAGAAATAATCTTAGATTTCAATGGAGGCAACATTTCTGATGCCTTCAATCTGGAGAGTGTTGGATTATCCATTTAAGTTTTTAATCATTTCATGTGTTTACAATGAATCTGTCGATAAATCACTTCTTTACTTGGAGAACCAAGACCCTGCATAAATTTTAGTCAAGATCAAGAAGAATTATTCGTGAAGAAATTAGCAATTTGGCAGCACTAACATGAGGCATACACACGCTGTATTATCTGTGCTAATGAATCCAGCTGCATCAGACAGAAACGTTGTGTAGGTGGTCCTCTTCGGAGTAAAATATGTATGTTTTAGCATCAGAGAAGGGGCATATTTAAACCAAAAGCCCTGCATTAGAATAAATAATCCATAACAAGACAACGCAAACTGAAAAGACAAACGCCTAAAGAGCAAATTTATTAAAGTAGGTCTTTCATGAAGGAGCAAACTCCCCCAAGGACCAGCACTGAAGACTACTTAAAGCTTTTTTATTGCACCCTTGGGCTCCTTTGCAAGGCTTTGAAATGCTGTAAGTGGATAAAACAGGATTGCTGTTCATGACATCTTCATATTAATTGTAAATGGTGCAGCTTTGGAGGCAACTGGGGCTCTAAGTCGGCCACACGCAAACTCTTAACTAGTAAAACTCTGATTAACCATTAGAGTTCAGTCCAAACAAAGGACCTGGGGGAAGCTTGCATATTTAATTAAATCCTCAACTTATTAAACCAAGGTGTGCTGGTGGAGCAGGAAATTGTCAGGGACGTCGTTAAACAGTTTAAGTCACCATGTGGTCAGCACAACCAGGTCCAAATCATCAGGCAGAACACGACAATCCAGACGTGGACAACAGAAGAGGAGGAGGACACGAGACCTGGAGGGACAGCGTGGGGCTCCAGGAACAGCTCCTCTGAGGGCCCCTGATGTCTTGATCTGGACCAGGACCAGTCCAGTCAGAGATGTTGTCACATGCACTGTTTCATTTACTAGAGACTCAGCAGACGAAACCCTGGAGTGTGTCATGCTGGTTGGAGCAGAAAGTGAAAATGAAAGTGTCTGTAGAAAGAGCTTCATCCACCAAACTAGACAATAATGAAAGAGTAGAAACAGCACACAGGAGGAGAACCTTCAAAATGACATTATTCTACACCGAGTACACGGACACAAGAGGGGTTAAAACACACACACAGACACAGAAGCACAGATGCACACACACATACATACACACACAGACACAAGCACAGATGTACACTCTCTCGCACACACACACACTCACACACACTCACACCCACACACAGACACAAGCACAAGCACAGATGCACACACACACTCACAGATACACACGCACACACTCTCACACACACACACTCACACGCACTCACACACACACACAGTAGTGTTGGATGTACCTAGGTCTGCTGGTCTGGTGAGCTCTGGATCTCATGATGAGCCGACGTATCTACTGATAGCAGAGATGTTCCGTATTTGCTCTGATGGAGTCTTTTTCTTTTTTTAGCAACATGCTCATTCTAGTGCAACTTTAATTGCTAATCGTTAACTGTGAACAAATACATTTGCATATTAATAAACACACATTTACATTTTTAATTTATTGCCTTCAAAGAGCATGAGATAATAGGTTGAGTTCTTTTTTAATAATGTATCTTTTTTTGAAGGAGAATTTTGTGTCATTTTAAGCCTCCACAAAATGTGAACATCTACACTGGAAATAAAGTCCACATGCTATTTTTATAAGTATCATTTTATTTATATGTGAGTGTGTATGTGTGTGTGTGTTTGTGTGTGTGTGAGTGTGTGAGTGTATGTGTGTGAGTGTGTGTCTGTGTATGTGTGTGAGTGTGTGTATATGTGTATATGTGTGTGAGTGTGTGTGTGTCTGTGTGAATGTGTTTGAGTGTGTACGTGTGTGTGTGTGTGTGTGTGTGTGGTGTGTGTGTGTGCGCCTCTCCCTCACCCCTCCTGGCCCTGTCTCTCAGCAGGGGTGTGTGTAGGTGGAAGTGTGAATATCTGGATCTCAAAGGTGAAACCAACCCTCCTTTCTTATTATAAATGAGGATTTGATGTGACATTGGTGCTTTATTAATCTTTAATTTATTCAGTCTTAGTGCCCAAAAAAGTTTACCGCTCAAGAAAAAATATATTAAAAATTATTGTTTTTGATCATTAAGTGGTTTAACCTAAAAAAGTGTCTGATCTAGTGATCAGTGCTCCAGTGTAAATGGTGTTCATTCTGTCCACGGCCTGCTATTCATGAGTCACTCCCTAGACTGGGAGGTAAATAATTCACAATCTGGTGATGAACTGGGGTAGGACCGGGGCCTAAGTTGAGCCTCTCTAACTGCCCTAATTGGCCACCGGTGTGTGGGTACAAAGGACAGGCTGTGGGCGGGGCCCTCTCCATGGCTGTGACAGAATCCCCCCTCGAAGGGGCATCCATCTGCAGCAGTGGACATACACAGATGCAGAAGGGCAGGAAAACTTGGCCTCCAGGAGTTGGTAGCCGTACACACACTGGAATGGCAAGATCCCTATTGCCGAGCTGGTCAGGGAGTTGTTGGCAAACTCGACCCAGACCAGCAGGCTTGACCACAAGGAAGGGTTCTGCTCCGCCATGCACCAGAGAACACTCTAGGTCCTGGTTCTTCCACTCAGTCTGCCCAGTGGTCTGCCGGTGGAACCCTGTGGACAAACGGGCAGTGGCCCCAACAGCTTGCAGAATTCCCTCCAGGAGATGGAGGACAACTGTGGACCCTTGTCCAGAAGCCAAGCTGGACCACTAGCTGGGCTGTCTCCTTCATGGACGGTAGCTTGGGTAGGGGAAGGAAGTGGGCCATGTTACTGAACCTATCAACGATTGTGAGGATGACCATGTTCCCAGTGGATCGGGGCAGCCCAATGACAAAGTCGAGGGATACATGGGACCATGGCAGGTGTGGTATCGGCAGGGGTTGGAGGAGCCCTGCAGGAGCCTGGTGGGGCTGCTTGTGTTGGGTACAGATGGGGCAAGCGTTGAAGAACTCACGGATATCCTTGTCCATGGTTGGCCACCAGAACCTCTGCCTCAGCATTCCCACCATCTACCGAGGCCCAGGGTGGCAGGCTAGGTGCGACAAGTGCCCCATTCTAGGACCTCTGCCTTTAATGGATCAGGCACGACGAGCCGATTGTTGGGGCAGGCGCTCGGTCTGGACTGACTGGCGGCCACCATCTGGACCCTTTCCTCAATCTCCCATGTGACCTCATTGTCCTCCCCCGTGAACTGCCGGGAGAGGGCATCAGTCTTGGCATTAAGAGAACCTGGACAAAGGTGAAGTTAAATTGTGTGAAAAACAGCATTCAGCCTCTTGGCTGTCCAGATGTACTCTAGGTCCTTATGGTCAGTCCCAATTAGGAATGGCTGTTCGAAACTCTCAACTCAGTGTTGCCATTCCTCCAAACCAGTAACTTGGTTGATCCCTTTACGGGGTGTCCATCGGGGAAATTAGCAGCTGGACGCTTGTGAGGGTGGTGATTGGTGCTGCCACGATGCTGTAGTTCTGGATGAACCGGCGCTAGAAGTTGTTGAACCCCAGGAATCACTGCAGCTGCTGCGGGACACGGCCAGTCCATGACTGCTGAGACTTTCACAGGATCCATCTGCACGCTTCCTGTGGCAATGATGAATACGAGGAACAACACCAATGGGGAGTGGAACTTGCACTTCTCCATCTTAAAAAGAGCTACAGCATAACCTGAGAGATGTCTGCTGTAGTCAAACTGTGACCTGTAAGTAGAAGATTCCTTCATCATCAGTTCAAGAAGGAGCAGGTTCTGAGGGAACACTGACACGTGTTCAGAAGTCAGAACCAGATCAAGAGTGGGATTAAAAGTGGGAGTTGGTTGATTTATCTGCTGGGTCGATCTCCCTGAATTCCTTGCCAGCCCCTCCAGATCTCTTGTCCATGCCCTAGCCATATCATGACCTAAGGTTTTCAGTAAGGAGAAGGCTCTCTCTCTCTGCTTCTGCTACCCAGAACTCCTCTTCCCACCATCCAGCTATTCAATCTTTCCTGCCCCATGAAGGAAGCTATGGAAAAGTACATCATGGAGTGCCTTGCTGCAGGTATTACCCTCCTGACCTCTCCTCTCAGGGCTGGGTTTTTCTTTGTGGAGAACAAAGACAAGACATTTCAAACATGCATTGACTGCAGGGTTCTAAACAGTACCATTAAAAACAAACACCCAGTCCAACCTAAGACAGAGCTGGCCATCCTGACCAGCTGGGCTCTGTGGAGCAGCAGGGTTAGAGGAGGATGTTAGCCAAGCTGATATTCATGATGAATGACACCTCTGACCTTCTGCATCAGTCAGCACCTTCAATGGCAGACTGCTTCCCTCCCTTATGAGGACCTGTGTATATCTGTATATTTTACTGTGTTTACTTGTAATTTGTTATTTTTTATCTATATTTTTTGTTTGTCTGTTATTGCATACTTTTTGCACTCTATCCTGTTCTGGTGAGCTACCACGACAAGTGAATTTCCCCACTGTGGGATCAAGAAAATTAATCTTATTTTACCTTTAATCTCGGCATCATATTTTCTCCAAACTGGATCTGAGGGATGCCTACCACTTAATCAGGACTCCCTTGGGTCATTTTGAATACTCAGTTAAGTCCTTTGGTCTCAACAAGTCACCTGTTGTGTTCCAGGCTCTTATGAACAATGCCCTATGTGATTTCCTCAATCATTTTGTATATACATTTTAACTTTCTCAAAGACCCTGGTCAATAAGTTCTGACTAGACTGCTGGAGAACAAGTTGAAGAAGTTGAAAAATGTTCTTTTCATGCTGACCCTGTGCCTTTTTTCTGGGCCTAATAATTCAGAGTAGAAGGGTGAATGCATACCCAGAGAAGATTCAAGTGGTGGTGGAGTGGTCAGTCCCAAAGACCTGGAAGGAGTTGTAGTGATTTCTGGGCTTCTGTGTTTCTGATGCTTGATGAAGAAACAGTTGATCACAGCAACTTGTTGGAAAGTTTCATTATAAATGTGATATTTGCCTCAAGGCAAAGGAGTGAAGTTCAGGCAAACATAAACCTAGCTCCATCATATCTGACAGACCTCCTAGTGCCATACTATCCCAACAGATCACTATGTTCTAAAAGTGCAGGATTACTTGTAGTTCCTAGAGTGTCTAGTAGTAGAACAGGAGGTAGAGCTTTTATGTACCAGGCTCCTCTTCTCCTGAAGCAGCTCCCAGTCTGGTTCTAGAGGCAGACACCCTCTGGACCTTTAAGGTCAGGCTGAAGACTTTACCAGAGCTGATAGTTAGGGCTGGACTAACCAACCCTTAGTCATGCTGCTATAGGACCAGGCTGCCTATCCAGATGATAGAAGTCCTATGAACAGTTAAGATACTGCAAAGAACCCTCAAACAGGTTCTAACCCAGACTCCAGAGGACCCAATGAAAACAGGACCCAAAGATGCTTTTTCTCTTTGCAAGCTTTTCCACTATTCAACGCTGTGTTGATGTTCCAGATGTGTCAAAAATTGGGTTTCTGTCTATTAAACTGGTAGAAAACCTCATCAAAGGTTACACCAGCATCAAATAGGTTGATTCTTGTTTTTGTGTAATTTCACTTCAGAAAAAAGGCTTTCAAATCATAACTGCAATGTTTTTCCAGCAGACTTGAACGTCTTTTCTGGATGTGTGGCCAGTCTCTTGCAGATGATATTATGCCGATGTGAGAATGCAAACTGAGTGTTATTACTTAGAGGGTATACTGTATGGATATAAAAGCACCAAACTTAGAATGAAAAAGGCTCAAACTATCATAGCTGCAGTGGCTTTTCTGCAATGGTTGTATTTGTGCTATTCGCACAGATGCTCCTGTTTTTTTGAGCTGTACGCTCAGTAGGTGGTGCAACCTGCTACTCTGAAAGTCTCAGCATGGTGCCATCAATAAAAACCAAGTAGATACATACATACATACATACATACATACATACATACATACATACATACATACATACATACACACACACACACACACACACACACACACACACACACACATACACACACACACACACACACACATACATACATACATACATACATACATACATACATACATACATACATACATACATACACACATACATACATACATACATCTGTGCACAGAATTGTGTTTTCTATCATTAATAAGTCATAGTAGTGTGGGGATATTTTGGGACCACCAGAATGGTGGCAGTTATGATAGAGTAACTTTTGAAAAGACAGAGCATTTAAGCATGAAATCAACGAAAGAACACAGCGGGGATCAGCTCCATTTACTGTTACCACTCCTCCAAGAACTGCTCAGCAGAGCAGATGGCATACTAAAGAGTCCTTTCTTCAAGTGAGAGGTACATTCTTGCATTTTTAATACCGTCATGAGTGATTGTGTGTGTGTGTGTGTGTGTGTGTGTGTGTGTGTGTGTGTGTACAGATTTGAGGACAGATACAGTACATATGAATCTTTCTATTGTTCCCTATTGCCAGACAGGTGTTGCTCTTGTATCCAGATCAATGCTGCAGATCAAGATTTTTGTGCTACATGGGGTTTGCCAACATTTCATTGGGCACAGTGGGAACCAAATATTTCAAATAGAGGGATTGATCCACCGGACTCCACCACACATGCCCAATACTGCAATCAGAGGCAGCACTGATCGAACACAATAATTCTCTGATGGAACCCCACTGGGAGGCAACGGTGTGGTGAGAAACAGATTGAGGAGGGATGAAAGATGAACAAATTATCCACAGAGGAGGGAGTTTGTGCAGACTGTAGAAAATTGAAGACATTTAGAATTCCAGACATTAAAGGAAGAACACACACACACAAACAAACATTTACAGTGAACCCTCGTTATAACGTGGTTCACTTTTCGGGACTTCGCTGCTCCGCAGATTTTTTTTCCAGTGCGTTGTGCTCTGAATCCAGATTGGCGAACTGCAGGAAAAAGGCACCTTCAGTTGCACCCAAAAGGAGGAGGAAGAAACTTGAACTTTGATAGTGTTTAACTGTGAGAAAATGTTAAATCCTGTGAGAAAAGTGTATTCTCTACTTCTTTTAAGTTGAAATGTTAATTTTATTTTTCTGTGAATTATAGTGCTCTATAGAGTTTTAGAACCTCCTGTTTGTTAATTTTTGAATGGCTAATAGTTTAGTTTAATCTTTCCCATACAAGGACATCTGCAGGACTAACATACAAGCAGAAGTGGACTGGGTCAAAAAAGTGAGTTTAAATTTCGCACCTTACCGGCCCACTCAGGGTGGAATGCAGCGTATGATGCGTATGATTAGAACAAATATGTAAAATTTTAAATGTTAGTTTAAATAGTCTGCAATAGTTGTTTAATAGTGTGAAGAATCTTTAACATGTAATTCACACTAATGATTTCAATTCAATTTTATATGGCACCAATAACAATACAAACTACTAAGACCCAGCCTGAAACCTCCAGAGCAGCCAGAAGGGGGCGGTAGCGAGGAGAAACTGTTTAACAGGAAGAAACCTTGAGCAGAACCCAGCTCATATGGAGAGACCATCAAGACCAGCTGGGTAGAAAGAGAGAAGAAGAGAGGGAGAGGCTGATAAATGTAGTAAAATCTAAAATGAATACAGTAAACCTCTACCATACACACACATTAGTAATGAAGGTAAAAACTATACAGGATATAAGTGATCTTATGTAGCAGATTGAGAATACGGTTGGAGCCTTGTTCATCCAGACAGAGTTGATGAAGACTGGACAGGCTGGTGAGACCAGGACAGCAGATGTAGTTTGTGGAGCTCCACAGGTCAGATATACAGCACTGCAGGACTCCAGGACAGAGACGCTCAGAAGAGGATGGAGGGGGGGTGAGAGCTTGGTGAAAGAAAAGAGAAAGTGGAGGACATGTCCTCAGTGAACTGTCCCCCAGCAGCCTGGTCCTATAGCAGCATGACTAAGGGTTGGTTAGTCCAGCCCTAACTATCAGCTCTGGTAAAGTCTTCAGCCTGACCTTAAAGGTCCAGAGGGTGTCTGCCTCTAGAACCAGACTGGGAGCTGCTTCAGGAGAAGAGGAGCCTGGTACATAAAAGCTCTACCTCCTGTTCTACTACTAGACACTCTAGGAACTACAAGTAATCCTGCACTTTTAGAACATAGTGATCTGTTGGGATAGTATGGCACTAGGAGGTCTGTCAGATATGATGGAGCTAGGCCTTTCAGGGCTTTGAGATGAGGAGGAGGATTTTAAACTCAATTCACTTTTTTATATGAGAATAAAAGGACATCATCATTTTATATTGCATAGTCCTCCAGAGAGTGGTGAGGGGACCATAGCCTATCCCAGCTGCCCCTGGGGTATGTGAGAGTGAATGGTTGTGAGTGACTGGTCACCAGTCGGTCACAGGACACACACACACACACTTTTTGACTGCAGAGCTGGAGGCCAGGGTAATGCTGTCTAAAGAAACCAGGTGATTGAAACGGTGCGATGTATGGACCCAAATGCTACACACTTGAAAACAGGAGTTGAGTTGGTAATGACCTTTATTCAGGCTAGCAGGGAAATCAGCCTGACTAAAAAAAACAGGTAATGATAAACTGAGTTTTTTCTCCAGAGAAACTAACAGGAGAGCGCTGAGGGTGGAGAATGAGCAGGCAGGTTAGAATCCTTAAACTGGCAACATAAAAAAACAGGGCAAAAACAGACGCGGTCATGCGGTTAACTGAGCAAAAGTTGTAACCAGGGCTGAGGTGAGGGGGAGTAGTCGAATCAGGCAGGGTCGAGGCCAGGAAGTCAGTCCAAGAAATATCGCTGGAGAGTTTGGCAAATATGCGTGACAATCTGGCAGAGAACAAAGGGAGAGGGAGGCCTATATAACGTGGGGACAGGTGCAGGTGATTGAGACTGATTGGCAGAGGGAGTGAGTGATGCGTTCAGGGTGACACCGAGAACCCAGTGATGAAAACTGCAAACCATGACAGTGATCAGATACTGAATCTCTGAGAGGCTTAGGGCCAAACACAATGACTTCTGTTTTGTCTGAGTTTAATAGTAGGAAGTTACAGGTCCTCCAAGCCTTTATGTCTGAGGCATGTTTGGAGTTTAACCAGCTGATTAGTTTCATCTGGTTCATAGATATAGCTGGGTGTCATCTGCATAGCAATGGACGTTTATGCCATGCCTTCTAATAATATTGCCTAAAGGGAGCATGTATAGTATGAATAATATTGGTCCTAGCACAGAGCCCTGAGGAACACCATAACTTACTTTGTGTCACGTTCTCGGGAACGGGGGCGTGGACTCAAACACAGGCACAGGGTAAGGAGGGAGAACAAAGGTTTTATTTCCCGCACAAAAACACAAAATACTCCTCAGCAGGAGGGGATAAGGGCTCTCGGGCCAACACAAAATCACCCGTAAGGGGAAAAGTTAGGGAACATATTTTAATCCCCACAAACCGGGAAGTCCGGGGAACGGACAAGCGGGGAGTCTGGACACAAGGAGTTACCGGGACACAGGCTGGAAGGAGAGTCCAGGGAGAGTCGATGGCAGGCTCCAGCACGGAAGACAGATGAGGGAGACATCCACAAAAACGAGCCTTATGAAGGGCGGGTAATCCCGGGATCCATCACAGGTGCGCTACCTCCCGCTTGTCCCAGGACAGGGTTGGCGCCCCCTATGGGGAAGGAGGAGCGCCAGGCCCTGACACTTTGGTGTATATTGAGGAGTCATTGTTTATGTTAACAAACTGTCTGACAGAGGATTCAAACCAGTCTACTACAGTTCCTGTAATCTTTATCATACAGGTCTTTGTAGTAGGATACTGTGGTCAATGGTGTAAAATGCAGCAGGACATGCAGGGGACATATCCTGCTGATTTAATATGGACAGCATGAGGCATGAGCTGACCACCACACAGTGGTGTGGTGGTCAGCTCTGTCCCCTCTCATCTGAAGGTGAGGCGACTTAGGGGGTCGTCTAATCACTAGGTTAGAATACTAGTTATGAGGCTGGTCAGGGTTGGTTTCCTCTCCTCTCCTCTCCTCTCCTCTCCTCTCCTCTGCTCTCCTCTCCTTTCCTTTCCTCTCCTCTCCTCTCCTCTCCTCTCCTTTCCTTTCCTTTCCTCTCCTCTACTCTCCTTTCCTTTCCTCTCCTCTCCTCTCCTTTCCTCTCCTCTCCTCTCCTTTCCTCTCCTTTCCTCTCCTCTCCTTTCCTCTCCTCTCCTCTCCTCTGCTCTCCTCTCCTTTCCTTTCCTTTCCTCTCCTCTCCTCTCCTTTCCTCTCCTCTCCTTTCCTCTCCTTTCCTCTCCTCTCCTCTTCTCTCCTTTCCTCTCCTTTCCTCTCCTCTCCTTTCCTCTCCTCTCCTCTCCTTTCCTCTCCTCTCCTCTCCTCTCCTCTCCTCTCCTCTCCTCTCCTCTCCTCTACTCTCCTTTCCTCTCCTCTCCTCTCCTCTCCTCTCCTCTCCTCTGCTCTCCTCTCCTTTCCTTTCCTCTCCTCTCCTCTCCTCTCCTCTCCTTTCCTTTCCTCTCCTCTACTCTCCTTTCCTTTCCTCTCCTCTCCTCTCCTCTCCTTTCCTCTCCTCTCCTCTCCTCTCCTTTCCTCTCCTTTCCTCTCCTCTCCTTTCCTCTCCTCTCCTCTCCTCTGCTCTCCTCTCCTTTCCTTTCCTTTCCTCTCCTCTCCTCTCCTTTCCTCTCCTCTCCTTTCCTCTCCTTTCCTCTCCTCTCCTCTCCTTTCCTCTCCTTTCCTCTCCTCTCCTTTCCTCTCCTCTCCTCTCCTTTCCTTTCCTCTCCTCTCCTCTCCTCTCCTCTACTCTCCTTTCCTCTCCTCTCCTCTACTCTCCTTTCCTCTCCTCTCCTCTCCTCTCCTCTCTTCTCCTTTCCTCTGCTCTCCTCTCCTTTCCTTTCCTCTCCTCTCCTCTCCTTTCCTTTCCTCTCCTCTCCTTTCCTCTCCTCTCCTTTCCTCTCCTCTCCTCTCCTTTCCTCTCCTCTCCTCTCCTCTGCTCTCCTCTCCTCTTCTCCCTCTCTTCTCCCCTCTCTCTACCAATCTGTCCATCATCAGGAGGGTCCCCCTACATGAGCCTGGTCCTGCTCAAGGTTTCTTCCTGTTAACGGGGAGTGTTTCCTTGCCACTGTTGCTTGTCTGGGGTTAGGCCCTGGGATTATGGAAAGCGCCTTGAAACAATTTTGATTGTAAAAGACGCTGTATAACTTTTTTTTCACTTTTTATTTATATGGCACTTTTCAAACATCGCGTAATGCAAAGTGCCTCACAAATAATAAAAACCACAAAGAAACACAGAAGAATAGAAGTAGAAGAATAAATAAGCCATGAAAATATAGAATATAAAAGCACACGCACTCGTAGACACAGATACACACATGCATACTTATATACAGACAGACACTCAACACACACACCCCGCACACACAAGCAAGCTGAGACATGGCCGTGCACCTAGACCTGAGACGAGGGAGGGAGACGCCACCTTTGGGGGGGCCAACCAGGCCAAGGGAGGACACGATCCATGATCGCAGGGGGTACCGCCACAGAGAACTACCCCGACCCGGGCGGACAAGAGACTCCGCACCAAGGCACAGAGCCCCCAGGCCCCCCAGGCCAGAGCCCCCAGGCCCCCCAGGCCAGAGCCGTCCACAGGACAGCACCCCAGCAGTAGACCGGATACATCCCCCAGCCTGGTAGGCCCCCATGAGGAGACACTGGAGCTAAAAACTGAAGACTAAAACAGTACAATGAGATAAAAGGTGTAATAGCTACGAACTGAGGGATTAAGTCAAGTCAAGTTGAGCTTAATTGTCGTTGCAAACACATACAGCTGAAGCAGTATATATCGAAACAAAACAACGTTTCTCCAGGACTTGGTGCTACACACAACAACATAAGTGACAAGGGCGGGATGAGCTACATAACATGACAGACGAGCTACATAACATAACAGACGAGCTACATAACATGACAGACGAGCTACATGACATGACAGCATGACAGACGAGCTACATGACATAACAGACAAGCTACATGACATGACAGATGAGCTACATGACATGACAGACGAGCTACATGACATGACAGACGAGCTACATGACATGACAGACGAGCTACATAACATAACAGACGAGCTACATGACATTACAGACGAGCTACATGACATGACAGACGAGCTACATAACATAACAGACGAGCTACATGACATTACAGACAAGCTACATAACATAACAGACGAGCTACATGACATGACAGCATGACAGACGAGCTACATAACATAACAGACGAGCTACATGACATGACAGCATGACAGACGAGCTACATGACATGACAGCATGACAGACGAGCTACATGACATGACAGACGAGCTACATGACATGACAGACGAGCTACATGACATGACAGACGAGCTACATAACATGACAGACGAGCTACATGACATTACAGACAAGCTACATAACATAACAGACGAGCTACATGACATGACAGCATGACAGACGAGCTACATAACATAACAGACGAGCTACATGACATGACAGCATGACAGACGAGCTACATGACATGACAGCATGACAGACGAGCTACATGACATGACAGACGAGCTACATGACATGACAGACGAGCTACATGACATGACAGACGAGCTACATAACATGACAGACGAGCTACATAACATGACAGACGAGCTACATAACATGACAGATGAGCTACATAACATGACAGACGAGCTACATAACATGACAGACGAGCTACATAACATGACAGATGAGCTACATGACATGACAGACGAGCTACATAACATAACAGACGAGCTACATAACATGACAGACGAGCTACATAACATGACAGACGAGCTACATAACATGACAGACGAGCTACATAACATGACAGACGAGCTACATGACATTACAGACGAGCTACATAACATAACAGACGAGCTACATAACATAACAGACGAGCTACATAACATAACAGACGAGCTACATAACATAACAATATTGGGAATAAAGTGACCGAAACACTGTGCTTTGGTGAACAATGTGCAAATATGACATGTGAGATTAAGGATGGTGATGATAAAGTGGTAAGGTGCTAAAGTGAGGAAGTGCATACTAAAGTGCATTCGAAAGTTGAAAACGGGTTATTTGAAGACAGATGTTCAATGTGAACATTTAGACACTGAACCAGCAGCAGATTTGTCATTTACATGGTAAACAATATACATGGTAAACAATATACATTAGCAGCAGTGTGTTAGGCATCGGGGTGTTTGGGTGTGTGTGTGTGTGTGTGTCAGAGTGTTTCTTTTAAATCCTCTTGTTGAGGAGCCTGGTGGCTTGTGGGTAGAAGCTGTTGCTCAGTCTGGTGGTGCGGGCCCTGATGCTTCGGTACCGTGTCCCAGATGGCAGAAGGGTGAAGAGAGTGGTTGAGGGGTGTGTGGAGTCAGCCACAATGCTGGAGGCTTTGCGGGTGCAGCGTGAGGTGTAGATATCCATCAGAGGAGTTAAGGAGACACCGATGATCTTCTCAGCTGTCCTCACTATCCGCTGTAGGGTCCTGCGGTCGGCGACGGTGCAGTTCCCGAACCAGACGGTGATGCAGCTGCTCAGGATGCTCTCGATAGTCCCTCTGTAGAAGGTGGTGAGGATGGGTGGAGGAAGGTGAGCCTTCCTCAGCCTACGCAGGAAGTAGAGGCGCTGCTGGGCTTTCCTGCTGATCTGGCTGGTGTTGAGAGACCAGGTGAGCTTCTCCTCCAGGTGAACATCAAGGAATTTGGTGCTCTTGACGATCTCCACGGAGGATCCGTCGATGGTTAGCGGAGGATGGTCACTCGGTTCTCTCCTGAAGTCCACAATCATCTCCTTGGTCTTGTCGACGTTCAGAGACAGGTTGTTGGCTTCACACCAGGCGGTAAGCTGTTCCACCTCTTCTCTGTAGGCTGACTCATCGTTCTTGCTGATGAGGCCCACCACGGTCATGTCGTCGGCGAACTTGATGATGTGGTTGGAGCTGTGCATTGCTGCACAGTCGTGTGTCAGCAGTGTGAACAGCAGGGGACTGAGAACGCATCCCTGGGGGGCCCCGGTGCCCAGTGTGGTGGTGCTGGAGACGCTGTTCCTGATTCGGACTGACTGTGGTCTCCCAGTCAGAAAGTCCAGGATCCAGTTGCAGAGAGAGGTGTTGAGTCCGAGCAGGCTTAACTTCTCCATGAGCTGCTGGGGGATGATGGTGTTGAATGCTGAGCTGAAGTCGATGAACAGCATTCGAACGTAGGTGTCCTTGTTCTCTAAGTGTGTGAGGGCCAGGTGAATGGTAGTGGAGATGGCGTCATCCGTGGAGCGGTTCGGGCGGTACGCAAACTGTAGCGGGTCCAGTGTGGGTGGTAGCTGGGTCTTGATGTGCCTCATGACGAGCCTCTCGAAGCATTTCATCACGATGGGTGTGAGTGCAACGGGACAGTAGTCATTGAGGCAGGAGACTGATGACTTCTTTGGCACGGGGACGATGGGTGGTCGCTTTGAAGCATGTGGGAACAACGGCACTGCTCAGAGAGATGTTGAAGATGTCTGTGAAGACATCTGTCAGCTGTTCTGCACATTCTCTGAGCACTTCCCAGGGATGTTGTCTGGACCAGCTGCCTTCCGTGGGTTGACTCTGCGAAGAGTTCGCCGCACATCAGCAGCAGTTAGACGGAGTACCTGATCGCTGGGAGGAGGGGTGGTCTTCCTCGCCGTGACGTTGTTCTGTGCCTCAAACCGAGCGTAGAAGTTGCTCAGTGCATCTGGGAGGGAGGCGTCACTGCTACATACGGGAGATGCCGTCTTGTAGTTGGTGATCGTCTGGATGCCCTGCCACATGCGCCGAGTGTCTCCGCTGTCCTGGAAGTGACCGTGGATTCTCTGGGTGTGTGCGCGTTTTGCCTCTCTGATGGCACGGGACAGTTCAGCTCTGGCTGTTCTTAAGGCTGCTCTGTCACCGTGTCTGTCTTTAAGACAGTAAAAGTGAGTTAAGAATAGTTAAGAATAGTTAAGAACAGTTAAGAATAGTTAAGAACAGTTAAGAATAGTTAAGAACAGTTAAGAACAGTTAAGAATAGTTAAGAACAGTTAAGAATAGGACATAAAAACACATAAAAGAAATAAATACTAAATGAATAAATAATTAGATAAGAAGCATAATTAGTCAAAGGCCTGAGTATAAAGATGTGTCTTGAGCCTCTTTTTAAACATCTCAACAGTCTCTGCGGCCCTGAGGTTCAGGCTGTTCCACAGTCGGGGACCATAATAACTGAAGGCCGCTTCCCCGTGCGTTTTAGAACTTACGTGTGGGATGGTTAAGAGACCGGTGCCGGAGGACCTCAGAGTCCGTGAAGGTTGATATAGTAGGAGCAGGTCGGATAAATAAGTTGGCCCAAGACCATTAAGACATTTAAAAACTATTAAAAAAAACCTTAAAATCGATCCTGAAGCGCACGGGTAGCCAATGCAGCGATTTTAAGACTGGGGTGATGTGCTCCCGCCCTCTGGTCCTCGTCAGTACCCGTGCAGCTGAGTTTTGTCGTAATTGAAGAGTAGCGATATTCTTTTTGGGAAGACCAGAGAGCAGGGCATTACAGTAGTCTAAATGACAGGAGATAAAAGCATGCATCAGCAGCTCCGTGCTGGCCTGAGAGAGAAACGGGCGTACTCTGGCTATATTCTTCAGGTGGTAAAAACCTACCTTTGTCATGTTTTTGATGTGTGGAATAAAACTAAGCTCAGAGTCGAGGATCACACCCAGATTCCTTACAGATTGAGATGGTTTAAAATCCTTTAATTTTGGTAAACGTTTCTCTCTCTGACCTTCAGGACCAATGACTAAAACTTCTGTTTTGTCCTGGTTGAGCTGTAGGAAGTTTTCTGCCATCCATGACTGGATATCTAAAATGCAGTTAAAAAGGGCATCAACTGGCCCTGTGTCATCAGGAGCAACGGCAATGTATAGCTGCGTATCGTCAGCATAGCTGTGGAAGCTGATGCCGTGGCTCCTGATGACATCCCCAAGAGGAAGCATGTAAAGATTAAAAAGGGTTGGGCCTAAAATTGACCCTTGGGGAACCCCACACTTTGTCTCATGGATCTTCGAGGAGCATGTATCCATACTTACCAAGAAGCTCTGGTCAGTAAGATAGGAAGTGAACCAGTTAAGAACAGTACCAGAGAGGCCGACCAGGTTCTTCAGTCTATTTAATAAAATATGATGGTCTACTGTATCAAAAGCGGCGGTTAGATCCAGTAGAACCAGCACCGTGAGCTTTTTGTTATCTAAATTACACCTGATATCATTTAGAATCTTTAAAAGGGCTGTCTCTGTACTGTGGTTCGACCTAAAACCAGACTGATGCCTTTCTAAAACATCGATTGAGTTTAAAAAATCATTAACTTGATTAAAAACAAGTTTTTCTAAAATTTTGCCTAAAAATGGTAAGTTGGACACAGGCCGATAATTATTTAAAACAGTGGGGTCTAGATTGCTCTTCTTCAGCAGGGGCTTCACCACCGCCGTTTTAAAGGCAGTGGGGAAGACACCCGTCTGAAGAGAGCAATTCACCATATATAGAAGGTATTCCTCGAAGATTCCATAAAATGTTTTGAAAAACGGTGTGGGAATTGGGTCGAGAAGGCAGGTTGTGGGCCTCACTTGGGAGAGAACTCGACCAAGTGTCCTCGCATCAACCAGGGCAAAACGCTCCAGTGTCTCCTCTGGTAAAAGCAATGATCCAGGAGGGTTGGATCTGGATCTGATATCAATTTTACTCCTGAAGTGGTCTGCAAAGGTCTCACAGAGGGTGTCGGTTGATGTTGTAGGACACCTGTTAAAATTACCATTAGGTAAAACCTCGATTGTAGAAAATAGAAATTTTGGATTGTTTTTATCGGTGATTAATTTTTTGAAATAAGAAGTTCTTGCCTGCTTGATTTTGTTACAGTAAATTTTGAGGTATTGATAAAATATTTCTTTATGGATGGTTAGTTTGGATTTCCTCCACCTCCTCTCAGCACTCCTGCAGGTTCTTTCCAGTTTTTTTAATTTCGTCATTTCTCCACGGTGGTGTGGGTTTTGTTTTGTTTTTGTCACAAGTGGAGCCACGGAATACAGCGTTGACTTTAATTTGTTGTTAAAACAATAAAATCACATGGTGCTGGTAAAATCTCTGCAGGAGTGCTCTGTAATATCTGGATAAAATTTGCAGCCACTTCAGAAGTCAGGTAGCGTCTCTTTACTGTTCTCGAGGGGGCCCCCCGCTGATTTAAACTGGTGATGTTAAAAACACACAAGTGGTCAGACACAGCCAGATCCACAACAGAGGAGCCACCCACGGACAGGCCATAGGACATGACCAGGTCCAGGGTTCGCCCCCTGCTGTGGGTCGGCTGTGTGACATGTTGTTTAAAATCCAAACAGTGAAGGAGATTTAAAAATTCTCTGGATACTGGGTCCGAGATGTTGTTGATGTGTAGATTAAAATCACCAATATAAATAAAGATTGAATGATTGATTGATTGAAGGTCTCAGTGTCACGTTCTCGCGGGGACGGAGGGTGGACCCAGACGCAGGTACAGGGTAACGGGGGAAAACAAAGGTTTATTTACGGTCAAAAACACAAAATGCTCCTCAGCGCAGGAGGGAAAAGGGCTCTCGGGCCAACACAAAACACCCACGAGGGGGAAAAGTTAGGGAACAACAAACAACCTCCCCGCGTACCGGGATGTCCGGGCGACGGACAAGCGGGGAGTCTGGACACTCGGAGTTACCGGGACACAGGCTGGGAGGAGAGTCCAGGGTGAGTCGCCGGCAGGGTCCAGCACAGGAAACAGGCGAGGGAGAACTCCATAAAACAACGTCCACAAGACAAACAAACAAACCAACAAACAACAAAACGACCCGACAGCTTCTGCTGTCGGGGACGGGCCTTATGAAGCCTGGGTAATCCTGGGATCCAGCGCAGGTGCGTGGCCTCCCGCTGGTCCCAGAACAGGGTTGGCGCCCCCTATGGGGAAGGAGGAGCGCCAGGCCCTGACAGTACCCCCCCTCAACGGGCGCCTCCTGGCGCCCAAACAGTCTTGACGGGGGGAGCCGCGGGGGAAAGCCCGGAAGTCGTCTCTGTCCCGGACGTGGCGCTGCAGAGCCCACGACCGTTCCTCGGGTTTCTGGACACAGTCGTCCAGAAACAGGAAGTTTACAAAGTTATTGTTCTCTGTTCGTCGTTTCCATAACGGTAGCTTTTTTTGAAAAGCCTTCAGGTGTTCTTCTGCTTCCATGATATTGACTCCACCACCCTGCATCTGCTGATTGAGATGATTGAGAGCTGCAAATATATCAGCCGTGTACGCAAAAATGAGAATGAACTCTCCATGACAGTGTTGGTGCTCTTGCAAAAACAGGGCTAATTCCACATGCAGGGCAAAAACACGATTCAGCACCTTTCCCCGGGATAACCACCGAATATTTGAATGGAGCAGAAGTACCTTGAATTCAGAGCCCATTTCTTTACACAGATCACTGAAGATGCGGTGCCTCAGAGCACTTTTTTGCTCACAAGTTTTGCTAGTTCACAAATTCCACCACAGTTTTTAATATTTCTGCCATTTTTGGAGGCAAGGTTTTGGTTGCCAATGCATGCCTGTATAGAATACAATGCGTCACAATGATGTGTGGTGCATTGGCCTTTACTAGCGCACCAAAACCAGACTTTCTTCCCAGCATGACTGGAGCTCCATCCGTACAAACTGCAGAAACCATATCCCATGAAAGATTGTTGTCTCTGAACAAGTCACCCACAAGCTTCTTTACATCGGCAACCTTCGTTGTTGTTGTAAGAGGCTTACAAAATAAAAACTCTTCTTTCATCATGCCGTCTTTCACATAGCGCACAAAAACAGCAAGCTGGCTTATATCAGAAATGTCTGTGGTTTCGTCGAGTTGAAGGCTGAATTTGACCAGGCTTGAAATCAGATCCGCGACTACTTGAGCCAAGATGTCTTTACTCATGTCTTCTAGTCTGTCACTGACGGTGTCATTTGAAAGGAGAATTTGGGATAATTTACCTTTGGCCACTGTTCCAAGTATCAGATTTGCCATCTTTAATGCAGCTGGTTTCACGAGTGTTTCACCAATGCTGTGTGGCTTGCCCTGCTTTGCGATCTGGTAAGCAAATTCGTACGATGCAGTGACGATCGGTTTGTTAACAGGTACAAATCCAAGAACAGGCAGAGTGACCCATTCATCGAATCTGGCTCTCTTCACCTTGAATTCAGTAAGTGTTGTGTTCTTGTATTCCCCGTCTCCATGCAGCTTCAAGAAGTGTTCCTTTAGCTTTGCTGGTGCGAGACTAGAGTTGCTCAATTTGGCGTTGCAAATCATGCAGATAGGACGCTCACTCCCATCACGTTCCGTGATACATGAGAATCCATGTTGTACATATTCGTCCAACCTTCTTTTGCCCGACATAGTTAGTATGGATAAAATATTGAAGAAATCACATGACGTACTACAACGACAGTCACACGTTGACTACTGAGCGCGCACTAAATTTCCCACAGCGCTGATTGGCCAAGCAGTGTAGCAATCATCTGCAGCCAGTGATGCCCAAGCAGGGCGAATTTACGCGATAATACACGATAATGCAAGTGTGTCCGAACCTCCACGGCGGAGGCTCTGCCGAACCCCTGAGATCGAATCACTGAACCCCTAGGGTTCGATCGAACCCAGGTTAAGGACCACTGGTCTGGGATGAATAGATTGGTCAGAGAGGAAGGTTGCTGCCACTCCTCCTCCTCGGCCTGTGCTTCCAGGAATCTGATAGCTGCTGTGGCTGGGTGGTGTGGACTCATTTAAACGGACATATTCATCATCCTGCAGCCACATTTCAGTCAAACTAAACAGATCAATCTGATGATCAGTTATCAGATGGGAACTAAAAGAGATTTAGAGGAGAGAGATCTCACATTTAAAAGACCACATTTAATTTTCTTATCTTTCTGGTGAGCTGACGAATTTGTGTTGATTTAATAACATTTGTGTTGATTTAATAACCTATGAATAACTTATGAATAACTATTTTATTGTTTTGAGATATTTGAAGAATCTGAAGAATCCGACACCACATCTGTGGAGTTGGGGGTTCTGGGTGTGACACATTTCTAGAGAAGCAGCAGAGAAGAAGACGGTAACTCTGCCTCCTGGGCTGAACTCTGGGTTTTCATGGTTGACACATTTTAATAACATTCGTCAAATTCTTGGAGATAAGAGAAGCACCCGCTATGAGGACCAGGCAACATGTACCATGAGCACTTAAGGAGGCAGAGAAGACACTGAACCTGACAAGAGGAGATGGAGAGAGGGAGGAGGGAGAGTAGCCACAGTCGCTGAGGCTAACAGACCAGGTTAACAGTAACAGGTGGGTGCTCATTTGGGCAGCATTTTTGTGATTTTAAAGCATTTAAGAAGAGTGAGAACCCGTCAGCAAACAGACAGAGCAGCACACAACAAGGCCGGTGAATCAGGACATAACGCTGAGTCACCTCTGGAAGTGAGCAGAATGTATTTGTTTTATCTTCCAGGTTGTTTGCTCCTCATTACCTTCTCCACTTGTATCTGCTGCTTTCTGCTGTCTGGGGCATTCACTCAGCAGCTTATGGTCTTCTTGATGTCTCATCATGGATAGTGCTTCTGACACTCACTGGTCTTCGGGATCCTTCTTTCTGTGGCCTCCTCCTTTGACCAGTTTGATAACAGCTGAATGTACGATGACCGGTAATGCGTACATGTTGTGCGTACATGTTGATGTCTTGTTCTTGCCATTAAGCTGACTTTTCAGGACTTGCCAGATTCTTTGAAGGAATTTGTCTGTGGTCGTCTTCCTTCCAGCCTCCTTGTCGTTGCCATTTGCCTGTGGTACAAGTACATGGTACTTGTAGCTGGTTAAATATGCACATTTTATCCCCCAACACACAATCACACACAAACACAAACAAACTCCTTCTGTTGTGACCATCATGTTGTCATCATACCATCTGACCACACTTTCACGTCTTTGGTCCCATGTTCTTTGCATATATCCTCTCTCTCTGGGATTGCTTGTATAGTAGCATTTCAACAACTCCATATACTCCATATACATATATATATATATATATATATATATATATATATATATATGTATGTATATATGGAGTATATATATACTGTATATATGTGTGTGTATGTGTGTGGTAGATAGATAGATATGAGAAGTCATTTGTTTTGCTGTGTTGCCAAATAATTGACACAATGAATGGAACTACACTTTGCTTCTTTATGGTTAAAAAAAACAAACAACACATTAAGTAAAGAGAAAGCACAGATGGCTGACTGCAGCACAGGACATCTCTGCTGCATGAAAAGCACTATTCCATCTGTTTATCATGTCAATCATCAGTTTGGCCTGCTGTCTCGACAAAGCTGCTTTTTTAGCTGTTTTTATTTGTGTCACAGAATGTGATTCATTGTAAAGGTTTTGGAAAATCTGGTTATAGATCTCCCCCTAAAGAAGCTGTGACTCCCATGTGTGAAACTATCAACATACAGTCAGTAATGCTGCTTTATAAGGCACAACAGCGCAATCTGTGTGACTGCATCGCCTTCTGGACCGAGTAAGAGAATATCCAGGCCGCAACCAGAGAATTCCTCATCAGGAAGTGTCTTGCCTCCGCGTTTCATTCTATACTCATAATAACAGGCATTCCTTACCCCTGATTGGCAGGATAAACTACACCTTCCTTTCAAGTGAGTGGCGATTTTAGAAGTCAAAAAGCTGGAAATTAAAGGTCTTCCTTGTAAATTCATGGTGCACCCCCACCCCTGTCTCTGAGTGGAACCTAAATAAGCAACACTTTGATTAAATAATAGATAAGTGTTAAGGAGTGGTCCCAAGCCTCCTGCCACTCGGTGGGATGACTAAATGTCCTGACAAACTGTAATGATCATAATTACATCTGTATCTGGTTCTGTCAAATATGATGACAAAGAGAGCCCTTATTAAGTTTTCACGTTGCTGTGTGCACATTTCCTTTCTGTTTTCCTGCTGTGTTGGTTTCATGTTTTAGCGCACAACACAAAGAGGGCGTGTCTTCCCACTTCCAGATTAATCGAATAATGTCTAATATTCACTCCACTTCTGGGAGTCTTTCTGTTTAACTGGTGTGGATGATTTTATGTCTGGTCTTTTATTTTCAGATCACCTTATGTGAAGGAAGACTTTTTTTGTACCTATTTACAAAGAAATCAGGCTAAGTCAACCCTCCTGTGGTTTACGTCTGACAGGCTTCAAGCAAGCTTGACTCTCAACCATGCACTTCCCTCTTTAATTGCTTACTATTATCCCTTGTGCCATCCATCCTCATGAATCATTTCCATGTGAGACGCTCGCCACCGTCCTCCACCAGAGATGCTTCTGACCGTGAACGGGTCTGATGTTGCACTGCTTTAAGTCGCTGCAGAGAAAGAAGCAGTAGGAGTAGAAATTAGCCAGACACTTCCCAGGTCTGTCAGCTGCTGTCCTCCACCCCCGTCTCTCCTCAGAACAACGAGCAGGGGACTCCAGGAGGAGGACACCCAGGGCGTGGGCGGCACTGTGGAGGTGGTTACACTCTAGAAATGCACCATTAATTAACCTCTGATGCTAATAAGGCTCTGGGGAGAAGTTCAGAGCATTTGACCTGCGAGTGAATACAGAGGGAAACTATTACTAATCACCACATCAGTACAAAACTGATCTGTTCAGTATCTAAACCCTCTGGGAGGGCTGGAAGACCGGGACAAATGAGATCAGGTATCAGGGTACCTGTCCCCTCTAGACGGTCCTCTGTTGGATGGTGAGGCGTCAGGCCTGTTGTCAGTGTCCTGCTGTCAGGCGATGTACGACTGATGAGGTTCTAAACTAGAACAGCTACAGGACAGCAGCGTGGTGTCGCTGTCAAGGTCGACACAGGCGGGAACAGTCCAACACAGACGTCAGCGTCACGTCCACCCTCTACCGCTCTCACAACAGCCAGGAGCAGTAAGGTTCCACTATCACGCTCTTACAATATTGATAACCAAATAGTAATAAATAAATATGTTTAATTATGTCATTATATTGGACTAGTAATTCTAAAAAAATATTCAACAATTCAGTCAGTTTAAAAATAAATGTTGCCTTTTCTTAATCTCTTTTTTGACACTCACCTCCTGGTAAACGCTCCAAGAGCTCAGGATTCCTTTTTCAAATGCACATGAGCTCTGCTGATTCACTGTAACATTTTCAACACCTCGGATAATGAAATGTCTAAAATGTTCTGCAGGAGACTCGTCAACAAGGATCGGCTCAATCGGAACGTTTCCTTGACAGCTTCCTTGATAAAGTGTGTCGACCACCTGCTCTTTAAAAACACACCTTTCATTTATTTTCCTTTAATTTGGAACGGAGGGATTTGTGATTTGGATCTTGTTTTTCTTTCTGAAGCTGTGTGGTTG